>CM068588.1:24853117-25320617 GCA_035048485.1 Pteria penguin | reverse complement strand
TGTGCATAGGTAATCAAAAACGTATCTTGAGAAGTACCCTTGCTTTCACATCCAATGAATGCTGAGAGCGAGGGAACATTTCAATACACATAGTTCGAGGAGCTATGATATTTAGACGGCATTCACATTCATTGCACGAAATTTTGACCATCGCAACGTACCTATCTAACCATGGTACAGGACTATAGCTTGTTTGATCTAATTCGAAAGACAGGACGGGCCGCTGGTGGGCTTTGAATCTGGGAACAAGAAGTATAATCCCACAATCAAAAATGTACAACTTTATTACTTTTCTGAGATCATATTTTATAAAACTAATTTTGTTTTAAAGAGCTCTATAAATGATAATAAGACATTTAAGATATGTATACCAAACTTCCTTCACATAACTACTAAATAAGAAATTATCACAGTAATAAAATCCCCCAACATCTGTAAATGCCCCCCCCCCCCCTTTTAGGAGTGGGGAGCATTGATATTTATCATCAAATTGCAAACAAATATTGTTCCCAAAATAAGGATTTTATTAGATTTTATCAGACTCTTTTTTCTCATTTGAAAATATTGCAAGTTTTGCGTTTTAATTGTTAGTTCCACCTTGTATCCCACTTTTGATCACGCTCAGCTTTATGTCACTGAACATTATACGATTATGCGACAGTGTAATGCTTCGACAGTTATTGATGCTTCCCGACATTTGCATTTCAATGTAATCAAATATCTAATCTAAAAAGACTTATTTTCTGCTTTATCACCATATTTTTTTCCACATAGGCAGCTAGTCAAAATAACAAGAAAACAACAACAAAAGCAACAACAACAACAACAACAAGTACTACTGGTATACTGAAATATCTACGTTAAGGGAAATGTATTCATATAAACTGTGTAAATTACGAGGGCTGATTGATATGTTGTGAGCCTCATATTGAAGGATTTGAATTTTGTCGGACATTGGGCATTATTTCTCAACATAATCCCCTTCAGTATCTATACACGTTTGCCAGTGTTGTTTAAGGGCCTCAATCCACTTTTAAAGAGCTCCTTTTCTTGGCTGTTCCACTTTATGTATGACGTCTTCATTGGACTGAAAATGGGTGCTGGAAATAGCTGTTGTCAGTTTTGGAAATAGATGAAAGTCTGATGGAGCCAGATCATGTGAACAAGGCGGATGCTCAATCAATTTAAAGCCACAACTTTGACAATGACAGACTTGTGAACAGAAAAATTGTCCCGATGGAACAACACACCTTTAGTGAGCTTTCCGCGGCGCTTAAGTTTAATATTTTCCCGTAACTGCGTCAGAAGTGAAGCACTGTATGTGCCATTGATTGTTTGTCCCTTTTGTAATTAATCTATCAGCAGAATACCATCTGCATTTCAGAAAACCGAGGCCATAACCTTCCCAGTTGATGGAACAGTCTTTGCCTTCTTTGGCCGGGGTTAGCCAGGGTGCTTCCATTGTTTCTATTGTTGTTTGGCGTCTGGGGTAAAATGATGAACCCATGTTTCATCCATAGTGACAAATCTCCGAAGAAATTTGACAGGATCTTCCTCAAAAAGGTTAAGATTAGCACACGATAATGTGCGTCTGGTGTGCTTCTGATCAACTGTCAGAAGTTTTGGTACCCAACAGGTCGAAAGCTTTCTCATTGCAAGATCCTCTGTCAGAATGGAATGTACTCTTTCCTGTGATATGCCAACTGTACTGGCTATATATCTTTCTGTAACTCGTCTGTTAGTCATACCAATATCGTAGACTTTATTGACCATATCTGGTTGCAAAAGTGACAGACCTTCGAGGATGGGGGTCATCCTCAAGGCTCTGTCTGCCGCACTTAAATTCCGCCAGCCACCTTTTCACTGTAGCATATGTAGGGGCATATTTCCCTAGTGTTGCTACCATATCATTATGGATATCCTTAGGTGTTTAACCTTTTTATGCAAATATTGGATCACTGCTCTTTCACCGATTTTGTCCATTTTGCAAAGGCCTCTTGTCTTATTTATTTTAGAGTGCTACCTCGTTGATATAAACTTACCAATGCAAATGAGACCAATCCTTTGGTACACGGCCTTATATAGTCATAGAATAGTAGGACTTAATAAGAACACTCTTGTGTACCCCTTTCAATACGAGGCTCACAACATATCAATCAGCCTTGGTGTAAAACGAATAAAAAACATTGATTGTAATAATTAAATAAGTAAATAGATAAACAAACAAATAAATCGTTTACATATTTAAATAGATAAGCATATAACTTAAATTTTTGTTTATCCAGAATTTTTTGATGACACTACACTCTGTTGTCTCACGTTTTTCTTATCAACTGCACTAAACCCATAGAAATCATCATTTCTTTCCGAAAATTTAGAAAAATGTGGTTATTACGGCAAAACAATAGATTAAATGTTGTTGTATGAATTGATTTCAGACAGCGTGTTATTAGTAACGAAGGTTCAGTCAGGGACGCCGGATATTAAACAGGAAAGCTTGGCATTTTCTGGTGGCTTAAATCAAGTATTGAGTATGGTCCCATAAATCAGTAGTAAACTGAATATCTGTCACTTCAATACTGGCCTAAAATACAAACATAAAATATGGCGATTTCCTGGAAAAATCTATTCCAGTATTGTCTCAGTTCATTTTGGTTCGATTTCTGTAACCGCGTAACGAGAAAACGGACCCGTGAACTACATGTACCTAAAACTCTACACACTGACGCACAGAACATCGCCCCGGGAACCACATAGAGCCTTATTAATTTTAGGTGGTTGCTGATCCACTTCGTAATGAAGGGAAGATATTCTCGTTTATCATCGATTTTCAAACAAATTGTTTTTAATTGCAGTAAAGCACCGCTACCATTTTTGTGTTAATGTTTATTACATACCCCGTGTATAATTGGTAAATAACTCCACGTGTAGAATTTTACTTTTATCGTGGCGGCACCAAGGTGGCCCATTAGAAAGTATGAGCAATATTAAATTTCCATGTCATTTTGAACCGATAATACGGAAATGTGTCCCGGATCCGCAGAGGGATTCTATACCTTACCAAGACAGTAGAAGCTCCTCGAATTTTAACACCCACATAGTAGAAATACTGTTAGGTATCTTCATTAAGTTTATTTCAAAATGATGGAAATGCATTGATACACTTTTATAAGACAAAAATATACAATACTCTGTCTCAATACAGGTCACAGTAGACCTTAATTAGTATAGCTCGTTCGCAGAATATAAGAAACTTATTCGTCTCTGACACCCAGCTCTTTTTATATGCGTTCAAGCATCAACACAGACGGTTGACAAGTAAAGATTCTATGGAAGGTACCAACACTGAAATATGCTTGAAAGCTGAAACTTGAACTATAACAGATTTGTTATATGTATGTCTGTTTCATGAATAGAAAGAATTTAAAAGTAATTTGCGCAAAACTGGCGGTGAAGTGAGAATTCTTAACACCAAAATGTAAAAAAGCAGCTGGCATTTAACTGCTGCCACTTTCCTCTTTTACCTTTCATCATGTGCTTTTTCTTGAATATAATAATAATAGACAGTTCAAGTAAAAATAATGTGTTTGAATGCGTTTTATAGTTTGAACTAAGTTATCTCGTATATACTTCTTGAGATATATGAATGACAATATCAATATACCTCATGGCATAACGTTCATAATAGTGGCGTAACCGAGTTCGAAAAAAAAATGGGAGGACGCCCCTTGCAACTCTCATTTACCTTAGTTAAATCACAGAAACAAAGAAAACCTTTCGGAGCAAATTTTTATGTATGATATTTTCAAAAACGATTTCACTATAAATATCCATTCTTTTTTAAGTAATATTTGTATGATAAGTGGGGGCACAATTCCACTTGTACACCCCACTTTTGAGAGTGTGTGTATATGTGCGTGTGTGGGAGGGGGTGTATGTGTATGTGTGTAGGGGGCCCTCGTGTCCCACTGTGCCTTTGTACGTCGTCCTTGACCTTTATTGATATATAACCGATAGATCCAATCACGTGATCGGTAGACAAATGTCTACCGCTCTTGTGACATCCCTTAATATGCTGCTTTGTTCGTATAGATGCACTGTTTTCAAAAGATATTCAGATTTGTTCAACCAAAAAAAAAAAAAAAAAAAATTATGTCTCAATACATTTGTATAAAATAAAATGATAAATCCATCCATTCATCCGTCCATGAAGCACACATATGTACACTTACACATTCGTCCATCCATCCATTCTTACTAAAAGTCACATATATCTCGAGGCTGATATCGAACATTATTATTATAGCCTTTATTTAATTTTTCCTTGAAGGTACAAGACAAGGTGTCCCTGATTCTATTTCCTGTAGACTTTGCTCTACAATTAAGACGACAATGGTTTTATCTACCGAATGCCGAGAAATAATCCATACATCCAACACGAGTACACATTGCTCCAGACTGTCATATTTATAATGAGGCCATTTTTGCACTTGTTATACCATTTTTGTCTTCATTCAGTAGAAAAGGCTGTATATAATTCAATATCAAGGGGATTTTATATTGCCCTCGTTCCACTTTCAGTCTCTAGTTCTCGTTGTTTCATAACTCATGTCGTACATGTAAGTGTCTCCTGTGGGAAAAAATTAATTTAATAGTGCAGTAAACATGTTAATTTTTTTCACGATGTGACTGATCCACCCCTTCCGAATGTTTTTAAAATATTTCTTCAATCCAACATATTTACCTTTACCCATTTCTTTTAATTACATAGATAAATGTCTAATTGCAATTTATTTATAATATATATGTCGAATGCACGACACAATCATGTAATGATAACTTCACATATAATGATATATGCATATATTTGCATACTTTTTTATACTTTGATAGTACACACACAATCATACATTGGTATTTCAGCACTAGTAGAAGTGTTGATTAATTAAAAAAAAAAAGACAATTTACGCTTTGTTTGATACGCCATTGTGTTTTAAAGTGAGAATATTCAATTTGCTATAACATAAACGTAATTTAATTTTACAATGATACTTCTATGCATTCTGATCTGGAGCATTGTTTGAGATTTTAAGGATATATAATGTGATACCACGACTCATTCGTATGAGATATTACTTCTTAGTGGGTTGGGATCATTCGAGCTCACGCAATATTTGTTCTCGGTTAACCGTTCCGTCGAAAACAAGTGCTTGCAGATACAATTCATTACCTGAAAGTTTCCTATGGTCTTAAAATATATAGGAAATTTTGAAAATTTACAAGATCAATTTATCATGGTAAATTCATTATACACACCAGACGCGAGTTTGAATTTCTTGTTGCAATGACCGTTATGACATCCGTTTTGAAAATCTTAGAACTAAAATTTCTCCCTCCATTTCTAGCGATTTTGATAAAACATTAAATGAACCTGCCCATGATACGAGAAAATCTCAGTAATTCATAATAAAATATGGCTGCTTTGCATGCCATCTTTACAAACATATTTATAAATTGCTTGTTCTTGTAGCTTTCGGTTAAACCTTTCTCTTGTGAGGTGTCACCCTCTGTTAGTATAAATCGAGGCCCTGTGTCACTGACCGGTGACTTCATTGTATAAAAATGTCATGCACCAGACAAACAGTTGGCGCCAAAATCTTTCGGTGTAGTAATAACAATAAAAACCAAACAAACAAAAACATGATGTAGGGTAGTAAACATAGTAAAATATATGACCAGTAGAGCTTGAGACTCGTCAGGGTCTCTGGTCTCTTTGTCGTTAAAGAAATATGACAAGCGTTCGTTGTTGGCAATGCAGTATTATGTTGCCCAAGTTTATGCCTTGACATGGCAGAATTTCATACCCATTTTAATATTTCTACCCACGGTTTTAGATATAAAATTGGATTGCGATTTTTGCTATGTGGAATGGTATTGATCATGAAAGATGAAACATACGGAGCTGGCATCTAGGCGGAAATTACATTCCTAAATGAGTAGATTTTCGCCGTCTATATAACTTGAGCGTTCATTACTCTGTATTCATTCTAGATTCTCTACAATAACTCTGTAATGACATTTTCTACATGCCATAGAATCCCAAGTCAATTAAACAGGATTAGGACAGAAGGGAATATCCTTTTCTATCAGTAATCTTATCGAAGAATGAAGACATTTTCAAATTATAAAATTATTCCTCTCTATAATTGAAATTCTGATACTAGCATTTGATCAATTATACCACAGAGGGCAGTCCTTATAGTAAGACAACATTGTAATATACTAGTGTTTGATTACTTATATCACAGAGGGATTGATTGATTGATTATTATTTTACCCAACTCCACGATTATTTCACGTATATGGTGACGGCATCTGCCTGATGTATTGCGTACAAATTTAGACCTTTGCAATGGACCCACCAGAGGCAGTGAACGATCTTTTACCTGTCACGCCTACCGTGACACGGAACCTCGGTTTTCATGGTCTGTTCCCACAGACAGGACATTGGTGTGCCCAATGCGGGAATCGAAGTGGGTTCCCTTTGTCCACAAACCATCATTTGATAAGATAAAATTCTGTCTAGGTGTATCGTATTAACAACAAACAGATCGACCTAAAGTACACTAATATATTAGTCGTGATTTAAACCATTTACTGTACACTGGTGTTTGGATGGTATGTGGTCTACTTTCATGGTATATGGCATACATCTAGTGTTCGAATTTGGACACCGAATTGTCATAGACACTTGGTCTACACCAATATCAAATGGCGTAAACTTGGCACATAGACTATGCTGCAGAAATTACATGATTGTTTTAATGAAATATTATCTAATTGTAGAGGCTGGTTTAATATAAAGCTTCAGAGGCGGAAATATTAATTAAATTTAAAGGGTAATACTTTAAAGTTTGGTAATAACGACACAATCGCTAGTGGAAAAAAATGAATCAGTTTTTGATAATATTGCTTGATCGTTTGAATGCTTATGTAAAAATGTATTTTGTAATAAAAGCGTTGTACTTTGTGCAGTGTGTTTGAGCTGGTAGGCTCATGTACATGTACAACAGAGTATCTTTATTATTCAAAATAAAAGACATAAAAACGACAAACACAAATCGATCTTTTCCATTGTAAGTTGGTATAGACCAAGAGGGTTGGGGTAGATTTTGTCGACGGGTTTACCGTTAAAATCAAACACATTATATCTCTGTATCACAGCACTGCTGGTAAAGGTTTTACTCCCGTAAAGTACATGTGCATTGTAATGACATTGGAACCATGGATTATAATTTAGTTTATAAGCCAAATTAAGGGACTTTCAGGCATGATATTCTGGTTATATAATTGAGTAATGTATTATGACAATTACATGATAAGAATGAACAAAATAACATATTACATCATAGACAAGAATTGTACGACAGATTTATGTATTGACTGCAATGTGTGCCAAGGGAAAGTGCTTAGAGTTGATTATTGATAATTATATCTCTCTGGTGCTGAGATGCAGAAAATGCTGACCAATTTTATACAAATTCTGTTATTACTGGGACATACAATATCACATTACATTGCGTGAAACCCGCCGGGTAGATCGTACCGTACCCCGTGGGTTTCACACGACGCGATGATTACATTATGGAAAAGAGAAGCTTAGAGATGCTTCGAGTTGTGAATAAAATCTTAAGAAAAATATAATCAACAACTCTCTCGTGCCGAGATGCAGAAAATACAAAACAATTACGGTAGAAATAAACATGATGCACACCATTGTTTACTTATGTTAGTACCCAGAATAATTGAGGATCACAAGTCGAGTATTGTCGAGTACTAGGGTGCATTTTAATCAGAAATGAGTGCACGACAATACTTACATGTACTTTGTGTACCCAAACAGCTAAATTGATTGATTATTGTTTTACGCCACTCCACGATTATTTTACGTATATGGAGACGGCATCTGCATTGCGTACAAATTTAGACCTTTACAACGGACCCACCCTAAGCATTGAGGGATCTTTTATGTGGAACGCCTACCGTGACACAGGACCTCGGTTTTTACTGTCTCCTCCGAAAGACAGTACATCGGTGTGCCCAGGGCGGGATTCGAACCCGGGACCTCTCGATTACGAGCCGAGCACCTTGTCCACTAGGCCACACCGGCTTTAAACAGCTAAATGAGTGTAATATACAATAAAATCATAGATTGACGATGTGTATCAATACACAGTTATACAATCATAAATTGTATATGATACTGACTGAGCGTCTTAAAGATATGCAACAATTCCAATATGTTATGGAAAGAAAAACGTATTTTACAAATAAGCTGAACTCATAAGACATAAAGAAAAAGATTAAGAAGAAGAAGAGAATCCATCACATAGCGGCACATCGGAATCCCTGACTGATTTTTGACCATAACTTAGGAAATAGATAGGTTTCTTCCTCACATTACAAAAAATAAGTACACCGACCATCTTGGACCCCCACTCCTGTAATGCATCCACAAGGCAAGCGGGACGGACGCATGCTTGGACAGATTATCTTCAGTGTATTTTCTTGCAGATTTAATTAAATCATAGCTTTCTATCAG
Source organism: Pteria penguin (assembly GCA_035048485.1). Taxonomy (NCBI): domain Eukaryota; kingdom Metazoa; phylum Mollusca; class Bivalvia; order Pterioida; family Pteriidae; genus Pteria; species Pteria penguin. The sequence continues at coordinate 25,312,015 of CM068588.1, read as the reverse complement.
AAAAAGATGATGATTACTCCATGTATATTATTTATTGGCTTACTACTATAACATCTCCTGGTCGATACGAGAAGATACGGTCCTCTCTCACATATGATAACATTGTCGAATGATAACGAGATACCAGAAAGGCAGACCTTTCTCAACCTGCAGAAACTGACATTACAGGTAAGTTAAGTAAAACATCACTTATCATCTGTAATTAATTTGTTTTGTGTCAGTGCGTCAAATTATAAGTTATATATTGTTTTATAAAGCTTCGTGTTTTATTTCTCAAACTTTGAAGTTTTACCTATAAAAATAAACTTGGACTTGTATGCATATAGTGCAACATGTTTTAAAGAATTATCTGTGTAAAATCGGTGCAAAGTATATCATCATCATCATCCTCCTCATCCTCCTCCTCCTCCTCCTCCTCCTCCTCATCATCATCATCATCACCACCATCATCATCATCATCATCATCATCATTATTGCATGTATTTTTATATTTATTATTATATGTTTTTTATCGTGCTTGTTAATACAAAACCATTTCTTAGGAAAAAATCCTTGGTCACACAATACATGTATCTTATGTTAAACCCCACTCCCGTGATTAGGAACTACCGTATGGCAATAGTAACAGGATAGCAGTATGAAATATAAAAACCCTAAAATAACTTGGTAAAGCCCTTTCTTTAAAGATGGTTTTTGAACAAACACGATTTACGAGTGGCAAATCTATACAAGTTCAAAAGGAGTATACAAGAGGGAATATTATGCCAAATGTATTTATTTATTGAATTTTCTTGATTTTAGTAAAGATGTGTGAATATGCCTCCGTAATTGATTTTCATTCATATACTTACTTTAATTTTTTAATTGCTATAATGACATTACAGCAAATATCGATCACCACATCTGAGTGTTTATCAGTGTTTGAGATGCGATGAATTAAACTAATTTAGTTGTATTATCAGTTCACAAACGCGATCCGTGTAGTATTCTTGTAAATATTTCTGATATTTGGCCGATATACTTATGTCTTTTTCTAACTAAACTTTTATGATTTAAAGTGAGCACAATAGTCATGTGCTCACTTTAAATCATAAAAATTTAAAGTTAGAAAAAGACACTTATATAAACTATTAATACCTTTGAAACGTTTAAGTACATATATACTAAATTATATATAGTAAAGAGCCCATTCCAATACAATGAAACATTTCGTACAAACAGACGACCAAATAACACTTCTATTCCATTGTGGAAAAAACTGTCAATTTTTGGATCCCCTGCATGAATAAATGAAATTGTTAAAGATACATTTTCTATTTAGAAAATTAAAAGTCTCTGTTCACATTTATGTTTGCCAAAATTTAAAGAAAATTCTTTTTGGTAAGTATAAATCAAAGACATGAAAAAATGGCTTCATCGACTCTTAAGAGAACTTATCTGGATGTAATAATGCACCGAACACATTTTATGATCATGGTAAATGCAGAGAGGAAAAGTGTATTTCGAAATTGTAAAAGCGGATAATAATAATAAAATCCCCAAATAAATCCTCAAATCTAACACCAGAAACAGCTTCCAGGTTAAATATAGTTAAACGAATAAGTCAAACATATTCAGTTGAAAATACATTTATAAAGTAAAAGTAAAGGTTCTAGATTTTGTAATGATATAAGCACAGGAAACTTGTGATAATAGGGAGTTGTTCTAGCATTTTTCTGGCTGGTGTTCGCCTTCCCTTTCCTACTGTTTATTTCGGGGACAAACTCTGAATTCTGTTCTTTATACTACTTTTAACTTGGGGAGAAAATCTGTCTTCTGTTCCCTATACTTTTGTTAATTTGGGTGTCAAAATCTGACTTTTCTTAATTTGGGTGACACAATCTGACTTCTGTTTCCTATACTACCGTTAATTTGGGGGACAAAATCTGATTTCTGTTCCCTGTACTTCTGTTAGTTTAGGGGGAGGGGGTCTAACTGACTTTTGTTCTCTATAAAACTGTGAATTTGGGAACAAAATCCGATTTCTGTTTTCTATACTACCGTTAATTTTGGGGACAAAATCTTATTTTTGTTCTCTATATAACTCTTTATTTAGAGGATAAAATTTGACTTCAGTTCCCTATACTTCTGTTAATTTGGGGGACAAAATCTGATTTCTGTTCCGTGTACTTCTGTTAGTCTGGGGGATAAAATCTTACTTTTATTCCGTATACAACTGTTTATTTGGAGGACAAAATCTAACTTCTGTTCCCTATACCTGTGTAAATTTGGAATATTAAATCTTACTTTTGTCCCCTATGCTAGGAGAAAAAAAAGACCTTTGACTCAGCAGTGTAATAAAAGCCGCCACGGATATGTAAACCATTATTATAAATTGGTTTTTTATGCTCTATATTGAGTCACTGAATATATTTATTTTTCTAATTGTTTAGTCACAGAGTCAATTAAAGGCACATATTCAAATCTTACTTCTGAAGTAGATGGGGCACAGCCATTATGGTTAATCATACTTTAGTAAGTCGATGAACATTGATGATTGATGATCGTATTATGATTCTTGTTCTCATTTGCTGATTTTAACTTCTTTAATCTTACTCCTCTCTTTAATCTTACACTATCAAGATTTGGAGCACTAGTTGTGTTGAGTTACTACTCTCCCCCTCTCTTAAGTAGTCGTACAAAGCTCGACCCGACGCCTGTAGAGTTGTCTCAACATACCGCCATACTCGTCTATACAAAAGCACAATTTATTTCCCATAATTTGTAACAATTACTAATTTGTAATTTAAGAATTAATATAAAGGAATAACAAATAAAATGAATAAAATAAAAATAATAATTAAAATAAGCTTCCGTAAATCAGGTGGCAGCGATAATTTTAAACGGTTTTAAGCTATAGTGATAGTTCGTGTGGCATACACATATCCAATAATATTTATCAACTCAGTGTCACCCAATCTTCGAATCATTCGAGATTTCGTAAGTCAATTTCTCTTCGAAATCGAGTTATCAAACTCGCATTTGTATGAAAATCTCGAAATACTGACTTTGTTAAAGTCGACATGATGCGATCAAGTAACACTTATCGATATATTTTTTGACAACTTGACGCCAAACTCATCACTTCAGCGACTGTTATAAGTCACGACGATCAAAGCAAATGATCATTGGGCCGAGTTGATGTGCACTCTCCATAGAAAGTGTGTTAGGCCATTTTGTTTAGATATTTTGTCTCAGACATGAAGCTAAGGAGAGTAGTCGGAAAACGGAACGAAGTGGGAATAAGGGGAGAGAAATGGGAAGGGTAGTGGCTGGGATCAGGGGCAAGACATCAGGATGAAAGGAGGGATGCTGAAAAACCCTCACTTTTGCAAAAGAGATCTTCCTTTCCTCATTACATATTAATTCCATGAAGGAAAACTTTAAAGAAAACTCTTCAAATCACATGACAATTTCTTTCTTGTTATTTACTCTTTAATGAACACATTGTATATACTCAGACAGTTAGATGTATTTTGCTTAAACAGTGTTCATTGTGAAAATATACATTAAGCATACAATATATTGTGTTAAGAATTTACCAGCAAGTACTGAAATATACTTCAAGTTGTATACCTACAATTCGGTATAATTTAAAAAATTATGGCATGTAAAACAAAACCTGTATTTTTGTCATATGGCTGAAGTTATTAACTTTGCGTTAATAACATTTTTGTGCTTCAACCCCTCGGAGATATCAAAATAAAAAGAAAATACTTCGTAAATAAAGCGGGTATTCCATAAATACAACCATAACCTGACTTCGCGCATGCGCAGTTTAATTAAAACAAATACGATGTAGGGAAACTCCAAAAGAAAACAATTTCAGTAAATACTAACTTTAGCAGACTTGAAAGCAGAGTTTTTAAAAGTTACTCGTTGAGTTTATTTACATGTACCTCGCCCTCCGTGACAAGGCTTCCAAATTAGATCACGTGATAAGGTGGTTGTAAGCATTCCGTTTACAAACATCGCGTTTTAGACAGCCATATCTCATTTATTCACACCATTTGCAAGGATTCGTTTTTAATATGTTTTAGGCTTATATATATAATCAAAACAATTTAGAATAAATTTACCTATAATATGCACTGTACTAGCGAACATAGTGTATACAGCTTTAAATCAAGCTCTTTCATTGTTATGAACTTTGAATGCATAATAAGATTGCAAGATACCAGTGGTGTTTTTTTTCTTCAATCTTTTTTTCTTTTCAAAGGTGCGTGTACCATTTCATTTGGAAATTTTTTGTCCTTTAAATATTTGCATAAAGCTAAAAGATCAATATTTTGGAGGAATTTAGACAAAGTTTGGGGGATAAAAATCAATGTCGACAATGGAATTTTCAATGGGAAGGGTCCTTATAACGGACTTGATTCGAAGAAAACAAAACCACTGGATACTTAGCAAATGCAGTGGTGGATTTAGAGGAGGGACTCCCTTTTTCGTTACAGATTTGCAAGGCTTATACAGATAATAAGATTGAAAACACTCTCATAATAAGAGTAATACTCCAGACTTTGCACCAAATTTGGCTAATACTTGACTATCACATGTGTCCTCCCCCTTTTTTTCACTGTTTTTAAAGAAATTATGAAGAAATAAATAATTGTTTATGGAAAACATATCTATTTTGGAAATACATTTATACAAAGTAATCAGCATATAAATAATGGTCGTCAAAAGACTATCAGTAACTATTACTTTATCGCATCAAGATGACTTCAACAAAGTCAATATTTCGAGATTTTACACAAATGTGAATTTGATAACTCGATCTCGAAGAGAAACTGACTCACGAAATCTCGAAATGGTATTTTTAAAACAATAACTCGACATAAAATTCTCGTTAGTAGCATGTTTATTCCAACATATCAAGAAAAAATGATGTCAATAATTCTTGATTTTCATGGAAATGCGACTTTATTACGACGATTTATTTTTAAAATGACATAAAGGAAATCGCATAAATTTATCTTGACTTAAAGAAAATTAACTAACTGTTTTATAGATGACAAGTTGTCCAAAAGAAGTCATTTAAGGACAGTTTACGGCAACTTTTCGACTTCATTACGTCATCAAGTTTGATTAATCTCGGCAAGTCAATTTTATTTTGTCATGATACCTACTTACAACACAACAACACCAGGCACTAAAACGTTTCCGTATCCAGGAGAACATCACGTATTGTCTATGATTTGTTCTGATGGGCATGGTCGAATTCTTTTCCACAACTGCTTGATTTCTCTTCCGCATAGATATGCGAGCATTACGATAATCTTCGATCTGTGATTTCAACATTATCTCTATGATCTTTACGACACCTTTTCAACAACCACAATTCAAGTCCTTCCTAGTGAAGGGACATTTGTCGTGTTCTAATTTTTATATTTACCACCCCAAGTAAATTAAAAAATTAGAACATGACACATTGGTGTGAACACTATGAAAATATTATTACAACATGTGCTGAAGTTCCGAGTGACAACCAGTTGACATGTACTATTGACAAGTTGACATGTCTATGATACAGAAATTCGTACGACAACTTCTGAAATTCTCGCCGCTGTCTGTGTTAACAACATGAAGAGACATCTCTACAACGACTAAGACATCTGTTCCAATCCTGAATCACAACTGAAGAGTTATGGCGACTTGTAACTCCCAACATTTCGTGGTCCAAACGAGTGGCAATGTGACTGGGGATTACTGTTTTTTATTCCAAAATCGCACCATGTAACATTCACCCGTTGCATTCTTCATAGTAACTTGCGATAAAGTATTACTCATTGTCACATTTCAAGAACTGAACTTGTAGGAAAAGTCTTGAATTTCAGTTGTGCAAACGTGTCGTAGATAGATTGTACGAATGCTTTTGAAATTCGCACCAAAATGACAGTTAACGGGCGATAATGTGGAAGGGAAAATACTGACCTAATTGGTAATTTCACTGTGCTCTTCCAACAACGTACAACGATGGACATTCATATAGCCCTCTAAATCAGAGATAGGGGCATAAGTGATTAGTAAGAATTTGTGCGGAGAGGAGTAAGTGTCTCCTGTTTGTTAAGACTATGTGCCGAGAGGAGTAAGTGTTTCCTGTTTGGTGAGACCATGTGCCAAGAGGAGTAAGTGTCTCCTGCTTGTTACGAGCATGTGCCAAAAGGAGTATTTTTTTTTTCCTGTTTGTTAAGACCAGGTACCAAGACGAGTCAGTGTTTCCTGTTTGGTAAGACCATGTGCCGAGAGGAGTAAGTGTTTTATATTTGTTAAGACCATATGCCAAGAGGAGTAAGCGTTTCATGGTTGTTAAGACCATGTGCCAAGAGGAGTAAGTGTCTGCTGTTTGTTAAGACCATGTGCCAAGAGGAGTAATTGTCTGCTGTTTGTTAAGACCATGTGCTGAGATGAGTATTTTTTTCCTGTTTGGTAAGACCATGTGCCGAGAGGAGTATATGCTTCCTAACTGGTAAGACCATGTGCCAAGAAGAGTAAGTGTTTTATGTTTGTTAAGACCATGTGCCGAGATGAGTATTTTTCCATGTTTGGTTAGACCATGTGCCAAAAGGAGTAAATGTTTCCTAATTGGTAAGACCATGTGCCGAGAGGAGTAAGTGTTTTATGTTTGTTAAGACCATGTTTCGAGAGGAGAGGGCGTCTCCCGTTTGGCTAGCCACACAGACCATGGTCATGATTGTTCAAAACCGACACATACGTTTTCACTCATGAAGTGCAAGTGAACACAGTATCAATCCAGATTTTAAAAACAAGAATTTAAAAATATAAATTGTCCAACTTTATGTCAATAGCTATTAATTCTATTGAGAAAATTCGTTGATAGAAATGACTTCGACCAGACAATAGCTAAACTCTATAGTCAGATATGAAGCTGAGCTGCTTTGCTTTCGACAACCAGGGATGCTTGTCGGGGTGCCTGTTTTACATACACAAAATAACAATGGGAATGAATGTCTCTTACTGGATGCCAATTAAGATGACAGAGCTGTATTCCTGTAAATGCAGATGTAACCATACTGCACACTCTCTCGCTCCCTTTAATCAATTTTACCATGTTAAGGCTGATAGAAGTTGATTGCAACAGAAGATGTTTTCCGTTTAATTCCGAATTCGTGCCAAAACGGAATGAGAAATTGGTTTTTATAAACCCTAATACACAAGAGATTTCAAGCGAGAAATATTATCAACTAAAGTCATTACGGACGGTTGGAGACAATTTGCGAGGGAGAAAGATAGAGTCTGCGATGAAGCTTACTGCAATGACATGGTGCGGCGGGGAATACTGTGATCTTCTGACCTTATGACCTCCTGACGGTGTCTATTGTCAATGTCGTTCAGAATTTTTTACTATTCCTCTTGAAGAAATAATGAATTATTTCATTAAAATTTGTTATACCAATTACATGTATGTCATGAGTCAGAAGAGTAAGAGGACAGTTGGATTTGACTGCAATATACAAAAGTGAGGATGGACCAAATAGAAACGTACTGCATTTTCATCTACCTTGTATAGTGACGCCTATTGTGAGGTGTTAAAGAATTTAGGCTATCCGAACACAACCTCCCCCCCCCCAAAAAAACCCCCCCCCCAAAAACAAAAAAAAAAAAAAAAAAAAAAAAAAAAAAAAAAAAAAAAAAAAAAAATAAAAAAAAAAAAAAAAAAAAAAAAACAAAAAAAAAAAAAAAAAAAAAAAAAAAAAAAACAAAAAAAAAAAAAAAAAAAAAAAAAAAACAAAATAAAACAAAACACAAACACTCTCCCCCCCCCCCCCCCCCCAAATAAGCCCCATATAACCCAAAACTAACAAACCGCAGAACTTAGCCAACGCTGAGCAAACACACATGTCCTTCATTACCTGGAGATGTCACAATGTATGTTTACTAGCCCTCCAACACCACGGATGACCAGTCGAACATCAGCTAACACAATGTATGTTTACTGGCCCTCAAACATCACGGATGAACAACCGAACATCAGCAAACACAATGTATGTTTACTGGCCCTCCAACATCACGGATGACCAGTCGAACATCAGCTAACACAATGTATGAACTGGCCCTCCAACATCACGGATGACCAGTCGAACATCAGCTAACACAATGTATGTTTACTGGCCCTCCAACACCACGGATGACCAGTCGAACATCAGCTAACACAATGTATGTTTACTGGCCCTCCAACATCACGGATGAACAACCGAACATCAGCAAACACAATGTATGTTTACTGGCCCTCCAACATCACGGATGACCAGTCGAGCCTCAGCTAACACAATGTATGTTTACTGGCCCACCAACATCACGGATGACCAGTCGAGCCTCAGCTAACACACTGTATGTTTACTGGGCCACCAACATCACAGATGAACAACCGAACCTCAGCAAACACAATGTATGTTTACTGGCCCTCCAACATCACGGATGAACAACCGAACATCAGCAAACACAATGTATGTTTACTGGCCCTCCAACATCACGGATGAACAACCGAACCTCAGCTAAGGCAATGCATGTTTACTGACCCTCCAACATCACGGATGAACAGCCAAACCTCTGCAAACACTATATATATTTTTACTTGCCCTCCAACATCGCGGATGAACAGCCGAACATCAGCAAACACAATGTATGTTTACTGGCCCTCCAACATCACGGATATCCAACCGAACCTCAGCAAACACAATGTATTTTTACTGGCCCTCCAACATCACGAATGAACAACCGAACATCAGCAAACACAATGTATGTTTACTGGCCCTCCAACATCACGGATGACCAACCGAACCTCAGCAAACACAATGTATGTTTATTGGCCCTCCAACATCACGGATGACCAACCGAACCTCAGCAAACACAATGTATGTTTACTGGCCCTCCAACACCACGGATGAACAGCCGAACATCAGCTAACACAATGTATGTTTACTGGCCCTCCAACACCACGGATGACCAACCGAACCTCAGCAAGCACAATGTATGTTTACTGGCCCTCCAACATCACGAATGAACAACCGAACCTCAGCAAACACAATGTATGTTTACTGGCCCTCCAACATCACGGATGAACAACCGAACCTCAGCAAATACAATGTATGTTTACTGGCCCTCCAACAGCACGGATGACCAGCCGAATCTCAGCAAACACAATAATCCACCAAACGTAAGCAGACACAATGTACATTGTATACTGACATGTTTCCTGCCATCCAGACTAAACCATCGAACATCAGCAAACACAATGTACATTGTATACTGACAGGCCCTCCACTACCGAAATAAACCATCAACCCTCACCGAACACATTGTATACTGACATGTCTTCTGCCACCCAGACTAAACCACCGAACATCAGTAAGCACAATGTACATTGTATACTGACAGGCCCTCCACCACCTAGAAACCACGAAATCTCAGTGAAAACAATGTACATTGTATACTGACAGGCCCTCCACCACCCAGAAACCGCGAAATCTCAGTGAACACAATGTACATTGTATACTGACAGGCCCTCCGCTATTATGAAAACAACCACACTATACACCTGTAAGCCTTCCAGTACCTGGAATGAACTACCGTACACCAATAAACCAAACGAACATGTACAAGCATTCCACCAACCAACCAACTATTTCAAATGTAGAACTTGCCAAACTTTACCAATGTATCAAAATGATAGAATTTTGTTCTTAATTCCAGTATTTTACATACGTAATCAAGAGACATGTCCATTTTAACATATACCAAATAGCTTGTTGCATCGTCAAATAATTTCCTCATACTAGAAATTGCATCATATAAATCAATGACAAAGCGTCAAATTCTGGTGTCTCTGAAAAAAAGATGCGTTGCCAAAATGAGATTTTAGAGCTCCTTCTCCTGCAATAGCGTGATCCATTTTATGACTAGAAGCGTGGACAGCATGATGGATGGCTCGGTCAGAGAAGTTCGATAGATGTCAGTGGTATTCGGTTACCCTCGCGTGTTTACAGGCTATTGCCGTGTTGTACACAAACAGCAAGATATATGTAATTGACTGTCCATAAACTGCATCGTTTAATGAGTCTGGGGTCGAAAATGTCACTTAAAGTTAAAAAGAGCAGTCTCATAAATTTATTATGTCTTTTTTCAGTTTTAGAATTTCATTTGTCTTTGTTGCAATATCACATAGAACTGTCCTATAACATATATGAAATATTACTGATATTAAGACAGGACGAATTCATTGTTACCTTTCCTCTATACAAATAAACTTTCATTTTTTTCTGTATTTTCTGTATCCATACCTGACAGTCATCGTGCTTTGATAAGAATTATTTTTTAGGATACAGTTATTTATTTGGGGGTGTGGGTATATGATTTCAATGCAAAACACATATGAGTTTTCGTGGTATTTCATACAAAATGCATTTTCCTATAAAATAAATTAAGTCACTATGCTTTTTGATGCTTGGTATTGTATTGCTGAACTTTCTTGACAGTTAATTAGTATTTACACACTTTATTCTTTATGCCTAACGCGGAATAAAAGTAGATGGTGTTACCGTAGTATATTGAAAAACAATGTTCTGATTTCTCAAGGGAGATCACTCTCACATTCACCGGATGAAAACGGATCAGTAATTGGAGCAACAAGGGACTTTCTAAAATGATTCTATTAAGCACACGAAATGAAATAAGAGACATGAGGCGGAAAGCAGGCAGATGAGTGACGTTATAGCCGCCTTATGTCTGTCTTTATCTTAACTATAATCTCCAATGTTAGATATGTAGCAAAGTGTAGTTTATATTCTGGAAATTAAACCATTTTATCGTACCAGATTTAACTTCTGTTAAGTGAAAGCGAACTTAACATGGAAAAAATCTATGAATGTTGAATTCGGATTTACCGTTGCCATGTCACTGTGATATTCACAACAACGTACCATGGAAGACAATTATGGACCCCTAATGCATAGTCACTGTGGTACTCACAACATCCGACCATGGTGGACATTCGTGGACCCCTGGTGCTATGTCATTGTGGTACTCACATTATCGTACAGCGGCGGACAATCGTCGTCTCCTAGGTGCTGTGTCACTGTGGTACTCACAACATCCGACCATGGTGGACATTCGTGGACCCCTGGTGCTATGTCATTGTGGTAGTTACAACAGCGTACCGCGGTGGACATCCGCGGACTTGTGGTGCTGTGTCACTGTGGTACTCACAACATCGCACTACGGTGGACATTCGTGGACCCCTGATGCATGGTTACTGTGGTACTCACAACATCGTATCACGGTGGACCATCATGCACCACTGGTGCTATGTCACTGCAGCACTCAAAAAATCGTACCACGATGGATAATTGTGGATTATTTGCGCTGTGTCACTTTGGTACTCACAACATTGTAATACGGGGGACAATCATGAACCACTGGTGCTGTGTCACTGCAGCACTCACAACCACATACCACGGTGGAAAATCATGTACCCTGGTGCTATGTCACTGCGGCACTCACAACAGCGTACCACGGTGCACAATCATGTACCCTGGTTCTATGTCACTGCGGCACTCACAATAAAGTACCACGGTGGAAAATCATGTACCCTGGTGCTATGTCATTTACCACAGCGTCCCACAGTGGGCAATCAAGTACCCCATGGTTCTATGTCACTGCGGCACTCACAACAACGTTCCACGGTTGACAGTCATGTACCCTGGTGTTATGTTACTGCAGCACTCACAACAACGTACCTTGGTGGACAGTTATGCACCCTGCTACTATGTCACTGCGGTACTCACAACAACGTACCACGGTTGACAGCCATATATCCTGGTGCTATGTCACTGTGGCACTTACAACACCGTACCACGGCGGACAATCAAGTACCCCTGTTTCTATGTCACTGCGGCACTCACAACAGCGTACCGCGGTAGACAGGCATGTATCACTAGTGCTATGTCACTGCGGCACTCACAACAGCGTACCGCGGTAGAAAGGCATGTATCCCTGGTGCTTTATCACTATGGCACTCACAACAGCGTACCACGATGGATTCCTCTTCTTTTTGACAGCAGGGACATGCTTGGTGTAGTAGATAAGCGTTTGCGATGTAGAGGATCCGGATTCCAATCCCAGATTGCGCCACCATGTTTAACAGGTCGACTTCCTCCTGCTTTGATGTTGCAATATGACGGAAATATTGTAGAATGAGACGTAAAACTCCAACCAACCAACCTATATAACAGCAATACATGTTTGACTGTTTACATGCAGAAATAATATAAAATATAATCACAGGGACTATTCTATTATGATTATAATGTACGACTATATCGGTTATACTCATACTGCATGCTCCCATCGCTGTGGATGTAGCCACTATACAGAAGATGCTTACAACTCCTATCACACATTTAGTTCCCCCATACATCTCTCATTCTAAAATTGTTACTTCAGGCTTTGCAATCCTTTCACTCAATCTACTACATTTCATACTAGTTTCGTTTTGTACATGCTTTCCTCACGATTCGAGGAAATGTTTATCTTGATATAAAGGCACTTTGGATATAAAATGAGATTGATAATACCGCAAAAATTTATACGCAATTACCATTGCTCAGCCCTTAACCGAGATCGTAGGTTCAGACACCAGTAGGGAATCGTCTGTTTTCCTCTTTTTATTTATTTAAATGAGACAATGTTGTTTGCTTGAATTCATTGCATAAATGAACATTTTACATGTATCATGTAGCTTCTGGTATCTTAAAAGGAAACCATCCTGTCATTAAACTCATTGCAAAGTTGGTCTTAAAAAGTTTGATTTCTCACTTGGGAGGAGATGATACCTGCCATAGACACACAAAGCGATAATTAACTTGTAAGACAGACGAATATAACGCGTTTTGGACTTGAATATTCTCTTTGGCCCAGGCCGGGTGCCTTGTCTGTAATACATAATACATGACCGCATTGCAATGAGTAAAGTTTATCGAGAACTTCAAATGGACTAAATGCCTTAACTCAGGTCTTTACGTGTGCTTTCGGCCATTTCTGTATTTCCAATTATATGACATGTTTACCGCAATGCTAAAAACTAAAGTTTTACTGCGAATTTCCAATTAAGTCTATTACATTGATACACAACAGAATTAATTAACAGAAGCAGTTTCGGAGGAATTTTTTCAGATGTAGTGTAATACTGACGGTTTCTATTGAGCTTTAAATAGCATTGAGCTGAATGGTAAAGTGAAGGTTCAGTGTTGGTAATTGGGTATCAGAAGTGGACCAAACGACGGGCGGTAATGACAGTCCTGCATAAAGTGTATATTGGTATAGCATATTGGTAGATAATTAAGAGGGTATTCATTCCAAATAAATATTAGTAATGAAGAATATTGACTTACGTCACCCCATGGAAGCGAATTTCGCTTGAATACCGGGCTATGTTGATCAATACTCATCATGTATGGGCACATAAGATAAATATATATGATATATAAGTCATTTGGTAAGTATGGCAATAATTTGTACTGAATGCTAAATACATCGAAAATTAGCGCGTGTTAGCAAACTCCATACTTTGTAAGTTCAATATTGAACCTCTTTGTCTATATCTTACAAAAATATATTCCCAACATAAGTGGTGGTATATGATTGTGGTACTATATATTACTACAATAAGTGGTGGTATATGTCTTTGGTACTATATATTACCACCGTAAGTGGTGGTATATGACTGTGGTACTGTATATTCCCGCCGTATGTCGTTGTATATGACTGCGGTAGTATAAATTCCAACCGTATGTGGTGGCATATGACTGTGGTGCTTCATATTATCATCATAAGTGGTGGCATATGACTGTGGTACTTCATATTATCATCATAAGTGGTGGCATATGACTGTGGTACTTCATATTATCATCATAAGTGGTATTATATGACTGTGGTACTATTTATTCCCGCCGTAAATAGTGGTATATGACTGTGGTGCTATATATTATCATCATTAGTGGTGGTATATGTCTGTGGTACTATACATGTATATTACTACCGTAAGTGGTGGTATATAACTGTGGTAATATATATTACAACGTAAATTGTGGTATAAGATTGTGGTACTATATATTATCATCTTAAGTGCTGGTATATGACTGTGATGCTATATATTCTCATTGTAAGTGGTGGTAAATGACTGTAGTACTATATATTACCACCGTTAGTGGCGGTATATGAATGTGGTACTATATATTACGGACCCAGGATTTCCGAAAAAAAGGGGGGGGGCACATGTGTATTAGCGAATCTACTCAGCCATCTTTGGTGCAAAATCTGGATTTTTACCAGTAAATATGTGGCCAAAAGGGACCCCCGATGGTGGTATGTGAATGTGGTATTATATATTCCCATTGTAACTGATGGTATATAACTTTGTTACCATATATTACCACAATAAATGGTGGTATATGAATGTGGTACTATATATTACCACCATTAGTGGTTGTATGTGACTGTGATATTATATATTCCCATCGTAAATGGTGGTATATGACGATGGTACTATAGAATACCACAATAAGTGGTGGTATATGACTGTGGTACAATTTATTACCACATAAGTGGTGGTATATGACTGTGGTACTATATATTCCCATTGTAAGTTGTGGTATATGACTGTGGTGCTATATGTTCCCATTGTAAATAGTGGTATATGACTGTGATACTAAATATTCCCATTGTAAGCGGTGGTATATGACTGTGGTACTATATATTCCCATTGTAAGTGGTGGTATATGACTGTGGTACTATATATTCCCATTGTAAGTGGTGGTATAAGACTGTGGTACTATATATTCCCATTGTAAGTGGTGGTATATGACTGTGGTACTATATATTCCCATTGCAAGTGGTGGTATATGACTGTGGTACTATATATTCTCATTGTAAGTGGTGGTATAAGACTGTGGTGCTATATATTCCCATTGTAAGTGGTGGTATATGACTGTGGTACTATATATTCCCATTGTAAGTGGTGGTATATAACTGTGGTGCTATATATTCCCATTGTAAGTGGTGGTATATGACTGTGGTACTCACACTAACGTGCCTTATTCAACATACATGGACCATAGGAAATTAGAGGTGAGACTAGGTACACGTGGACAAATTTTCTCGGACTGACTACATCACTACATGTATGAATAGTACGATACGTAAATATTTTAACGCTGTGCATATGAGATGAATGTAAGCTGTATAGTAAATACCACAGACCTATATCTGAAAATAAGAAAAAAATACCTACGAATATTATATCACCATTTAAAGTGATACAGTTCTAATTAAATGGCCTACCACAATCATAACATACTATAGATACTTTATTTTTTTGAGAATACATACAGTATTTCTTATAAGTCTGGGTAATGATGTCTACATTATAAAGTCTTCTACATTATTTCATTAGTATTTTGTTTGGTGTTGAGGTTTGTGTTATGAAAATTTCTACACTATATGCACTTTAGTCGTATTTTGATAATTAATATTTCACTAGTATTGCATCTAATTTACTTTATCTACTTGAATTCTATTTACGGCGTTTGCTTTGTTTCATCAGCTTTGTAATTATGAGTTGCAAAATATAATGAGAGATCATCTACTATAAACCAGTATATAATGACTGAACATCCACAAAGAAGCCATAAATAAAGAGAGAACATCCACTATAAACCAATATATAATAATAGAGCATCCACAGTTAAGCGGTAGGTAATGACTGAACATTCACTATAAAGCAATAAACAAGGACAGACCATCCACTATAAAGCAATTCATAATAACGGAGGGTCCATTATAAAGCAGTGAATAATGACAAAACTTCCAATATAAAGAGATATGTAATGATAGAAGATTCACTATAAAACAGTAGATAATAAGTGAAAATCCACTATAAAGCAATATATAATGACAGGGCATCCATCCACTGTTCAGCAGTATATAATGACAGAGCATCCATTATAAAACAATATATAACTGTGATAAAAGTATGTATATAGTTTTAAAATTAAGGAGCATCTCTCTCATACATACCTCTGTCCTTAGATCGGATTTGGCTTCTTGTATGGTTCAGTTTGGTAATTAGATGCTCTTTATCGTTTTCTAGATTGGTTTAGCTATCTATATGCGCATATGGTGCAATGAATTAAAAGAAGTATCTATGTTTTTATGTTTATTATATACCGATTCCATCGATTTTAAGTAATATAAAAACATGCAGAGCAAACCGACTTGGGACGACCAAGAAAAGCAACAATCGTCATATTTCAACTTACCACAAACGCAGTACAACAACAACAACAACAACAACAAAAACAACAACAACAACAACTATAACAACAACAATAATAATAATAATAATAATAATAATAATAATAATAATAATAATAATAATAATAATAACATCAATAAGAATCAATGAAGGAGAAGAGGATTAGAAAACCAAAACATATATCTAAACTTTATAAATATCCTCTATATATAGATTTAAGATCAACAAATTTTAACAAGGTTAAATTGAAAAGTCATAAAAATACATATTCACAAAAAGTGTTATGGAGTAAAATTTTCAGTATCAAAAATAAAGTGGTATCAATATGAACCGACTGTGTTCTCCCCGTCTGAGTTCGAGTTTCAGTCCCTGATTTGTAGGAGTTTCCATTATATCATAGGGAACAAGGTTTAGGAGTCTTATCTCTTTTGTAAAGTTTGGAAAAGGCTCATAAAAATGTAAACTAATTTCATCCTTAATGAGTTCCTCATAAATATAACAACAATACATTAAGGTCCAAACATATCATACCAATACAACTATCAAACCTAATGCTCAATAGTAATAAACATCTTGCAATTGCACGCTCTTCGGTCTATTTTAGTCATTTGAACGAACTTGACCAAATTTTACGTAGCTAAGTCCACGGATCTGAATTTTTTCATCCAGTGACCATTTACATGAAGTCCTTTTAAATGCTGTTAAATACAATGAATTTTATTCCATGGAAAATAGAAGGGAATTGTACTATGATCCTGAATTTTGGGTACAGATTGAAAGAGTGGTTTAATTTACAGATTATTATTTGAGAGGTAGATGTTCAGATATGACTGCAAATTTTGCTTCAAAGACTTAATACTCTCTATAATACACACGTAACTTGATCATGAGATATATAGGTTCACGCCTTGCATTTTGCAAGCAACGCCTTTTATCTGGTTGTACTGAAGAAGACCATGG
The DNA here is from genome assembly GCA_035048485.1 of Pteria penguin. Taxonomy (NCBI): domain Eukaryota; kingdom Metazoa; phylum Mollusca; class Bivalvia; order Pterioida; family Pteriidae; genus Pteria; species Pteria penguin. Next base: position 25,294,686 of record CM068588.1, on the reverse strand, counting down.
TGACTATATGATGGTGAGTAGAGAAGAAAACTGGTGTCATCTCGATTTTTGACTGTACTTGTGTGACCATCTACACTTGCCAGACAAACTAAGAAGTTTCCGCTGGTTACAGCATCGACGACCCAACCTTCCTTGTCCGCCGGTAACAGCATCGATAACCCATCTTCATGGTCTAAATCGTTGCATTACGACTAATTTTGTAGTGATTTGTGTGTGTGCGCGCGTGTGTGTAAGTGGTTGTATGTATAGATTATGTAATACATGAACAATTTATTCATTAAATCATTTATTGAAATCAAATTACGAACTGTAATCTAATAAGTATCGAGTGAGGTCATCGTGGCTGCAACATAAAACGCATACAATTATTGTGCTCGTAGGAGTTTATGCCTTGACTTCCACTCTATCAGTTATAATGAAAATCCACTTTATTTGATGTTACCGGCAAAGTAGTTATTGATAATATTTCATCACCAAACATCCAGCATGGAAACATCTTACATAGGGCGTTCAGATACGTGTTCATCCTCAACGTCTCATTAATCATCCAAAAGAGCATTTGTCAATGATATTGAAATAGTGTCAATTTGATCTTTGGAGGAATGGATGGATATGAGTGGTGTACTTCGTACTGTCCGTAGTAACTTTATATAGAAATCTAAAACAGACTATCTTTTCATTTCATCCTTAATATCTTAGCATATGTATGACGCTGAACAGTTTTAATCAATCTATTGTTTTGTCCTGGCAGTTTGATAAACCTTCATGTCTGTCCTAGCTTAGGATCGAACAAAGTCTTCAAAGTGAGAGTTTACAGAAAGGTTACAGAATGTAAGTCAATATACAAAAAGGGTAATTGTTTAACATATTATTGCATCTCATAGTGTATTAACTATTTCAATTAAGTCATTATTCATTACTCTCTAAGCTTTATCAGAATTTAACAGGATATTTATGAACTGTATTGTTTTCAAGAGTCGGCTTCATTTGTATGATTTGAAGATTCCTTGCGGATGTGGCTGGTCAAACAGGAGAATGATACATATCGTAGATCTTTTCTGCATATAGGGTTCCATAATTACCCACTGGGGTAGGTTGTAGTCAGTGACACAACTTCCGTATTTTACGTTGTAAGAGATTATAATCATTATGTTAAAGAAAATTCGACCGGATTTCTCTTCATTATTTTCATCGCCAAATAAAGAGTGGAGGTGACTCATCCCCATCTAGTTTTCCCGTATAAACTAGAAAAACTTAGTGCTATGTCGTAGACGGAATTCCGTCGATAGAAATAAGAATAAAATCAATTATATCAACAATTTTACGGAGAAAGTGATTGGCATGCAATTGATAATTGGATTTTGGATCGTGATATTTATATATATGTCTGTCCAAGGAGAATAATTTAATATTGTATAGGTCCACAGATACAGATCTCACAAACAGTTCATTTATTTTCTTGCACTCTTTTCTTGTACTTGATTTCTTGGAAATATATATGTGAAACTACACAAGAGGCATGCGATTCTTCAGTCCCTCATATCCCCCTCTCCTTACATCTCTTTGATTTAAGAAACCACTCTATACATTATCTTCTGTCATATTTCTAATAGTTTCTTTCAGACCTTGAACGGGTTAACCATACTGGTTGAGTGAATTTTCACTTTGCTTGGCCGTCGGTATAGCGAATGCTCTGTAATTAATTTTTGTTGATAATTCTATTTTATTTATCTATTTATTTATTTATTTATTAATTAATTAATTAATTTATTTATTATAATGAATCAGTCAGGTTTGTCTTCTTTTCTTTGATGCCAATTATATCTATGTTGTTTTTAAAAGCATTTATGATAGACAGGGGATCAAATTGTCATTTAAATATGTTATTTCAAAAACACTAACTTGTATAACATGTGTAATTCCAACAAAAAGGTAAATATGTTCAGGGAATTGTCTTATAATTATCATATATATGTGTGTCTGCGTGCATGTAGGTGTGTATGTGTGTAATTTTCCATGTCTTTTATTATGATCTCACCGTTATTTTCTGCCTGTCCTGTTTTCACCCCTACGTCTGTATTGAAAAGTCCGTGACTGCTCAGTATATATTGCACTTATAAAATATTTACATTTAAATACTTAGAATTGTGCTCGTGTTTACTGTTTTATTCTTCTGTTTGTCCAACATTATTTGATATGATACAAGTCACCATTCGTGTCTATACGGATGGATTACCTTTTGTATGTGGTAGATTCCCAAGATAAAAGATATTACCTGTATAACATTACAGGTAAATGTTAATTATTGATGGCCTGGCTACAACATCACGACTTCCCGAGGCAGTGTCTCAATGATTTATATCATTAAATGATAACAACACGCAAAACCAAAACAAATAATAAAAAATAATGATAAGAAGAAGGAGACAGGAAGAAAGAAAGAAAGAAAGAGAGAGAGAGAGAGAGAGAGAGAGAGAAGCAGGGCTTTAATTAAAAGTAAAAGCTTAAGTAAAAAACGAAGAAGTACCGAAGGGTAAACCGTATCTCATAGTCCATGGAATAAAAGGACTATATCGTGTATAGTGTTATATTCAGCCAAATGCCAATCCCAATATAATCGAGGTGAATCCAGGTGCCCGGGGGGGGGGGGGGAGTAAGCGACTCTGGTTGCATGCAACACTCAAACAAAACAAAAGTCCTACAACAACGTTCAAATCTAGGAAGCAACTACATAAATATACACGTATAAGCACATGAAGGAGACAAGAACATCAAATTTTCCTATTCAAGGCATGGAATGTTGTTTAACTGAAATTCCGGCATCGGAAATGCACGTGAACAAATACCTGTATATATACGTATTATAATAAATTTACACATATGTATCTGTATTCTATCTCAGTTCTTATCGCATCTTTTCTTCTTTATCTTTATATTCTTTATGTATATATATATATATATATATATATATATATATATATATATATATATATATCGAATATCATTTGGGCTATTAAATTTGTTGATAGATGATGTTATGAATATACACAAATATTCGTGCCTTTTACTGTACTATTTGTCATTTTTCTCCTTCGATGTATATCATCAATACAAGATCCCTATTGATATTTAACGCCCATAACAGCTGTTAAAGTCAGTAGGCATTGTAGAATGACAAATATATACCACTTAATTCCTCGATATAAAATCTCCGAGCGTGTATTGGAGAAGTGGCAGAATTATTTTGAGTTATGAATTTGATTTTCTATTGAGAGAAGCTGTCTAAAACATGCCGACAATGTCCAATAATATTGACAGACGTGAGAGATATTCAGCTTTATATACATATACCTGGAAGCTGATTCAAATCAAGGTGTGAAGCCATGAGTTATAGAAAACAGATATTATCAAATACAAACAATAAAGCATTTATAAAAACGGGATTGCCGGAAAATCGAATATTTTTGTGTCGTTATTTTGTAAACCTTTTCTCATGTTATGTTACTTCGTTAAATTTGGATTTTGTCAAGTGATTGAATCATACTACTCACATTTTCTGCGACAAAAATAAAATCAAAACAATAATTAAAAGTAGAAATGAATCTTCTTTTTAAGATTGTCGTTTTAATTATATCATTTAATGAAAGATGTGCGTGCTTTGTGATAAAATGACGATTGAAGTTCTAACGCAACAATGAAAACGATTTAAATGTTGTAAAATAGTTACATTAAAATAGTTTTTTTCCCATTTCGATTTCCTTATTGTAACCAAAAAGAGAAAATTTCATTATCTGTCAAAGGTTCAAAGAGTTATTATCTATCATCTGAAACTCCTCAACGTCACAAAACATTTGTATTTTGTTTAAGTATAGGAGAGGCAACATATCAATTGGATTCTTCGTGTTTTCTGATAATTTATCTCCTTGGCTTATGTTGTAAAATACAATTACATAATTACATCAAGTAATTATATATGTAATTTTGTGTGAAGCAGTAACTTAGAAAGAAAGGGTTAGAATCGTTTGTCTGCTAGCTACCAAATGAAGTTCGTCAATGGCCTTCGGTACAATCACAAAATAAGATTAAAAAAAATACTATCAACAGTGTTTTGAGACCATTTTACATATTTGTACATTTTAGAAGTACTTTCACTACGCCATTAAGTAATAAAAGTTAATAAGCTAATATTTTGTACATGAGAATTAACACTGTGATATTCGTAAAAGATGGCGATGCTTCATGTTGATGAATCTTAGTGGCAAATTCACATTACTGTTGAGTAAAGACTGAAAAACTGAGACGTGACTATGTCTATGAAAGCTGAGATCGACATGTATCCCCCATCTCCTCAAAGAAGAAGAAGAAGAAAGAAGATGGAGAAGAAGAAAAGAAGAAGAAACCAAACAAAAACAAAAAACAAACAAGAAAAAAAAGGGAAATTACCTAAAAATTGAATATCGATTCAAATAGTCATTATAAAAAGAGAAACTACATTCCTTGCACACAATTTGAAAGTATACAAAATCATTAGGGATATTGATATATATATTTCCACCACTTTAATTTAGAGCTTCTATCATAACCAAGTTTTAGTGCTTTGGTTACCAAAACAATATCACTTGTAGATACATTATTGGAATACCCGATGAAACATCGACCTTCGGCTGGTGTGATGACATGATGGATTTAAGATGTTCCAGTAAACTCTAGCGAAGTGCATTTAAAATCCACTGAGTTATTGTGACTCTCAGTCGTATACTGTGTACGAATCCTCTACATCAATGTTGCATGAAAGTTGTAATTGTGCAATAATCTTTAAGGAATACACCATATTCACATAAACACACTCTGATGTAATAAATCCTATAAAATATATTAGAATATGTATATGTGTATAAATATTTTTGTACACCATATGGGCATTACGACAACTTACCCGTTAAGAATCCCTATCATTTGGCCATGAGCATCACTGAAAAGACATACACATGCAAGTTGTCGAAATGCGCATCTGGTGCACAAAACTTTAAGGTATATATGTTTTAATATTTATTAGATCCGCTCACCAAACCTGTGAAGCAATCAAAATGAGCGAATCTATACTCTAATTCTAGTTAGACTGTAATTATTCAGGTGTTGATTAATATAACCGGTATGCGTGTAGGAATAACATATTTGTGCACCGTTTGTATGTTTTGGACATTCATGGCGGTGGGAGCTAGCTATACGGAAGACTCTCACTTTCGCCGGACAATTGGTCTCACCACTGATTATAAGTGGTCTATAAATGTTCACTGTGTCGTTACGCACTTAACATCCATTGCATTTGTATTTTACACTAATCGTTGAACCAATAAACGTGTATACAATGATTCCAAGTACGATATTGTTGGTGGAACACTGCGTTATGGCACCTTATCATACCTGGTAATATCTGAACAACCTATTTTCAGATATAACGTCATTTAATGCACTTGATCTAACTGAGTGACAAAAAATAAACAATGTAATACACATTAGCCACAAGATATTATTCCTTTACACCAGTTACATGTCGGTATTCTGGATCCATTTTGATAACCCTTTCCTTTTTTAAAGACCCGATGTGGATTACGAAATGCAATGGCATCGAACCCTTTGTGCGTGTTTTCAAAATTTTCAAAAAAAAAAAAATAAATAAACGCGTAATACTGTGTATTGTGTATAATATCATACGAAATGTACTACTGTATTTATGATATACATTTGTAATTTATCAAAGTATCCATAAAGATGTCAGAAAAGTTGATACAATAACGAGCGTAGGGTGTCATAATTGTAAAAGATAATGTTTTTCTTCCTCTAGTACTGCACGCAATAATCTAGAAATGCCGTACTATTATCAGTCATCTTCAAACTTCCTCGTAGATTTATTTTCAAGTTTTTCTTCAGCGACAAAAATTTAATCTTTATTTTAGGATTCTATATTATTTTTTTTATTAAGAAAATCTATCAAATAGATAATCATCAAGTAGATTAAATGCAAATAGAACTACAGTAATATTGTATTTATATGTGTAGTGCATTTTCAATCCATTGGATCTTTGATGTAAATTGAAATTAAGGGGAAGCCGTTTCATCTTTATTACCTTTTTTAAATGATCTTGTAAATATATTATTTTCAATATATGACTAGTAAAAGTCATCTTCTTTCTATAATATTTTATCAGATTTTAATTTCTTCTGGATTAAAGACAAACGATACAAGTCTGAACGAATTGAGTTTCGATCAATGTTTAGAGAGAAAAGCACGGAAAAGCATTTTAGAATCACTTCACGTTTAATGTGTAAAATTGATTTGAAGTGACTAGCACTTCAGTATGACATCTGTCTGTTTACCAACGTTCTTCTTCCATTGTTGTCCGTTCATGGTTCTCTCCTTTAGCTCACTCCGTCTCTCCCTAATCAATTTCCTCGCGTTATGTCTGATGGAACTTGATTGAAACAGAAGATATTTTCCGCTTAATTCTTGATTCGTGTCTAAGTGTAATTATGTGCTGCTTTCCTCAAACTTTTATTCCCCTAAGATGTCATGCCGAGAAATATTATCAACAAAATCAATTTAGGTAAATATGAGTTAAGCTTCAAGAAAGTTATAGCTTATATCGACTGGAAATGATTTTCCTCTAGCACTTTATTTTAATTGTTTCTCTTCACGTATTTATAAATTTTAGACAGCTTTGTTTCCACACTTTATGTGTTAGCTGTCGTCAATTATGAAGCAATTCCTCAGACATTGTAAAGGAGGAAGTACAAATATGTGACTAAATTCATCTTGAATCAAACACTTCAAACTCACTGTAAAATATTGTAAATTATTTTGAAACAAAGAAGTATCTCCCTTATCTATACCTTTGCCCTTATGGGTTCTTTCGCTTTTACTTTTAGGACTACATGGTAATGAATTTTCTTTTTAAGTATTTATGTGGTGTTTCTCTTAATTTTGTTGCTTTTGCGGTGACTGGGAAGGTGGGCTCCTGAAAACCGGCTAACCATACCAATTCAGTTAGGTTCGTTACTTTGATTGACCATTCCATGCCGGTATCGTAACTGCAGTAAAATCGAATATTTTTGTAATGTTTTTTGTGTTTACTTTACTATTTTCATGTTTTTGTATGTCTTTGGTGATTTGTGTCATACAGCTTGGTCATCTATCTCCTCTTTTGAATTTCCACAGTTTGAACCTTAAGCATTACTGAAGAGATATAAGTTGTCGAAATGGACATATGGTCCACTTATTTAATACACGTATACATGTTATTATATTTACAAGAACATTGTCCTGTTCAATTTCCATAAGGAGAGGAGACTATTGAATGAAAGTAGAAAAAAAATATTATGATTTTATTGAATGATCATTCTTATTTTATGATCACGTTTTACTTCTCTTTTATAATTATTGTACATGTGTTATATTATTTCAATTTCTGTTGCATTCTATTGCATCGCAACCCTTTTTTTACATTATAAAATATCTGTGAACATTGTGTCTTTATTTTTCTTTATTATACAACATCTGTGAAAATTGAGTCTATATTATTCTTCATTACACAATATCTGTGAACATTGAGTCTATATTATTCTTCATTATACAACATCTGTGAATATTGAGTCTATATTATTCTTCATTATACAATATCTGTGAACATTGAGTCTATATTATTCTTCATTTTACACTATCTGTGAATATTGAGTCTATATTATTCTTCATTATACAATATCTGTGAACATTGAGTCTATATAATTCTTCATTATACAATATCTGTGAACATTGAGTCTATATTATTCTTCATTATACAACATCTGTGAACATTGAGTCTATATTATTCTTCATTATACAATATCTGTGAACATTGAGTCTATATTATTCTTCATTATACAATATGAAAAGTTGACAATTTATTCGATTAACTTAGAAAATAAATCTTTGTATTTTATGTTCGAGGTGTAGCATATATGTAACTTAATATATGATACGTTTACAGGATACGAGAATTGAAAATTTTCAAGTTATTGATAAATTCTTTTTCGGGTGTCAAAAGAAAGACGACAAGATCACATAAATTCGGCAAAAATATATTTATTTTTAAAAACAGTATTTATATATATGATTCGTTTGAAGTTTTAGGTATATTATAATATGCAATGAAGTTTTGGGGTTTTTTAAAAAAAAATTTTTTTTTTCATATATTAGGGCATATAAAGCATTTATCTTCGAAGAAGATCGTTTTCATGCTAAACCATAATTTCGGATATATCAGAACATTTTGAACAGGAACGAAAGCGATGAAATGATTTAGCAGATCCGTATTTCTCCCAAAACACATTATCGTCTTAAGTAGTTTTCCTTGTACACTGATATTTCCTTGAGTGGTAAAATCAATTTAATAAACAATTTCGGTGTTAAGTAAAGCGAATGATGGATAGCTTTATCGTAATAAGGATCGACGGGGCAGAATAGCTTTCCGTCAAGTAAGACATATCATATTATTGCGAATCAGAGACTGTGGAGTCCATTTTCATTCTCCTACTATCATTCTTTTATTCATCCATTCGTCCCAGTTAGTTTTTTTTTTCTTTTGTCTCATAAAGATTCTTCATTTCTTCCTGGGCACCTGAGATCACCTGTGCTCTCTGAGAGTCAATAAATTGCATCCCTACGACATTGTTGAGTGGGGCATCGCTGTAAAAACTCAGATGATTTCATTTCAAATTTATCATTTGACATTACAGTATTTAGAGTTCACATTGCTCTTCCCATGAAATATTTATGACCAGTTGATCGAAACTTTATAAGCAATGGTTAAATTTCATCTGACTATAGCTTTGAAATGAGAAGACTTTAAATCATAGTCTGTCTAATGATTTGTAGCATATGAAACGAGCTTTGTAAAGTGATTTAGATTTTTATACAAAAATCCTATAAATTAAATTAATTGTCTCTGAAACTTTAACCACTGGTTAGCTTAACCAGTGTTTAATGTTTCAAACAAGTGGCTCCATGTCTCACTTCAGATATACAGAGGTCTATATAAAGTCTATCGTAGTATATTGTGGAATGACTTGGCACCAGCTACATTCGTATTTTACATTTTGTATTACTGTATTGAATTAGAGTTCTTTAACCATTTGTATAATTTTCAAACGTTATTTGCAGTTTCCTGTTTGCTGATTTAGCCCATATTCCCGCTGCTGTAGTCACATTGCAAGTTAATACGCACACGGTTAGTCTGAGATTCGGGGAGAGAATATCACTTCCTATATTGCTATTAACGTTCTCAGGGATTTGGTCTATCTAATTACCGCACTGGTTATGGTGCAACAATGTTCTGATTTCTCACGAGGTTTATTATGTTGGGTGACTTCATAGTATCGTAACAGCATTAAGTTAATAAACTAGAGTAGCGGTCCCTATATCCATGCAGCGACAAAAGACCAATAATCAGCTGAAAAGACTGTAGCTGAAGAAATACTTTACATACATCCTTTTACATTAATTAATTAATAAGTTTCCTCGGGGACGTTTAAGTATCCATAAATATTATGTGATTTGAAACATCTTAGTTCGAAGAGGAAAATATCACCTTTGTTGTGTCATATTACGATAAATATTTATGTAACGATTTTTGAAAGTGTTTTAAAAAATATTGATTCTGGAGAGGGAACGAAAGTTGACTTCAACAAGACCTATGCGATAAGACATCTACATGCACGATTCACTATTTCACCTTTACATACCTGCATGAATACTTTAAGAAAATGATGTACTTTGTTGCAAACTTATAAACCGGCCTGAATACCATATTCAGTGTTATCTAGGGATCCGAGGGCTAATAAAATTCAATCCCAATACAGAAAGAAATCTGGATCTCAATGGCAGATAATATAATAATGATAATAATAAAAGATATGAACGTATCTGACATCATAAAAATAGTGGATTATATGTAGTTGCTGTAACAACTTAGAAGGATCAATGGTAATGACAATATATATATATATCTTAAAAATCTATATATAAAGTTTTTTTAGAGAGCAGGAAAAAGTAAATATGTGATGAAAATATAAAACATAGATTTAATTATGAAATATGAATTAATTATAAAAGATAGAGTTATATAATAAAAAGCCAACCGTGCTATGTTTGTCTTTATTGATTTTAATATGTAGGAGTCCCGAAAGAACCAGGATTAGGGCACAATTTCCCATGAAATGTTAAGGTAAGGCCCGTAATAGAGTTCCTTTCTCCATAATAGTTTGAGTGTTAGTTACGTTTGAAGACAAATTCAGCTTTGAAATTTGATTAGAGATTACAGTGGACACAATATGCTGAAATGTAGAATTTCCATTCTCGGGAATTGTTATCACACCAGTGGCAAAATGACAACATTGCAAATCGCTATGACGGCTATAATTGTTTTAAAGATTTATTACATGTGTTTCATTACGATTATGATCTATATGGTAATATACTGGGGCATGTTGGTCCGGTGGTATCCAATGGAATTTGAAACCTGAGGGCTCGGGCTCGATTTCGTCTATCGGCAAGGACTATTCTAAGGTGATTTATCAGTTTCTGTCCCTCTTTCCGTCCTTTGGACGAGGCAATAAAACGAAGCCCCATGACACAGTAAACGTTGGCAGACAAAAGATCCCGCACGGGGTGGATATGTTGCACGTTGCAAACTTAGGAAGTCTAACGCCTCAAGCATTTAAGTGCAAGAATCTTGTACATAGTGACGTGAATATGTGAAGAAAAAAGAGGAGTTACTGGCTCAGTTATGTGGCAGAAGTCACCACGGAGCTATACAATACATGAATATAAATAATATACTAGAACATATAACACATTACAAAAATATTTGATTGTAGTGCAATTACGATACCGACTTAGGACGGTCATTTAATTTGACAAAAGCCAAACAAATGGTGTGGTTAACCGGTTTACGGGCCCACCTTCCCACTCACTGTAACAGCAGAACAATCAAAGGACGTGCATTTAAAAATTAAACAAAATATGATTATACAGAAAATAATTAGGAATAGCACCTGTTATTTAATGGAATATTGTTCCGTTCATTTCTGAAGTTTTGCCTTTATATATTATATCGTTGGAGAAAGAGCAAAGACACGAAGAAGTAGAACATGTCAATGAGAAAGCACAATGAAAAAATGTAAAAGTGGTACAATTTTGGCTGAAATATAGACATGTTGTAGTAGATAGAAAAAAAAAAGAGATCTGACATATATTTGTCTAACCATTCTCCCGTCGGGTATCCCCAACACAGATAAATGGGCAAGCACAAACACCGATAAATAGGCAAGCACAAATACAAATAAATAAACCAGCACAAACACAAATGAAAAGGCTAGCATAAACACAAATGAATAGGCTAGCACAAACACAAATAAATAGGCTAGCACAAACACAAATAAATAAATAGGCTAGCACAAATACAAATAAATAGACAAAAATAAAAGCAAGTACAAATGTCAAGCACAAAAGGTAAGCACAAAAACATTCGATTCCACAGCAGTTGTATTAGCCCCTTAGGACAATAAAAACTCTCAATAATTTCTTTCGATTTATAATTTTATTTATAGGTAATAACTTATAATTATTTCGTGTATATGTATAATAACTCATAGTATAATATTCTACATCATTTTAGATGTAATGAAGTCTACCAATGAGAAAAAGACACTTGCATGTGACAGAATCAGTAGAAATTTCTGTAATTGGATTGGTATTATTTACTGCTTTTATCGCGGAAAATGATTTGAAACTGCACACAAGAGAACAATAATTTCCGAGTTTCTCAATTGCAGACTCTATTACAAGGGCAGTAAATTTCCACGGAACAATCAAGGTCCAAACGCCAATATTGGATTTCGGAAAGTTTGAATGTTTCGCAAGATTCAGTGTTCACACCATGAGATAAGCAAATCATGCACGAATATTGTGCGAGATTGACATCTATAATAACCGGCTTAACATGATCTTAATGGGACTCTGAATATGAAATATTTACGGTGTTGAATGCTTTACAGTTTGATGTGCGGTATTTTACCACTGCACTATCATTCAATACTTAGAAATTGATACATTCGCTCATATTATCGTAGGTGTTATTTTGTTCTTATCCAGTCGAATCGTTTTAAGGTTTACGTTTTCTGTTCTCTTTTCATCACAAATAATTTCAGTATTGATTATTGCGTTTAACTTACCAGAAATCTTACTTTTTGACTGTGAATTGATATAGGTTTAAAACTTACTTATGGTTAACCGCAAGTAAATGGAAATTAATTCAGGATATTACTAAATCGCCTATACACTTGTATATTCTGACCCTTTACAGGGTAATGATAAAGTGATGATGGAGTACAAAAGTATGTTATGTTAAGTCATTGTTTTCTTACGGCAACGTACTACCATGAGCAGTCATGGTGGACCCCTGGTGCTATGTCACTGTGGTTACCACAACAACGTACTACCGTGAGCAGTCATGATGTACCTTTGGTGCCATGTCACTGTGGTTACCACAACAACGTACTACCGTGAGCAGTCATGGTGGACTGCTGGTGCTATGTCACTGTGGTTACCACAACAACGTACTACCGTGAGCAGTCATGGTGGACCCCTGGTGCTATGTCACTGTGGTTACCACAACAACGTACTACCGTGAGCAGTCATGGTGGACCCCTGGTGCTATGTCACTGTGGTTACCACAACAACGTACTACCGTGAGCAGCCATGGTGGACTCCTGGTGCCATGTCACCAGGGTTACCACAACAACGTACTACCGTGAGCAGCCATGGTGGACTCCTGGTGCTATGTCACCGGGGTTACCACAACAACGCACTACCGTGAGCAGTCATGGTGGACTCCTGGTGCTATGTCACTGTGGTTACCACACCAACGAACTACCGTGAGCAGTCATGGTGGACACCTGGTGCTAAGTCACTTGGTTACCACAACAACGTACTACCGTGAGCAGTCATGGTGGACTCCTGGTGCTAAGTCACTGTGGTTACCACAACAACGTACTACCGTGAGCAGTCATGGTGAACTTGGTTACCACAACAACGTACTACCGTGAGCAGTCATGGTGGACTGCTGGTGCTATGTCACTGTGGTTACCACAACAACGTACTACCGTGAGCAGTCATGGTGGACCCCTGGTGCTATGTCACTGTGGTTACCACAACAACGTACTACCGTGAGCAGTCATGGTGGACCCCTGGTGCTATGTCACTGTGGTTACCACAACAACGTACTACCGTGAGCAGCCATGGTGGACTCCTGGTGCTATGTCACCAGGGTTACCACAACAACGTACTACCGTGAGCAGCCATGGTGGACTCCTGGTGCTATGTCACCGGGGTTACCACAACAACGCACTACCGTGAGCAGTCATGGTGGACTCCTGGTGCTATGTCACTGTGGTTACCACCACAACGTACTACCGTGAGCAGTCATGGTGGACCCCTGGTGCTAAGTCACTTGGTTACCACAACAACGTACTACCGTGAGCAGTCATGGTGGACTCCTGGTGCTAAGTCACTGTGGTTACCACAACAACGTACTACCGTGAGCAGTCATGGTGAACTCCTGGTGCTATGTCACTGTGGTTACCACAACAACGTACTACCGTGAGCAGTCATGGTGGACCCCTGGTGCTAAGTCACTTGGTTACCACAACAACGTACTACCGTGAGCAGTCATGGTGGACTCCTGGTGCTATGTCACTGTGGTTACCACAACAACGTACTACCGTGAGCAGTCATGGTGGACTCCTGGTGCTATGTCACTGTGTTTACCACAACAACGTACTACCGTGAGCAGTCATGGTGGACCCCTGGTGCTATGTCACTTGGTTACCACAACAACGTACTACCGTGAGCAGTCATGGTGGACCCCTGGTGCTAAGTCACTTGGTTACCACAACAACGTACTACCGTGAGCAGTCATGGTGGACCCCTGGTGCTATGTCACCGGGGTTACCACAACAACGTACTACCGTGAGCAGTCATGGTGGACCCCTGGTGCTATGTCACTTGGTTACCACAACAACGTACTATCGTGAGCAGTCATGGTGGACTCCTGGTGCTATGTCACTGTGGTTACCACAACAACGTACTACCGTGAGCAGTCATGGTGGACCCCTGGTGCTATGTCACCGGGGTTACCACAACAACGTACTACCGTGAGCAGTCATGGTGGACCCCTGGTGCTATGTCACTTGGTTACCACAACAACGTACTACCGTGAGCAGTCATGGTGGACTCCTGGTGCTATGTCACCGGGGTTACCACAACAACGTACTACCGTGAGCAGTCATGGTGGACTGCTGGTGCTATGTCACTTGGTTACCACAACAACGTACTACCGTGAGCAGTCATGGTGGACTCCTGGTGCTATGTCACCGGGGTTACTACAACAACGTACTACCGTGAGCAGTCATGGTGGACTCCTGGTGCTATGTCACTGTGGTTACCACAACAACGTACTATCGTGAGCAGTCATGGTGGACTCCTGGTGCTATGTCACTGTGGTTACCACAACAACGTACTACCGTGAGCAGTCATGGTGAACTCCTGGTGCTATGTCACTGTGGTTACCACAACAACGTACTACCGTGAGCAGTCATGGTGGACCCCTGGTGCTAAGTCACTTGGTTACCACAACAACGTACTACCATGAGCAGTCATGGTGGACTCCTGGTGCTATGTCACTGTGGTTACTACAACAACGTACTACCGTGAGCAGTCATGATGGACCCCTGGTGCTATGTCACTGTGGTTACCACAACAACGTACTACCGTGAGCAGTCATGGTGGACCCCTGGTGCTATGTCACCAGGGTTACCACAACAACGTACTACCGTGAGCAGTCATGGTGGACCCCTGGTGCTATGTCACCGGGGTTACCACAACAACGTACTACCGTGAGCAGTCATGGTGGACCCCTGGTGCTATGTCACTTGGTTACCACAACAACGTACTACCGTGAGCAGTCATGGTGGACCCCTGGTGCTAAGTCACTTGGTTACCACAACAACGTACTACCGTGAGCAGTCATGGTGGACCCCTGGTGCTATGTCACTTGGTTACCACAACAACGTACTATCGTGAGCAGTCATGGTGGACTCCTGGTGCTATGTCACTGTGGTTACCACAACAACGTACTACCGTGAGCAGTCATGGTGGACCCCTGGTGCTATGTCACCGGGGTTACCACAACAACGTACTACCGTGAGCAGTCATGGTGGACCCCTGGTGCTATGTCACTTGGTTACCACAACAACGTACTACCGTGAGCAGTCATGGTGGACCCCTGGTACCTCGGTAGATTTTCATTGACTCTTAGAGCTTTGTCACAATGGTAACATACCACAGTGAACACTGGTGCTATGTCACTGTGGTAATTACAACAAATTACCGCAAGACATTAACTGTGGTAGAGAAAACTGCGTTCCATGGTGAACATTTATGGACTCCTGGTGCTATGTTACTGTAGTAACGATGACAACGTTCCACGGTTGACATTAATGGACTCCTGGTTCTTTATCAATGTGGTTATCACCACAATGTACCACTTTCATACTATACTCATACTATAATGTATTTATTTTCCTACTATAATGGTGATGATGCCATCTGATCTCTTCTAAACATGAGCTTCATACATCCTATCACTTTAAAACCAAATCCAGTACCAATGTTTTGCCAATTACCTTATGCATATCAAACGAACAGCTCGGCCTGATTCACCCATTTGGACAACGTTTAGAAACTGATATAGGGGAAGTAATTACTATGTATCTATAATTCAAATATATCGCACAACTCTGTTCATATACATTCTCTTTGGGTAGTTTATAATGTTATGTGAAGAAGAGCGTGAATACATTAAAAATTGAGAACTTAATCTATCTGGATGTTGGGTTCAAAAGAAATATTGTATTTTCATAGCTATGTGACTTATTTTCCCTGTGTATTCAATTTCTCTTCAATATTAATATTTAAAATAGCGCCTGCAAAGCGGAACAAAAACTATGAATACTTTTTGTTTACCATTATATATCTTTTGGTAGCGTGTTTACGTTTATCTAAATTATTTTGTAGTCTAGATACAAATTTTAGTATAGTTTAATGAATTGTGACTTTGACATATCGTGTACTGTAATGATACTTTATTAGTATAGTTTAGTATATTGTGACTGACACATCATATATTGTAGTCAAACTTTATTAGTATAGTTTAATATATTGTGAGGAACACACCATATATTGTAGTCAGACTTTATTAGTATAGTTTAATATATTGTAGACTCCACCATTACACTTCATCTTTTAAATATTGATTTAAACTAGTTTAGTACATACATCAAGACATTTCAGTTTTCTATAGTAGTACGGAAACTCTTACCGTGTTTGGAAGTAAAGGCTTTAGTTAAGGTTGGTTTCTTGCCGACTCTATCATTTACCATGCATTCTAAATGTACTTTAGTATATTTTACAACGCAGCCCACCTCATACACTCTCATCAGCACTGATCACGTGACTACGTTATTGGACGCGTGTTCGATTGATGACATCAACTCTATCATTAATTACAAAGGAGAAGTCGTGTTCTATATGAGGCAGTTCTGCATATCAGTCTTTGAAGTAATTACCAATGGAATTATGGGTATTATTTCTTTCGGGCACCTGTCAATATTGTATCAAAAATCAAAGAAGATTAAGGTCTTGAATCTTCATTTATTACAAACCTCGAACGTCCATTCTGAAATATCAAGGAGAAAATCTTGAATTTAAGAATAATTACTACAAAACATCAAAGAAATATTCGCCTATAGCTAATATTAAAGTAGGGTTGTTGTTTTGTTACAAAAAGGTTGTAATGATAAATAAGGCAATCCTTAGACGAATTTATTTTGTATATGTATTCTGTTGATCATATAAGATTTAATTACAACTCTTTGTACATATTTCAATCTATTAAGTACTCGAGTCATGGTTTTCCTTTGATTAAGATATCTTATCAGTTATATATTAACTTGCAGTGAAGAAACCGAATTTACGGAAATGTTCATCTGGTGTACGAAATCAAAAATGAAATATTTGTTCTTGTATGGGTTAACATTAGAAAATGAATGCATGAATTTTGGTCTTGCTATGTGGCTTCATTGTGAATTATAATAATTACATTTTCTGTGGAACCATGATACAAATAGAATGTTAAATTTAAAAAAAAACCCGCGAATCCTTTTTTGAAAAGTACTGAAATGTATTGTTATTGTCACATATCAAGAGCGTCTTGGTTATACACTGCACCCTACAGTGGGGTTTCGAGCACCTGTTAAAAATCAGTAACGGCGATATCGAACATACAAAATAATTGTTACCCGTAAAACCTGTCCGTTTTTACCTTAATTGCATGCATCGATAGAGAAGCTTAAGATTGTATCTACCGCCATAATTTCAAGGAAACTTGTCGCATCATTTATAATTGAGATGTAATGCATTATCTGTGTTCGCTCCAATACTCTCTCTGAAAGTATGCACTGAGGTATTCGATACCGTGTATAGATGTAACTAAAACCAATACTGAAATCAGAAAATCGAACAGGTGAGCCTGTTATTCTAAGATTAAATACAAGATCTGATAAAAAGTTCTAATCTTGTAATGGGAATCTCGCGTAGTGGACTTAAGGAACGATTAAAGAATTTGTACTGATGAAGTTCTACGAGCGATAACTGCCATGCTAATTATTATTGGGGTAATATATCGTTATCAAGAAATTCAACTCTCTATTAATTCATTTGGTAACGAAGTCAAAATAAGACATCTAAACATTGCTTCATTAGGTAAAATCGAGAAATTTGTCTAATGTGCACTATTGAACTTGCGTTCCCAAAGACCACTTCGCTCCCAAAGACCATAAACCTAGATTTCAGAAACTATACAAGAAAATGAAGTTACAAACCTGTATATTCAAATTGAAGTAATAAATATGTTAAACTGAAGTTACAATTGCTCACAAACTGTTTGTTAGCTGATGCACTCTGTTCTGTGGTGAACTTCATTTGTTAAAGGATGCATCTGTATCAATTTACTGTGTTTGGATTCTACGTCGGAAATGATAATGCTGAAATAGGATCAAGGAAGCACCTTATTGCAATAATAGAGTTGAAATATGGAACAGTAGCATCCTGATTGTAAATCATGCTATACACTTCTACGCTGACACCATCAAATAGAAAAATCAAATTCAATCAAATGTAATTTCATTTCTTACTTTCGGTTAGACAGATTTTACAACAAAGTACTGAACTAGCAATTAAATTTTGTATTTTGTAAACAGTTTAGTGAAGTACGTAATTTGGTCACCCTTTTCCAAGAGTCTTCGAATCCGTTTCAACTGAACGTTTTAATTTTTCATATGCCGCGAAAGATCGCTATCAGTTTAGTGGGAAGATGAATTGTCTTGTTAAAATGTTAAGCATTATTAGGGTATTTCATTTCTAGGCGCGTTGAAGTTGTGATGATGAGGTTTGAAAAGGAAACACCATCAGTGCATCACCACATCGTTGTATCATCACCATCGTTGTATTATCACATCGCTGTATGTAGGGTTTACTAATCACCATTCCTGTATTATCACACAGCTGTATGTAGATTTCGCCTGTCATCACCCATGTATCATCACCCATCACCATCCCTGTATCATCACCTTCTCTGTATCATCACATCGCTGTATATAGCGTTCACTCATCACGGTTGCTGTATGTAGATTTTGGGCTTACTCATCACCATCCCTGTATTATCACCATCTCTGTGACATCACATCGCTGTATGTAGGGTTCACCCATCACCATCCTTGTATCATCACCATCTCTGTATCATGACATCGATATATTTAGGATTTACTAATCACCAACCCTGTATCATCACCATCTCTGTATAATTTCATCGCTGTATGTAGGGTTCACCCGTCACTACCCCTGTATCATCACCCATCACCATCCCTGTATTATCACCATCTCTGTATCATCACATCACGTAATATAGGGTTCACCCATCACCAACTCTGTATCATCACCATCTCTGCATCATCGAATCACTGTATGTAGGGTTCACCCATCACCACCCCTGTATCATCACCCATCACCATCCTTGTATTATCACCATCTCTGCATCATCAAATCGCTGTTACCCGCTAGTAGGGTTCACCCATCACCATCCCTGCATTATCACCAACTCTGTATCATTACACAGCTGTATGTAGACTTCACCCGTCACGACTTCTGTATCATCACCAATCACCATCCCTATATCATCACCACCTCTGTGACATCACATTGCTGTATGTAGGGTTCACCTATCACCATCCTTGTATCATCACCATCTCTGTATCATGACATCGATATATTTAGGATTTACTAATCACCAACCCTGTATCATCACCATCTCTGTATTATCATATTGCTGTATGTAGGGTTCACCCGTCACCACCCCTGTATCATCACCCATCACCATCCCTGTATCATCACCATCTCTGCATCATCAAATCGCTGTTAGTAGGATTCACCCATCACCATACCTGCATTATCACCATCTCTGTATCATCACATCACGTTATATAGTGTTCACCCATCACCAACTCTGTATTATCACCATCTCTGCATCATCGAATCACTGTATGTAGGGTTCACCCATCATCATCCCTGTATCACCGCCAACTCTGTATCATCACACAGCTGTATGTAGACTTCACCTGTCACCACCTCTGTATCATCACCCATCACCATCCCTGTATCATCACCATCTCTGTGACATCACATCGCTGTATGTAGGGTTCACCCATCACCATCCTTGTATCATCACCATCTCTGTATCATGACATCGATATATTTAGGATTTACTAATCACCAACCCTGTATCATCACCATCTCTGTATCATCACATCGCTGTATGTAGACTTCACCCGTCACCATCCCTGTATCATCACCTATCACCATCCCTGTATCATCACAATCTCTGTATCATCACCATCTCTGCATCATCAAATCGCTGTTAGTAGGATTCACCCATCACCATCCCTGTATTATCATCATATCTGTATCATCACATCACTTTATATAGGATTCATCCATCACCACCCCTGTATCATCACCATCTCTGCATCATCGAATCACTGTATGTAGGGTTCACCCATCACCACCCCTGTATCACCGCCAACTCTGTATCATCACACAGCTGTATGTAGTCTTCATCCGTCACCACCCCTGTATCATCACTCATCACCATCCCTGTATCATCACCATCTCTGTGACATCACATCGCTGTTTGTAGGATTCACCCATCACCATCCCTGTATTATCACCATCTCTGTATCATAACATCAATGTATGTAGGATTCACTCATCACTACCCCTGTATCATCACAGCGCTGTATATAGGGTTCACCATCATTATCCAAGTATCATCACATCGCTGAATATAAGTTTCACTTATTGCCATCCCTGTATCATCACCATTTCTGTACGTACTGTTCACTTCTCAATATCCCTATATCATCATATTGCTGTATCATCACCGTCACTGTATCATCACCGTCACTGTATCATCATCACCGTCACTGTATCATCACATCGCTGTATCGTCACATCGCTGTATCGTCACATTGCTATGTGTAGGGTTCACTCGTCACCGTCATTGTATCATCAATTCGCCATATCATTACATCGCTGTATGTAGAGTTAACTCATCACTGTCACTGTATCATCACCATCACTATATCATCACCGTCACTGTATCATCATATCGCTGTACGTATTTTTCACTCATCACCATCCCTACATCCTCACCATCACTGAATCAGCACATCGCTGTATCATCATCGTCATTGCATCATTAATTCGCCATATCATTGCATCACTGTATGTAGGGTTAACTCATCACCATCACTGTATCATCACATCACTTTATCACTGATCACATCGCTGTATGTACATGACCATCACTGTTTCAGCACATCGCTGTATCACCACATTGCTGTAGCATCACCGCAATTGTATCATCACATCGCTGTACGTGTATCATCACATCGCTCTATCATCACATAGTAAGTCCATTATTAGCCAGGGATCCCACTTTGATTATTACAAGGTCTAACAGTCTCCTGTAACATGCGTAAGGCTTTGCGTCAACATCCCCTTCCTGATCGGCCAATCAGAGAATCTGGGAGATCTTGGATGTAAGCATTTCCTTTCTGATCGGCCAATCAGAGCATCTGGGAGATCTTGGAAGTAAGCAATTCCGTGGCGATGTAATTCTCTTGATATTTAAACCACATTCAGCGGCGGATTTGAAATTTTAGAATAACATATATTTTGTATGTTCTAAATTACCAAATAAAATCACACAATAACTAACTAGAAGATACTTCTATAAAAATACCGCTTTCTTGATGTTATTTTCACTTTGGCATCTGCGAAACGTAGGAATTTCATGTAGCTTCGCCGTATTGTTCCCAACCAGGATGTTGCCCTGGATAAACCGACCCGATCCCATGCCTTTTTCGAAAATGTTCACACCCTCTTCCATTTAAGCATCAAATCCTTGATCCGCCCCTGACATTGCGTAATACTTACGTCATTGAAAATTTACTGGAGGCTGTTGTATGTTGTCATTTGATTGTAAGTTGTAACATAAGGCAGGGAAATTATTGTTTCATTAGCATCATAATTGGATTTCAGTCACGAGAATTAAGAAACTTTACTGTAGTATTGACTCATTGTAATGCATAATTGTTTTAATTTTTATAACAAAGTAACATGCGTTGAATTACACCGTATACCTTATTTGTACAGTAAAACCTAGGAATACCTTGACGTAAGCAGGAAGAAAACACGTTTTGGATTCTGAGGCTTCATTAGGTATTTATCAAACAAACCTGCCAAGAGCAACCTTGTTAAGACTATCATATGGTAGAAATCGTGTTAAAAGTGAAAGAACATCCCGAGTCGCATCTTATTAATGTTTTATAACTTGAGTTTATGGCTATCTCTTGCTAATATCGTAAAGAAATGGTAAAGTCTACAAAGCAAGAAAAGTGTTCATCACAATAAAACTAGCTGTTAACGGTATCAGGATTCAGGAAGATGCCGAGAAATATTATCCTCATAAAGGCGGGTATTATATACCGACATGGAGTCCTAAACGAAGGCTTTGTATCCAACTGCTTGTTTATTCAGGTGTTAAGATAAGCTGTTTTGTATACCTACATACCAAAAGATACATACCGTTAACTGACAAACGATAGAATTATATAGCAGTGCTAATAGTATAGAACAGACGGTGTATGAATTGTTTATATGTATATTTGAAAAGAATGTTAATATGATGCGCTATTATATTGTAAAGGAATGGTACATACAATTCTTTCCTTCTTCTTTTTCTTTCTTTTTCTTTTTTTTTTTTCTTCTTTTTTATGTTTGCTTGTTTTTGGGTTTTATGCTTGTTTGTTTGTTTGTTTGTTTGATTGATTTTTTTTTCAAATTATTATTATCATTATTATTTTAGTTTTGTTTTGTTTCTTTTCCTTTTCCCTTTTTTGGGAGGTTGGATTTTGAATAATTGTTTGATTGGGTTTTTTCCGTTGTTTAATTTTTTCCTTGTCCGACTTCTTATTTTGAGCGTGATAAATATTAATTAAAAATAATTTACATAACCATGTCTTTGTGTGATATATTATGTAAAAGGAAGCAAAATACGACAAAATGATTAACAAATTATCTGTACTATTATATATTCCAAATGCATGTACAATGGGCGTCAACAGTCGCGCAAATTAAAATTCTCTGTAGCTCACGGATGTAGCCTCGTTATCGAATTGTAACTGATTCGAACTTCGCGGGGATTCTTGACTTTCGCTTACGGCTGGAAAGTATAACCGTATCGAAAGTCAAGAATTTATTGAATTTCTGTATATCTTCGATCCTAGTCTTGTCTTAGTGTTCAAGTGATTGTTGTAAAGACAATGTAAATAATACATGGAAATTAAGATATGAAGGATTATCTCACAAACCTTTATCTTGTTTTGTCGACATAAAATGCAAAACAAAGTGAAAGGCTTCTTTTAAATATTTTACGTCTTTTTATGAAAGTACAAGTTCAACATTTTGAATAAAAAATATTCGTCTTTTTTTACTAAAATACATGAAATAACATACATAGATGGAATGATAATCTCACACAAGGCATATAAGACAGATTACAAACAAAAGATTCTAATCTACACTAAGACATAAAAAGCTTGCTTAGATGGTGTATCAAAACCCTTCCTCATAGCGTTATATTTGTAGTAGACTCAGTGTGGGTTTTAGATACTTTGTTGTCGTCCCCGGAGTATTGAAGTATTAACACAGACGGCATAGGGGAGGAGACGAAGTAGAAGATTCCGCCAATAGTCGTGGATGTTATGTACACAGCCTGTGCCGGCTGCCGGCGCCTTAACTCAGAATCAATAGGTCTTAACGTTGTATTTATTGACTGTGGAAGTTAAGATGTTTATACCGCATTGATTCTATTAACCGACACCAGCTTAAGCGCCAGTCTGAGACACCAGAATGAAATTTAAACGCAGAACAATTGAACAATTTTAAGGATTTTAAATGAACATCGATTACAGGGTGCTTACTATTGTTTATAGTATTTGACTGCTGCTTGGTCGATCCGACTTGAAAATTGATTATCTCCCCCTTGTTTGTCGTTGTAGGAGCCTATATTTGATATTTCGTGCGAGCAGAGAGAACGAAGTCGTGGGAAAACGGCAAAAAGTGACGGACAGTATCAAGGATTATTAGAAAATCAGAAATAACTATGATAAACCACGAGGAGTACCACATGCACTGAGGTAAGAAGCTGGAACTGTACCATACGATGTATCACAATATGTTCAGAACTATACATGTAGAGTGTAGACGGACATTTATTTCAAAACTTATACTAATATTTTGATATATTTTGCCGGCACATGAGTAATAATTTCATACCAATTTTGATTATTGAATTCTTTGTGCTCTAAAACAAAATATTTGAAAACGACGTTGGTGTTTAGCATAGTCTGAAACTGACTTCTTCGTGAAGGTTATCTCCTTCGATAATTAAACAATTATAAAACACACCTTCGTCATTAGTCATTTTTGGATATGTTTATTTAGGTTTTTTAAATTAGTTGGTTGACTTTTTGTTTTAATAATAGTAGCAGATAAAAAGACGCTCATTGGATGAGCGTCTATGACAAGAACAGTTGACGAATCATTACTTGGGTACCGTTATTGTACGGTTATACAATCCTTGTAAACGTTATAAATGTATGGATAATTAACAACTGAAATGCACAAATCTTGTACCTGCTTTCAGGTCGCGACATACACGTATATTTAAACTGACAATTGTTGAAGCGGTGTAAACCCCCCAATAGACTGTTATGTTTCACTTCTATGATGTACTGGGGCGGTTAATACAAAATCTAAAGCAATATATATATATATATATATATATATATATATATATATATATATATATATATATATATATATATATATATATATATATATATATATATATATATGTACATAAATGTTGACTTTGGTACATTACTAGCAACATCGTACGAAAACAAATACATTATACAAAATGTTAGTGAAGACATTACATACATACTGGAAGACAACTGTGTTTTACATACAATCATTATACCCATCTCTTACTGCCTTGCCCTTACCGAAAGTAGATGGTACACTATACAATCTATTTCCATTTCCGTAAGATTTTATACCTCTGCTATAGTGCATTCGTTAAAAAATTTGTAATTATCTCGCTATTTTTTGTTAAATTGAAGAGAAAACTAGTTTGGCACGTTAACAACTCCCATATCTTAGTTTTCTGAGGTCAACATTGCGCAGTTCTTACAACATATATACCGTAACTCTATGGTTGAACACATACGGAACATCGTGTAAAACAAACAATAACATTCTATTATTCACCAATTAAATTCTCACAGTATAATTGAAAATGATTATTTTCATGGTCTGTAAGCGAGTATGAAGACAGAAATATGCATGTCTTTTCATATACAGGTATTCAGAGTAAAAAAGATAAGCGACTAAGAATAGAACATAGCATAAACGATCTCGTTATGAATACACATCTTATATAAGATGTTTCCATATCTCTCAACGGAACAATAAATCAGGAGGATGAATCAGTATTCAAAGTGAATTTGTTTTTACATGAAGGAGAGACAGTGTATACCAGTGGCGGATTTTGAGGGGGGGGGGGGCGCCTTTTCGCCACATACTTATAAGTATAACTCCAGATTTGGCACCCAAAATGGCTGAGTAGTCTGGCTAATACTTGACTTTTCCATGTGCCCCCTTCCCCTTTTTTTCGGAAATCCTGGATTCGCCATTGTGCAGGAAAACATTATATTTATATAAAACATGTTAGTCATTGATAGAATTATCTCATGTCTGGAGTAAGAGAAGTGAAAAAGAGGTCTGAACTTGCTTGAGACTTAGATAAAATTGCCTTTGCTTGGTTCTGTTTTGTTTGCAAAGTAGAAATAGATTATTTACACACAACAATGTGGTTTGTTTCTCTGTCTGGATGAAGGAATCCTTCTCGACAGAATTTTTGGATAGATACATTGCGCACGAAAGACCGATTTTCAAAGGAACAGAGTACACATAGTCCTATGTACACTATACTTTCTAAAGTTTATGTATCACTTTAAAAGTCAACATTTACAACGGTTACATTTTGACTAAAATTCGAATAAAAATACATATTGATTGTAATCGTAAGTTAAAGGCAGTTGTCAATCATTGTTACATATAATATATCATATATACATTTATAACACTCCCCCGTGGGACATAACTTTCTAGACACTTGTAGCTACGTCTTACATATTAATTCCTTTTTACCATGTTCTTGGGTATCCATGATAGAACATAGTATCAGATATTGTACCTTGAATCGTGTATGTATAGAGGTGTTGGGGGCTGCACCATCGCTGGAATTCAATAAAACTTCTTATCCTTGTTTAATTAAGTTCGAAACCAGATCGTACCAGGTCGTTAGGTCCGCATAATAACCTGAACCTGCCCATGCTATCAGCGCTTCCCTTTTCTTTACTTTGAGGTATCAATGTACCAATTGGATTCATGTAAGCGTTTTGGCTCCCCCAAATCCTGCTCGGATGGAAAATGGACTGTCTGTTGACAAGTAACAACAAGAAGATTTATTTAATGTGTCAATATTTTTCATATCAAGGGTTAAAGTATTTTCAGCAAACACATTTTCTGAGGTTTTTGTTTAAATTTAATGGGTGGGGGGCATTCTCTTTTTATTGGAATGGAAAAGAAGCTTCAAATGATACTCATTTTCATAGATACTTCTCGGTTCATAGACATGTAGCCCCATGGAAAACTAATTGCTACTTTGATACCTTGAATATGACACCGTCTTAAATGCAATGACTTCAGCCAAGGGAAATAATATTGGTGTGGAGTTGAAACAGGAGAATACAAAAACTCAAACCAGACAGTTGTAACATATGTTGCATTATTATAGGTACAGTATATACTACCATGGCGTCATACTTCATCAAGCAAACAAAATTCATTAAACTGTAATATTAGTGCCCCTGTCTTATGCTTATAGATCAATATGTATGAAACATCAATGACAAGAGATTATCTCTATTGTCAATATCCACGGGTAACTTCTTACGTGTAAATAATACAGGACTCACAGTAAAACGGTATCGAACATCAAATAAAGAGTATATAGAGGAAAGCTGGCCATAAACACTATCGATTTACAATGTGTTGTTACTAATAACATTATTATAGCACCTGATGGTGAAATCTAAAAGTTTCCTCTGATCGATATCTGTAAAAATACCTCATTTAAAATGCAACAAATAAATGGTGCCTAGTCAACTTCCACTGATGGGAATATTAACTTCGTGATTCTACATGGGATGCAATAAACATTAATTAGATACATAAATGCGATGTGCATTTACATTATACAGAACTGCGCTTGGTGGTTAGAATATGGATATTGCTTCTGCAAACAAACAATATACAGTTAAATTGCCGTATGAAATATGGGGAATTTAAATAACATAATTATAGCCGAAGAATGGTATTAAAAATTACGAACGTAATTATATATATGACACGTGTATGCTGCATTCAGGACATAGTTCCTTAGAATTTGATTATTAGATGTTAGCATGCATTGGCATTGGATATATCAGGAGTCCGAATCGAGACTTGGTACATCTTTTACCGGTCTATACTGATGTATATTTTATTCGATATCATACGGAGAAAACAAGCCAATGCAATACTCATTTTGAAATTATGAAAAGACACATCGAAGGAAATATCAAACTTTTATAACAAATCCTTTTGGTTATATATATATAACAACAATAATATTAGCGTAAATGTACAAGGGAAAGAAAGCTGGGTGTTTCTCAATATCAGACGGAATAGACAGCAAGTATCTTGAGCGAGGACTTTCTCAGTATATTTATAAGTGAAAGTAAAACTCCTACGTGATTTAAGAATATTTCAGATTATTAAAAGTACTTGAAATAAGATCTAAGCACTAGACGTATTGGGACAACACAAAAGTAGACTCTAGGTCCAGGCGATATTGACCTTAAGTTAAAATTTGTGTTGTTAATGACGCTCGCCACGCCAAAATGCATATACATAATGCATATTGGGAACTTAAAATCAACATTAACACCATCAACAGATGGAGGTATCCTCCTAGCAATGGTCGATACTAAAACATGTTCAAGCCAGTCAAGTTTTATATAAATCTTGCAATAAGTTCCTGTATTTAAATTTTTATATAAAAGTCAATAAGCTTTTTGATTAATTTTCAGAACATAACCATTAGTAATATCGAGAATATTCAATATTTTATGTGTGTTTAATATTAAATACCAAACACCAGTCAGGTTCCGTTTGGAATTCGTTTAGGTATCGAGTTTCCATGAATAAATAAGTGCGGCGGTTGAAATTTTCAGAAGCGTGCAAGCAATCTTAAAAGATAAAAAGAAAATAAGTGAACTAACATGTACGAGAACGAAACTACGTAAAATAGATGAATTTACTTGTGTATTGAGGCATAATTGGACTCTCAACAAAAATGTCTTGGGTACAATTCAGTCAAATTCATGGATCTGCGCTTACCAGAACTTCGATGTATTATAGCAAATGATGAAAAACCATGAAACTTAGGCCACTCCCTAACTAAAATCAAAATAGCCAAGACGTATTAAACCGGAAGAGATCACCCAAAGTCCCCAAGTACATTCAGAGATAGAGCATTGGATGTTTGTAACAACGTGTTCCACTGTAACGTTTTATAGATTTGATTTACTTGCAGGTACAATAGATAAAATAGGAGACCAAGAAAGGTATAGACAACACTATCATTCAACTTGTTCAAAATTAGACTAAACAGGGAATGAAGAATCACTTCCCTATAATTAAATGTTCCCATCCTGCTACATGTATAATGATTAACACTAAGAAATATTAAGTACATGTAAGTGTTAGACCCTCTATTTATTCACTTTATCATCATACTCCCCTGAACTTTTTATGACATACTTATTCTTCCAATCTGGCGTTAAAACGCCAAGCAACCGTAGACCTCCGCTACTACTCTGCTACATTGATATACGTAAAACCTATTACTGAAAATTCTATGTTAAAACACTATTACAAGAGCGATTTTATGTAGGTAATAACTAGTGAAAGAACTTGAAGATTTATAGTTCATGGAGACGAAGTATGGAATGCCAATTCTCGCCTTACGTCTAATGAGTATTGAAGTTCATTTTGTTCATTAGCTAAGGGGATGAGTAACAGTGCACCTTTACGGTCGGGTCTGATGGTTTTACCACATCTTATTTTAGTAAATATTCTCCAGAAAAGCGCGTTACCCGGCGCTGATTGACAAGTGTCGATTAAAAATTGTCAGAGAAGCTCTGTAACAGCCTGGTGAGTAAGATTCACAATCCAATAACTATAACATGATGCTCGTTTTAAGAAATTTTCAATTTAACTTTCTTGAAACGGAGACAATTCCCGTAGTCTAAATTTGAAAATAAAACACTAAATGGTCTCTTGCTAATCAAGGTCTCTCGTTCTGTTAACTGCTAGTATTAAAACGTTACGCAATTGTTCACAAAGAAAAAATTTACTTTCTTAAAATCAATTAGAGTTTTCCAGGGTGAATTTTGATGAGGACAGAAACGATTTTTCGTATTCAATAAATGTGTATTCATACAGACATGCTGGTTTTGTATTTTGTTTTGTTTTAGGGGGGATTTTTTGGTTTTACTTTTGTTGTTGCTTTTTTGTTTTTGTTTTTGTTTTGTTTTGTTTTTGTCTATGTTTATTTTTGTTTCTCGAATGTTACGTTATAGCCCACAAGGTATGAAAAGGCTGCCTCTATTTCGTCTGTAAAAGTGAAGAGTAAATTTGCGAATAACATAATAATATGTGATGTGCTTTATGTCTTATATGATATATTAATAAAGGAATCGTATGAAGACAATGATAAAAGGGGATCTAAAGACGATTTTACGCTTCATCAATTATCAATAATGACGAGTTCTGTCTCTTCTCTAATCCCCGTTTATGGTTAATTTTATTTCGGACAATGATGATTGTTGCGGTGATGGATTCTTTTATCTGTTGAATTGCGATCATATTCTAGTCTTTACATTATGTGTTGGCTTCCTGATGAAGTCCACATGGCGAATGATATCAATAGTTTGAATCAAAGAGCAAAGTGACAAGGATGGCATACTTAATGGTTTGTCAGGGACCTTTAAGGTGGAGTAGGAGAAGGGGTTATCTTGAATATAAATCGAATATGAATAAATCTTGAATATAGATCGAATATAAAGAGGGCATACACGTAACAATTTTATTTATATATTTATTTAGAAATTTTCCATTATAAATGCAAAATTAAAAAGAAAGGCGCGCATCCGACAGAGATCATTTCGAGTTTCAGATTACCCAGATATTCATCATTTTGTGTGGTATGCATAAATTTGATGAGAGAAGTCACCACATCTCCTTCAATAATTCCTGGTTTGTAAAAAGCTTTAAGTACTCAGACTTGTATTTCCTCTTTGATGGAGAGCTATCAAAGAGTATGAACTTACCTCGAGTATACATATTAAGCATCGAAACGGTAAATAATTCAACAACTAAAGACGTTCTCGTAAAGTCTCTTAATTACAGTACCCTATTGTACCTATTCCTTTAATTCTTTTTTATTAACTTGACAGGTTGGAAATTTCTTGACTGAAGGCTTCTTAGCAATATTTTCTGATTTCGCCCCTACACCAAAGTGGATGGCGGCACCAGCTCTAGTACAATAGTCAATTGTTGGTCTCATCATATGCGACCGCACACTTATTGTTAGACACCACGTACTGGCTCCTACGACTTGTGAATTTGATAAACTCCGCACCTGTATTTCATAACCGATGATATACATGTATATTTTTCTGATTATGTTGTCATTTATTTCATTTTGTCTACGTTTATTCTTTGATGTTGTTAACATTGTTCTAAGCACATTGCTCGTACTTATTCCCGGGAGAGGAATCTTTTGTCAATCACATGGTTTCATTTGTGATCACTATATCGTGTTTGAGAGTCTTTGATCATATATTATGTATGGATTCCTCAAAGAGATTGTCATAAACACCGACATAATAAAAAACTTCACATAAGAAAATATCTACGGAAAGACATTCATCAGCCGTGGTTTATTGTCATATCTTCTGTGTAAAAACATTGATAAAACATGTACCATGACAATAGCGCCATACCTCGAATATCATAGTGTGGTGGCCAGAAGTTCTCCGAATTACTACAATCAAGAACAGAAACGAAAAAGTGTGAGAACTTTTTACCTGCTCAGTAAGACCAATAAAAATATGGTAAGTGGAAAAAGAAAAAAAAAATCCACCCCCCCCCCCAAAAAAAACACCCCCTAAAAATGGCGTTTTCCATTACCTTATAATCTAAATGTAGAAATTTTTCCAGATGATAATACATTAATTTTTTAGATCATGAGACTGCAACAAAGTCTGTACTAGTCTACATGTATTTCATATGGCCCTGGTAAACTTTTGAAAATTTTAGTGGTTAATTTAATGCCTCTGCACAGGGTAAGACTCAGTAAACCGTCTAGCATGGGACATACCAGTAGGTGGTATAATGTTTCAGCGCTGGGTGCGAGGTGTAGGTGATCAGGGCACAATCTCCCGGGTCATGCTACTATGTTTAAGACGCTGTTAGCTCTCAGTGCCTTATTGCGATATAAATGATCAAAAACGACGTCAAAATCTAACTTACCATTCCAAGCTCAAACTTCCAAAGATCTGTCATTGTGACACCTGTCATTGGACACTGTGACACTTGTCACGTATCCTAGAAATTCATTTTATCAGTATAATACCCAGACATCGTTACGTAATGTAATAGATAAAATGACTACAGTTTATCGTATATTATATAACAAGGGAGTAGGAGAATGGAAGGGACACATACCCCATTCAAGGGGGGGGGGGGGGGGGCCCTAGCATGTAGCTACATAAAGCAGCGAAGGGAAAGAATCTATTTCACATTATCTCAGTTGCTCAAAACTTAAACCACTGCTTCCCTTATCTAGTTGTTAAACTTCCCATTTCATTCCCGATGTTATGAA
This sequence comes from Pteria penguin, assembly GCA_035048485.1. Lineage (NCBI taxonomy): Eukaryota > Metazoa > Mollusca > Bivalvia > Pterioida > Pteriidae > Pteria > Pteria penguin. The sequence goes on along the minus strand of CM068588.1, from coordinate 25,262,794 downwards.
TTTATTTATTGTTTTATTCCGATTTTAGTATCTGTGATTAGTATTTTAATGTAATTTACAGTTGAATACATTCATTGTACATTTTTAGCTTCGTGTATGTACATTAAATCTTTGGTATCTGGTGGTGTGGCGCCATCTGTATCCCTAAACGTTAAGATGCGATATCATGATAGATAGATTTTACTTCGTTTACTTTAAATGGATATACGTTTCTTAATTTTTTATTAGGCTACGCCTATTTAATTTAATTCTTATCAGACTACATCTATCTAATTTCATTTTGCATACTTTGTTTTGGTAATTGTCTATATGTCTTGTCGATTTATCGGAAAACCAGAAAAACATACAGAAAGCAATTTGATTTTGACATTTCTGATTCTATTACATCTATTTTGTTCATGACCAAACAAGCTCAGAGTTGTCATTCCTTTTTGTATCGCTGTCATCTTTTAGGTAATAATTCACAAATTGAAAAAAATCAGACTTTCATTTTAAGTTGCATAAAAATACTATAAATCTATTTATTGTTTTATTCCGATTTTAACATCTGTGTTTGTATTTTAATATAACTTACTGTTTAATACATTCATTGTTCAGTCTCAGCTTCGTGTGTATCCATTAAATCTTTTGTAATAATTCACAAATTTAAAAAAAATCAAACTTTCATTTGAAGCTGCCAAAAATACTATAAATTTATTTATTGTTTTATTTCGATTTTAGCATCTGTGATTAAAAAAAAATATCAAACTTTCACTTTAATCTTTGGCGGATTTAAAGGGGCGTTGCAGCGGTTGCAAACACCTCCCCCCTTCCCGTTTGGGTCGGAAAATTTTACCCCTCTCCCCTTCCCAAATAAAATGGTCATTTTCGACCATATTAGGGTTGCAAATCCCCTTCCGGACCGAAGAGTGCAAAACATTAGTCAAGGGAGGATGCACCGCCCCCCCCCCCTCCCTCTCAAAAATTTCTAGAAACGCATATGTTAATGTATGTCACATGACACGTTGTCAATCTATGGAAGACTTATGTCTGATTATAGGATTACAAGGAGTCATCTTTATCTTGTTTCTAGTACTACATCACGTGGTTAATTGAATTTGTACTTGGCCCCGTGCGACGGGTTTGGTTATCTTTTATGACGTAAAATAACATATAAAATTGGTTGTTGAGATATCATATGATGTGATTCGTTGATAAAAAAATATAAAGTTGCATGAAGTGATTGATTTATTTATGTGCGTCATTACACCACGTGATTGGTTGGTGAGATAGGATGACATTATAAGAGTGGTTGTTTCGAGAGTGTCATAAAATGACTTGATTGGTTGTTTCAATTTTGTCTTACATGACTTGATTGGTTGTTTTAGTTTTGTTTTCAGATGAGGCAATTGGTTGTTTTTTGTGTGACATTACGTGATATACTTGATTTTAGCTCACCTGAGCCGAAGGCTCAAGTGAGTTACTGTGATCAATCGCCGTCCGTCGTCTGTCGTCCGTCCGTCGTTAGCTTTTCTACATTTTCGACTTCTTCTCCAGAACCACTGCACAGAATTTCACCAAACTTCATAGGAAGTAAGTACTCAAGGTCCTCTACCAAGTTTTTGTTTTTCGTGCCCATCCGTAATCCAAGGTGGCTGCCATTGGCTCTGATTTGTTAGCACATTTTGGACTTCTTCTCCAGAACGGCTGCACAGAATTTCACCAAACCTCATAGGAAGTAAGTACTAGTGGTCCTCTACCAAGTTTGTGTTTTTCGTGCGGATCCGTAATCCAAGATGGCCGCCATTTACTCTGATTGGTTGACACATTTTGGACTTCTTCAAAACGACTGCACAAAATATCACCAAACCTTATAGAAAGTCTTTTAGAAAAAAAGCAAAATTTTCTACTGAAATGAGCTGTCATTTTATTGTAAATAAGCAATTTGTGCTCATGTGAGCGATATAGGCCCATTTGGGCCTCTTGATTTTCAGTTGTCTCATATTAGGATTTGACTGGTTTTTCAAGTTCTGTCTTACATGACTTGATTGGTTGTTTCATCTGTGTCAGTACAATGATTGGTTAGTTGTGTCAGTATATGACGAGATTGATTGTTTCCAATGTGAAATTACACGACATAAGTTTGTCTTTTTTTCTGACTTGACTTTGACAATTTATGAATATAATGAAAAAGAAAAAGAAGTACAGAAAGACTTCTTATTTGCGACACCAAAGTTCAGTAGGACATTTGGTACCATAAATAAGATACACTCTGTCTAAGGTCAAGGAGGACAATTTACATTAAAAGGCGCATGATATTGATCAATTTCATTTGCCGACTTGAATTTTCTAAATTTGTGTGTGTGTGTTGTTTTGTTACGGCTTTTTTGGGGGGGGGGGGGGTGTTGTTATGTTTTGTTTTTATTTTCACATATCGGGGATACTTCACATATATGGTGACTTTACTTGTATCGTGTATAGGTTTAATTTAGGCATCAGATCCACCCCATGCAGTGGGGAATCTTTTACATGACACCTTCTATCGTAACACGGAACTACGTTTTATATTGTCTGGTCCAACACCAGGAAACACAAGCGAGTCACTAGTGGAGTTTGAACTCGCGTCCTCTTGGCTGTGGGCCAAGCACGCTACCAGGCTATCTACGCCGATTCCCTATAAATCAAAGATTCTGATGACAAAATCAATTGAATAAGGTGATTCCATATCTTGTACACCGTTTGATTTGATATAATTTACTGTTCTTACAAAAATATATATACCATTATATTGATTTTGATTGACGTGGTTTTAAGATTTTCTATTATCAGTATCGCATGCCCTATCTATAATATCTCCGATCGTTGTAATAACAATCAGCATTAGTTGATTTCACATATTATCTCATTTCTGCATAACATAAATTACAAAGAATGCAGTTTATCGAACATTTAATTAAAGCGCCATAATGAATGACATTTGTTCGCGCTATAATTACAATATACGAATAGGTAGACGTGATTTAAAGATACCCACAAATGTCACTCAAGCGGCAGCTATTGTTTGTTATTATATATAGAGAGAAAGCCAATGTTGTAGAAATGATCAATTATGCCAACAATATGAAGTCTAATTGTTAAAGTACGCATTGAGACTTAGATAGTATCGATTCGGTAAGATTATGCTTGTGTAGTGGACTTGTCAAGAATAACACAAAAAGTATTCACTCATGAGTGAGCAGTTTTCAAGAGATAGGGTATGATTTATGCCTTATAATGCACTCAGTGCTTCCTATAATTTCCTCCATTATCGATAACACATCGCTAGCTCAGATATGAACTTGCAGGTAACTAAAACGGTTTTAAATAAGGATTTAAGACTTGAACTTATTATTGAGTAATGAAAATAAGTTAACTCGAACACTTACGCGGATCCAGGGGGATTCAAATCCTGGATACACACCCTATTTGGCAGAAAATGGTCATGTTTGGGATCACTTCTAAAAGTGGGAGCTCCAACTTTTTTTTACCTCCAACAGGTGGAAACCATTTATATCCCAGATTTTACAACATATGTTGGGCTTCTTAGTCCTCAGAAAAATATTTGGATCCGCCCCTTACAAAAATTGTTCATTTCATATGAGGGAACCATAGTGTTTTATTATATATTTTTTAATTGTAATATAATCATATTTCTGGAAACGGAAGCAAGGCGTTTTGCTATGAAGCAATATTGATGTAAAGCTACAAAAATTGAAAGTCATTTTCTATGGTGTTGAAGTAGCAGCGTGCTATAATTTGCAGACTTTTTGCATCGGGAAAGGATATCAGAGCCAATAATTTATTGAAAAGTTTTCATTTTCATGTGGTTTTATTTGCATCCATGAAGGAACAAATATCAAAATTTGATACCAAACGTTTTATAATTCATCGACCCGCTAAAACAATACCGATTACATTGAATGCTTTTAGAAAGACGAGCTGCATAATGAATGAAGAGACTGAATGAAATAGATGTTTAATGTATAGATTATGAAAACGATATAAGGCCAAGATATAATACATGTTTGTGTAGAGTATTCGGATCTCAAGGTTTGGTTCCGATTCTAATGTTTGTTTCCCCATGCATTTAAACACCGGTATATTTTGAGTTGTATATCTATGTATCATTTATAAAATATTTTATGAAATAAAAATCTTCGACCAAATGATCTTATTTGATCTTGTAATAACTATGGACTCACAGCGGGCTTGCTTGGTCGACAGGAGATGCTTACTTCTCCATGTCTCATGATCCCCGCTCTGAATCTCCAAACGCCCTTGTTCGACTGTGATTCTTTTCACTCTTTGTTAATTCTGTTTTAGTACACATCTTACTCCTAACACACACGTATTTTCATTGGCCTTGTATTATGTAAAGGCACGGATATGCTACAGAATGGTAAGCTCTCATCGTGTACTAGTGCGGTAATCATCTAGCGCTCACCGCTGCATTCTTCCTTAACGTGACACCTAGGCATCAATGAAACTCCGTCTTTATTGGCTTCCAAGCTCCATATATTGGCACCAACTGGCTGACTTTGGTAAATTAATTTCTTCGCCGAGGTCGTACATGATGTTCAGTGGCGACCTTTACCATCGAATGATTTCCTCCCATTTACATCGCTGTCGTATAAACGTCTTGGAGAAATCAATGTAATTTGATAATTATGTTATTATTTTAATTAAAACGAAATTAAAGCCGTAAGAAGGAGAAAGCACAAGCAGTACTGGACGGTCTATGGAATCGATATGAATCATTTTAACGTCATGTATCAAGCCCGGATGATAGTATTGATTAACTAACATACAAAACCACTTTCGGGTTGGAATGAATAATTGAAAGCATTATTGTTTTGCGTGAAATTGGACTATTTTTACGGACAGTAGTGTCTTCTGTCGGACTATTTTCGTTTATAGGATTAGTGGTACATGTGTTTATTGTGATGTATATGTGAATCAACATGGCGGGGAGAAATGAAACGTCTCTAGCATTGTAATCGATTGAGATCAAGAGTGGAGGAGGAGAAGGTCTGAGAAAGGTACGGTCAGATACTTAGAACGTTGTATTCATAGACAGATGATAAGAACTTCTGGTCAGACACTAAAGACGTTACATTTATAGAATCGTGATTGCTTAAGGTATAGGTGTCCGACACATAGGTCAAAGACGTCTATGAGATGTAAAGTTTACTATAATTATTACCAAACTCTTCGTCCTTTTAGTGTAGACTAAAAAGAATAATTATGTTTTTGTATAATTTCGTCATATTGTAGAATTAAACAGGAAGTATGAGAATTAACGTTTGTAAGCATAATATTGCGGGGTTAGTTATGTAAAAATACACTATAGCTACGGATATCTCGAGCTTAAACACCACAAAATCAACTATTGCTACGGATAGCTCAAGTTCAAACGCTACATAATCAACTATCGCTACGGATAGCTCGAGCTATAAAAACAAAAAGGCAGAAAATTCATTTTATTGTAATTCCGAATTACATCATTACTAACAGTTACACAGGTGTAAATATGGCAAAAACTCTCAGCTTATGATAGATATATTACGTAAATACCTCCAAATAACACAGCGAGAGTAAAATAAAAAAAAGTCCGTCCTAAGTCGGTACCAAGATTGTCGTAGGATGGATTATGCTTGTGACAACTTATATATGTGTATGTTCTGACAAATCTTATATCCTTATTACCATGGATACATCTGTCATGTGGTTTAGTTAGATCTCCTACTAATATCTTACATTGCCTGATGGATATCTGTCATAATGCTTAGCTTAATACCGTATCCAGTCTCTTGCTTTGTCTAGAGTACACCTGTCATGTGACTTTGTCAGATCTCTTACCCACTTCCTGCTTTGTCTGGGGTACATCTGTAATGTGACTTCATCAGATCTCTTACCCACGTCCTGCGTCCTGCTTTTCCTGGGATACATCTGTCATGTGACTTCGTCAGATCTCTTACCCACTTCCTGCTTTGTCTGGGGTACATCTGTAATGTGACTTCATCAGATCTCTTACCCACGTCCTGCGTCCTGCTTTTCCTGGGACACATCTGTCATGTGACTTCGTCAGATCTCTTACCCATGTCCTGCTTTGCCTGGGTACATCTGTAATGTGACTTCATCAGATCTCTTACCCACGTCCTGCTTTTCCTGTGGTACATCTGTCATGTGACATCGTCAGATCTCTTACTCATGTCCTGCTTTGCCTATGTACATCTGTCATATGACTTCGTAAGATCTCTTACCCACGTCCTGCTTTGCCTGGGGTACTTCTGTCATGTGACTTCGTCAGATCTCTTACCCACGTCCTGCTTTGCCTGGGGTACTTCTGTCATGTGACTTCGTGAGATCTCTTACCCACGGCCTGCGTCCTTCTTTGCCTGGGGTACTTCTGTCATATTACTTCGTCAGATCTCTTACCCACGTCCTGCGTCCTGCCTTTCCTGGGGTACATCTGTCATGTGACTTCGTCAGATCTCTTACCCATGTCCTGCTTTGCCTGGGTACATCTGTAATGTGACTTCATGAGATATCTTACCCATGTCCTGCTTTGCCTGGGGTACTTCTTTCATGTGACTTCGTCAGATCTCTTACCCACGTCCTGCGTCCTGCTTTTCCTGGGTACATCTGTAATGTGACTTCGTCAGATCTCTTACCCATGTCCTGCTTTGCCTGGGTACATTTGTAATGTGACTTCATCAGATATCTTACCCATGTCCTGCTTTGCCTGGAGTACATCTGTCATGTGACTTCATCAGATCTCTTACCCACGTCCTGCTTTTCCAGGGGTACATCTGTCATGTGACATCGTCAGATCTCTTACCCATGTCCTGCTTTGCCTATGTACATCTGTCATATGACTTCGTAAGATCTCTTACCCACGTCCTGCTTTGCCTGGGGTATTTCTGTCATGTGACTTCGTCAGATCTCTTACCCACGTCCTGCGTCCTGCTTTGCCTGGGATACATCTGTCATATGACTTCGTCAGATCTCTTACCCACGTCCTGCTTTGCCTGGGGTACATCTGTCATGTGACTTCATCAGATATCTAATCCACGTCTTGCTTTGCATGGGGTACATCTGTCATGTGACTTCGTCAGATATCTTACCTATGTCCTTCTTTGCCTGGAATACATCTGCTATGTGACATAGACGTTTTACCTCAAATCCTGCTTTGCCAAGGGTACATCTGTCATGTGACATAGATGTCTTACGCCTTGTCCTGATTTGCCTGTTGTACATCTGCTATATGCCTCAGTCAGTTTTCTTACCCACTGTCCTATTTTGCCGGGGATAAGTAAATCATGTGGCTAAGTCAGATCCCTACCTCATGTCCTGCTTTGCCTGGGATACATCTGTTATGTGTCTGTTGGTTCTCTTACCTCATGCTCTGCTTTGCCTGGGGTACATATGTGAGGTATCTTGCTCAATCAGATCCCATATTTCTTCTCATTAGATAAATTTCAATTAATAGTGTAAAAGAGTGCTATTACTTTGACTTCTTATGCCTTTTATAGAATGTTATTTTTAGAACAGCTTTGGACGACAAAGCAACAAAATATTTGACGAAACCTATACCGAAATCTTAGATTCTACAAGAAATGATGTAAATCGATAGCGTCTTATGATGAAGGTGGTATAGTATTGATAAAGTTCCATGATGTGTGAACATTAATCCAACGTAGTGATCCAAGATCGAGAGCTACAAAGGAAATGACGTCATGTAACTTTACGCGGCACAAGCACGAGCTGTCAGAAAGTCAGAATTACTGGATAGCAAAAATGGCGTCCGATTTCCTTTACACTGCAGTAATTAAAATCTGAGAGGCTGATCTCTGATGTAGTAATCAATATTTTAGCAGGTGAAAAATTAATGCTATCATTACTATCTATAACTAGCAGTATGGAGCCAGCTAAGTGCTTAATTAGATCACTTTTACAATCAGTGGTGTTTATTCTAGGTGGGGTCGATACAACATTGCGTTCTTGTCAAGCAAGCTGTATTGACTCGATCACAGCCATTTGATCTTTTGTCAGTCTAGAAGGTTTTCGTCAATATTTGATCTTGCTGAGAGCTGATAACTTGCCATGTTGATTGTTACATAGGAATTGTTGGAGAGGTTGATTGTCACGTTGATTGTTACATGTATGTTGATGGATAATTGGATTACGTTGGTCACGTTGATTTCCAGGTTGATTGTTATATATATGTTGGTGGAAAGTTGGATGTGTTGGTCACGTTGATTTCCATGTTGATGGTTACATATATGTTGGATGAATAGTTAGATTTATTCCCACACTGTGTATATCGATGTTGATGGATGGTAGGATAGTGTTGGTTACGTTGATTCTCATGTTGATGGTTTCGTAGATGTTAGTGGATAATAGGATGGAGGGGATCAGGTTGAATGTCATCTTGATTGTTACGTAGATGTTGGTGAATAGTAGGCAGGCTTTGGTCAGGTTTACTGTTACATAGATGATGGTGGATAGTTGGATGGCTTTGGTCATTTTGACTGTCACAGTGGCTTAGGTGTTGGTGGATTTTGGATGGTTTTGTTCAGGTTGATTGTTACATAGATGTTGGTGGAAAGTTGGATTGCTTTGGTCAGGTTGATAGTTACATAGATATTGGTGGATTGTTGGATGGCTTTGGTCAGGTTGATAATTACATAGATGTTGGTGGATAGTTGGATGGCTTTGGTCAGGTTGATAGTTACATAGATGTTGGTGGATTGTTGGATGGCTTTGGTCAGGTTGATAGTTACATAGATGTTGGTGGATTGTTGGATGGCTTTGGTCAGGTTTACTGTTACATAGATGGTGGTGGATAGTTGGATGGCTTTGGTCAGGTTTACTGTTACATAGATGGTGGTGGATAGTTGGATGGCTTTGGTCAGGTTTACTGTTACATAGATGGTGGTGGATAGTTGGATGGCTTTGGTCAGGTTGATAGTTACATAGATATTGCTGGAATGTTGGATGGCTTTGGCCAGATTGATAGTTACATAGATATTGCTGGATTGTTGGATGGCTTCTGTCACATTGATAGTTACATAGATATTGGTGGATAGTTTGATGGCTTTGGCCAGATTGATAGTTACATAGATATTGCTGGAATGTTGGATGGCTTTGGCCAGATTGATAGTTACATAGATATTGCTGGATTGTTGGATGGCTTCTGTCACATTGATAGTTACATAGATATTGGTGGATAGTTTGATGGCTTTGGCCAGATTGATAGTTACATAGATGTTGGTGGATAGTTGAGTGACGTTGGTCAGGTGGACAAGTTCAGTGTCATGCTGGCTGTTGATTGACTTACGAATCACAATGATCTGATGTTCCTATCATTTTGAATAGAGTTCTAGTTATATATCTATAATGAGTTCTATACAATCTTACTCAGCAAAACTCAATAATATTAGTTTATACTCATCAGAACTCATAAGTAGGTACTAAATAATACTCAGAAATACCCATTAAACTCAGTACTATCTATGAAAAGTCGGTACTAGATAGTACTCAGATACACTCATCAACACCCAGTAATACTCATTAAAACTCACCACTACTCAATAAAACTCAGTACTAATTTCTTAAAACCCAATACTTCTAATTAATATTCTGTTTTTAATCGGCATACCTAAGCACACAACAGAACATGATTAAACAAAGGGAATATTGAACAACATGCAACATGCAACACTGCCTGGCAGGACTGGACACCTCTCTTCAATACTCAATAATGAACACTGCTCAGGGCGTCAATACTGAATATAGTGGTAATTGTTACATCGGAAAAGCATAAGATCCAGTGAAAAATAGTGGTTAAATATATGTAATGGTCACTTCATACTCTCGGAGTTCTTATCAGTACCTACGAGATAGATGTGTCTATTTGCTTCTCGTTTTCGTCATACCAAGTTTTATTGCATTGACGTAATGACGTCATCTACCGGGTGCAATGCACAGAAATTTAGACCTACATGTATGCAACGATCCCACACGAGGCAGTGAGGGAACTTTTACCAAGTCAACCGCAACACGAAACTTCGGATTTTACTGTCTCATTCTTTTGGCAATTGCGATGTTGAAAGCGATGGGGCACTAGATAAATTAATATTTTAGCGTTTAAACTGTACATGCGTAAATCAAATCGGACACTACAAGTTCAAATCGATAAAGTGACCTACCTTTCAGTGATAACAGGGACGAAATTTGCCCCCAAAACAATGCATATTTTCTTCGCGCTGAAAATCATATTAGAGTAAAGTGGGAGGACCGTTGGTTGTCACATATATGCTAATTAGTCTCTGTAATAATAACTGACAGTAGTAGGAACAGAACAAAGGGAAAAGACCAAACACAGGATGTCATAACAAAATACACGTGAAAACAAAACCCGATCAATCAAACTGTCTAATATGATCACGAAATTGTGTACGAGGAACTGAAGTATTACGGGGTATTAAATTGCAGCGATATGTCTATCTCATTATTCCACAAGAAAAATCATAAGTTCATAAAGAAGAAAAAAATATGAAAATAGAAAGGAACGGGTTACTAAAGAGAAAATTAAATTAGATTTTTGTCGTATCTGAAATTCATTAGTAAACAAGAAAAGATTTCGATTCCTCAGATAGAGCGAGAGTAATATCAGCGACGTTTACCTTTTATCTACTGTTTCAAATGAAGGAACATTTTCAATTAAAGGCTTGGTGGACTTCTTCTGCTGTTTATTATATGAAACCAAAGAAAGGCGTTCTTCTTATGATTACCTTGATCCCACATGGACTTCTCTTTCCAGTCGCTGTCACAACGGGCTACTAACAAGATATCATTAAAATCTTGTAGAATATAAACCCGACTGCTGTATCGGGGATATCTTAATGAGGCGTTCGAATCACTCATTTTCTTACTAATTTTTTTTACCTGTTGATCTACTTCACACCAAGACTAAATCACTTACAATGTAATGGCATGATTCCTACAACGATTTTTTTTCTCCATGCATCGTGCCTATCTAATGCAATGAGGAATTTTTACATAACCAATCTGATGGAGTGAGGTGTCTTTTACGTACTAATCTGATGCAGTAAGAGGTATTCTTTTGCGAGACAACGTCTTCCGTGATATGAAACATAAGTGTTTACATATCCGAAACACAAGACACCGACAACCAGCCGCCATTAGGAATCGAGTCTTGGATACTTCAAACCTAGTCAAATGCGCTACGTGCTCAGTTAATCTCTTCACTCTAGCCTACTAGCCTACAGTCCCAGCTACTCTGTCAACATTAGACAAGTATGCTATGACCTCGACTACTCTCTTAACGTTGGACAAGAACGTTACGATCTCAGCTTCTCTCTGAACCCTAACCAAGTACGCTACAGTCTCGGCCACTCTCTCAGCCCTAGCTAAATTACAAGTACGCCACGATCTCAGCTTGTCTCAATCCTAACCAAGGACACTACAATCTCAGCTTCTGTCTCAATCCTAACCAAGTACGCTACGATCTCAGCTTCTGTCTCAATCCTAATCAAGTACGCTACGATCTCAGCTTCTGTCTCAATCCTAACCAAGGACACTACAATCTCAGCTTCTGTCTCAATCCTAATCAAGTACGCTACGATCTCAGCTTCTCTCTGAACCCTAACCAAGGACACTACAATCTCAGCTTCTGTCTCAACCCTAACCATGTTTGCTACAGTCTCATCTACTCTAGATCTCTCAATCCTAACTAAGCACGCTACGGTCTCGACTACTCTCTTAATCTTAATCAAGTGACAACTCAAGTAAAACCAAGGGTTGGTGGATGCAATTCATTAATACCAAGTGCAAATGCATATATAATGCATATTTCAGATGGTCAATGCAAATCTAAATATATCATTACAATACAATATATACATGCCCAGTAAGTGTTTTGTTAAATCTCAGAATCTCAAAGTGGACCCCGCCCCAAAGTTCCTGAGGGATTTGCTTGCACATTTTGTCAGTATTACGTTTGTTTTAGAATAAGTTGGAATGCTATAGTTGTATGGAATGTGCCGGAAGAATGTTGTAGCTTAAACGAAGTTGGAAATACATTACTGTCTTTTTTTCAACTAGAATCAACTTGAACACTTGGTTACAACTAGGAACAGGCAAATGGCAAAACATTGAAAAGATTATGTATTTATTACCAAAAAATGGTGACGAATTTCAATACACATTTAATGGGATTCATTCTCAAAATTTGAGATGATCCAAACAAGTGTCTTTGCTTGGGGTATACTCCTCAGAATTGAAGGTTCAATTCTAAGTAAAATATGATTTTTTAAAAATCTTTTTTACCTTTTATTTTACTATGATTTTTACCTAAAATGAGAAAATAATTCAGAATATTTCAACTTTATATATGTGCTTTTCCGGTGAATTCAAATGCTTTTATTCATGTATTTACAACAATAATAGTAACTGAAACTTTGCACCATCATTTATGATATTAAAAACCAAAATCATACCCCATAATATATTCGGAATGTTTCGGGTCTCTTCGCGTAAAAGAATCTGGTACCATGTAAAACTCGTAAACTGGAGTCACCTGCTCTTGATTGCTATCACTGCGTGAATTTTAGACGGGCATTGCCAGTCTAGGAAAACTTCAGTCTAGTAAAATTCGAAGCGGACGCGTTTGATGAATAATTGCCATTGCATCCTACTCGGCGATATTTATACAGGTATCTTCATTCCTTGGTATTCTGTAATACATTTGGATGGTTGAAAGATTCATGAAGCATATAAACCCCTGTATGAAATATAAACCTTAGACTTTCTCAAGTCTCTATGTTACGTTTTCATTAATAATCATTCGCTATTCTGTGCTCCCTACAATACGTTAATGTGAAACATAGATTTTAGAGAATCTAGTATGACAACGTATGACAACGAGCAGAATTTCATATAAGGGACATTATGACTAAGTATACTCTAAACATAGAGACTTGAGCAAGTCTATATAAACCTATGACTATGTAAAAAAGAAAAAGAGTAAATTATCTTGGTTAACATCTTGTGGGTTTTTTTTTTGTGTATTGATAATCATATGACAAAATATTTTTAAAGCATCTATTCATATCGTAGATTTACAACTTATAAAAGTTGTACGACAAAATCTGGGGGCCATATATCACTCTAAACCCTAACACAACACCCCCCCCCCCCCCCAACCTCTTCTTGTGAAACGCTATTAACAATACAAATGTAAATATATTTCTGTTTGTCTGTTGATGCAGCAGACCGTAAATATTTCCCCAGCTACAGACGCTTTTCTTTCACTATGGACGCATGAAACTTGTATATCATCCTTTGGTAAAATTACAAAACACGTGTTCAGAATACATGAATTGAATGATGACGATCTTCTACGACATTTTGACCTCGTCAGTTTCTCATGACATTCGTCTGTTCGTGAAACGTCTAGATCGAAGGTCACACTAAAGGTCACATGGCTCACAATTAATCCGAAGGCTGCCACCAATGATGCTGTAATGAATCTCTTTCAACATTGTTAGGTGGTACACAGGAAGTATAACCTTGAAGTGTATCTCCTTGACAGACGCAGCTCCGCTTTCTTTTCTGTCCCTTTATTCCTTTTTCTCCTTTTGTTGATTTGTTGTTACATGTAAGTGTTTCACCAAGATTATGTAAAAGCACAGAACATGCCTACTGCATGGTCTCGATATTTAGATATCCTACGGACCCAGCCGAAGCAGTGGCGATTCATTTAAGTCCCACTGTATAAACCGTGGTACTGTGTCATCCGAGGGTTAGATATTCAGCAGGTAGGCGAAAAAGTACTCGGGAATATTCCTATCCGGTAAAGGGTTAAAATCATAATGCCGGCCGGTCTTCTACACATTCAGTGCGATCAATAAACAAAATATAGTACTGCTTTCAAGAAGCAAATTTTGTGATGAAGGAAGGGATGTGGCATGTACTGGACCCTGCACTCTTTTATTTCATTCCATCATAATATTACATGTACTTACAGTTTGTCATTTATGAAATCGTTTTGACGTCACCTTTCTCTAAACTAATGGACAGAAAATTGGTCATCTGTAGATGTAGTGTATATAATTCTTGTACAGAACGGTGACCATCTTTAGATGCAGTGAATATACCTCGTGGACAAACTTGTTCTATATGGGCAGTGCAGCTAATATCCATCGTGTATCACACATGAAAAGACGCAATGAGAATAATATAAAGCTAATCTTCTGTAAAATTATTCGATTTGCAGCGCTTTTCGTCGTTTCCTGGCTTGTTCGCTCATTAGAATAAGCTAAACTAGTTTTTCACCAGTGGAGCTCAAAGAGCACGTGTTGTCTCTATGTCTGTTTAGAGAGGCCGGTGGTTATAACACTGCAGTCAGGCGCTAAGTGAACTCCTCTTCCATCCCCCCCCCCCCCCCCCCCACCCCCCACCTTTGCATAAAATACCTATACATGTAGTTTATGCCTGATATAAAGAGGAATGTTTGGATTTACATCATACATCATATAGATTCGTGTTATAGCAAGCCAAACTTTGTTTTGGATTAAAAAACGGCACGGAAGGTAAGCGGCTGACGTAACCCTAGAACCAGCACCATAGATCCCCTCCTGTCTGCATAAAGAGCAATGTCAATTATAAGGGTATGTCTCATGCTCCGTTTACCACAGTTATTGTTTAGTTTGCAATGTGACGTGACCCTTTAATAACGTGCTTTATAATACTATTGTTCACAGTCCCCGCATATAAATCCTACATTCTTACAGTACACTCGGTATTCTCTACCTTCTCATAATACACTCGGTATTCTCTACCTTCTCGGTCAGTATGACTTACAAGTTCTCGGGAGTTACGATAATTCAGAGCAGGTCAGTCTATGTTACGTATTTGTTCGCATATATTATATGTATAAATATGAATATAAATGTAAATAATACTTTTTCAACGTCCCTTTGTGTGTGTGTGTGTGTGTGTGTGTGTGTGTGTGTGTGTGTGTGTGTGTGTGTGTGTGTGTGTGTGTGTGTGTGTGTGCGTGTATGTGTCTGTGTGTGTGTGCGTGTATTTGTGTGTGTGTGTGTGTGTGTTGTCCTGTGCATTTGTAATGTATGTGGTAGGACATTGGAATCAGCATGATAAAAGATGTAAATACATTGTTAATCATGCATTATTTTTAAGTAATTATAAACAATGTTCTGTCCTAAGACAAATTTGTATTTTGGGGAATTAAAACATGCTCGAATAATTATAGTCATTTATGCATGTTTTAATTTACCAAATTACAGATATGTCTTAAGTCAGTAACAACTGAAAAAATATCGGACATACGATGGAAGAGGAGATAAAACGATGATGATGATGACGATGTTGATGAAGATGATGATGATGATGATGATGGTTGAGGTGATGATGATGATGATGATAATGCTGATCATGGTTAAAATAATAATAATAATACTAATACAACAACAACAACAACAACAACAATAATAATAATAATGATGATGACATTGATCATGGTTAGAATAATACTAATACTAATACAATAATAATAATAATGATAATAATAATAATAATAATAATAATAATCATCATCATCATCATCATCGTCATCATTATCATCAGAAACAGCAGCAGCAGCATCAGCAGCAGCAGCAGCAGCAGCATCATATTAAAAAGATAACAACAACAACAACAACAGCAAAATCACTTCGCTGTAAACTGGCTTCGTTAACCCGATTTATAACGATCTGTTTTTGTGTTTACCTCGAATGACACGCGGTGATAGATTATCATTGTTCTTGACATCCTTATATGCAAATATCATTATTTGCTGAGCATGCTGGCAACACAAATTTCAAAGCCCAAGTAGTCGACAAAGTGAACTTAATAAACAGGGAAATTAACTAAAAACGATGAAAGAATAATTCAATATCTATTAATTTGCATGTTTCCATTTTATCAGATTTGTTCTGCGTAAACGCTAGCTAGACAGATCAAATACTGTTAGTGCTAACAGCAAGGGCCGTTTACCTCAAGCGCTGGAAACTGCAAAGCAGGAAAATTCTCAAATATAGCAGTGATTTTACAGAGAGTTTTCAGGAAGAAACACTATCATGTGCTTATATTATATTGAATGCATACGATTACTGCCAATGCATAGAATGGTAATCAATTAATGTGAGGTGTTAGAACTAAGGTGGTCGTTATGTACGAGTCACAGATGATGATATTTAACAGGGCATCGGTGATCATTTTAAAGGAAATTTAGGTGATCATTTTTTGTACACGATATCCGTGATAGTTTGTATGGAGTGTAGGTGATTGTTTTGTACAAGGTATTTGTGATGGTTTATGAAAAGTAGGGCTGGGTGGTCGTTTTCTATTAAATATTTGTGATAGTTTTGTACGATGTTTAGGTGATTATTTTTGTACAATGTATAAAATGATCGTTTTGTATGAAGTATAGTTGATTATTGTTGTACAAGGTGTTAGTGATTGTTTGTATGAAGTGCAGGTGATTATCTTATACAAGGTATTGGTGATCGTTTTGTATTTAGTGCAGGTGATCATTATTGTACAAGGTGTTGGTGATCGTTTTATACGATGGGTAGGTGATTGATTTTCTACAAGGTATAAATGATCGTTTTGTACAATGTCTATCTAATCGTTTTGTGAGAGGTATAGTAAATAATTTTGCACATAGAATGTCGATCCAATATCCGTTCCGTTGCTGTCTCTTACCCTCTCCTAACAACATATCATATATGTACGTTCTCAACACAGATACTCAACACTTCAAAAGCAGACAGCTACACATACTCAAGAAAACTCCTTGAGTGTATTGTCCCTGTGAAAGCAGCATGACCATCTTCTCACAACAACTGTCACGTTCTATACACATTACATAATTATAGACCATTTCATACATTGGTGTAGATTTTCTCTTCAATAATTCCAACGTGTATAATGCGTGACGTTCCTTTTCCTCGTGAACAACATACATGTATAAAAACTGTTGAGTTTTTTACTGTATTTATTTTCAGTAATAAATCTGCTTCCATGTGTATTTTGTATAAAATTCCCATTTCTTTAATCAATTAACACCTCCAGTCTCCTCTTGCACACAACACTTCTTTTTCAATCCCCTCTAATACAATCGGCCTGCTTCCCCACCCTTTCTAATACACACCGTTTGCTTCCCTATCATCTTCTATTACGCACCGCCTACTTTCCTGTCCTCTTCTTTTACGCACTGCCTACTTCCCATCTTCTTCTATTACACACTGCCAACTTCCCTATCCTCTCTTATACACACTGTCTGTTCCCAGACCATACAATACACATCGACTGTTTCCCATTTATACACACCGCCTGCTTCTCTATTCTCTTCGATCACACATAGCTTGTTTCCTTATCTCCTATAAACACATTGCCTGCCTCTCTATTCCCTCAAATTAACACCACATCCTTTCATATCCTCTCCTATTACACACTTCCTGCCATCCTATCCCCCTTTAATACACACTGCCTACTTCCTCATCCCCTCTTACATATATCGTCAGCTTCCCCATTTCCACAAATACACACCGCCATCTTCCCTATCATTTTCTATTATACACTACCAGTTTCCCTATTCTCTCTAAACTCTTCCTGCTTTCCTTCCTATCTTATAGACACCACATGCTTCCCTATTCTCTTTTTTTTTCTATATTACCTGTTTCTTCAATTCCTCTTATACATATCATCTGCTTCTCCAATTCCCATTATACACACCGACAGCTTCCCCTTTCCCTCTTATACACGCCGACAGCTTCTCTATTTCCTCCAATACACAATGCCTGCTTTCCAATCTTCCCTACTGTCCGCGCCACTTACTCTGGAAACTGGAAAATCTGGATTTTCAGTTATTCATCTTCAGAATAATTTCAAAAAGGCAAAACCATTCGATAGATCTTGTTTAGTCGTAACTTTTGGTGTATGCTATATGTTTGTATGAAGAAGCGTTCATATTTTATAGAAAAAAAATTAATTTTAGATAGGGCGATTTCCATGTTAAATTTTGACGTGACGTCGCCAAGTTTCCCATAGACTCAATGTTAAACATCGGCGACGTCACGTCAAAATTAACATTGAAAACGCTTTATCTAAAATGATTTTTTCCCTATAAAATACGAATGCTTCTTCGTAGAAACATATAACATACACCAAAAGTTACGACTAAACAAGATCTGTCGATTGATATTAATTTTGTAAAACTATTTTAAAGACAAATAAGTGAAAATCCAGATTTTTCGGTTTACAAAGTGTGTGGAGCAGACAATAATACACACCGCCTGCTTCTTCGTCCCTTATGATATACACTCCTCATTTTCTATGATACACACTGCCAGTTTCCCTATACCCTCTTATATACACCTCTTGCTTGTCCTTTAACAACCACTGCCTGTATCCCTATCCTCTTTTCTATATAGTGCCTGCTTTCCTTGTAATACACACTGCCTGCTTTCCTATTCACTCTAATACTCACTGCCTGCTTCCGTACACCACCTAAAACTCACTGCCTGCTTCCCTATCGCCTCAATACACATATTGTCTGTTTCCCCATCCCTTAATACTGCACACAGAATGCTTCCCATTCCCTTCTATTACATACTGCGTGTTTCCATATGGAGTGCGTATTTCTGTTTACCGATATTAAACATGACACGCTTACTCTCTCGATGGGAAAAATCAGAAACAAGTAGCTTTGCATTTGACTTAGGAAAAGGTCTGGATATCAAATCTAGTACCTTCCGGTCTGAGTATGAATACGTCAACTCCCAACAAATCACCATTTACTAGTGAATACATGTATTCTCTGAAAAAACACAGCAAAATCAGAATGATATAGTATCAAGTGCGATTTGAGAATTTGTATTTGGAGGAGGATCATTCCAGACAAATGTTTCGAGAAGGGACTTAACCATGTAGTCAAATGTAAATTTATCTTAATTTTACTAGAAAATAGTAGTAGGAAAGGACGTTTTCGCCAGTTTTTATGATAAATTCGGATTCTCTGTACCCACCCCCGCACCTGCTCTTGTTTGCATATACTGATGATTTCCAATGTTTTCATTATACAATGATAATAAACATTGGAACGATCTTCTATTCAAGTTCGATAACTCTTTAGAGACAGACGCGCTGATCAGGCTGTTATCTCTCTCGCCTTTCATCAGTTCTCTGTAACTCTTATAATGGTACAGTACAACCTCTCTGATAATTCGTTATCATAGATTATTGTAGACGGCCAGGCAGAGACTCAATCTCAAGCCTGTGTAACACTCACAAGCAGAGTGTTGGCTGGGACATACTGTGATTCGAAAAATGATTTGGGAAATTTATGGAGTACATGCATGTTGAAGGTATTTGAACTTAGTTTAGTATTATGCGTTGAATTTAATGTTTTGTGATTATCTCATGCATTGGAACTAGGCAGTGTATGTTTATATAATCAGTGAATGTAATATATCTATTCTGAACACTTCATATACCAAGTGATGGTCATATGATATAAAGTGAATCATTGAATGTATCATTAAGACATGTCATTATAGCAGTGTCGGTTGCCAT
Source organism: Pteria penguin (assembly GCA_035048485.1). Taxonomy (NCBI): domain Eukaryota; kingdom Metazoa; phylum Mollusca; class Bivalvia; order Pterioida; family Pteriidae; genus Pteria; species Pteria penguin. The sequence continues at coordinate 25,243,108 of CM068588.1, read as the reverse complement.
TAACGATGTATTACATCATAAGTCAAAAATGAATGAAAAGAATTGCAAGGCATATATAGTCAGTGAACGAACGTTTTAAGAGATGGCATATTCCCTGTCTCCCTATCAGACCATTCGGATGAGACAAACTGGTACTACGATGTGGTATACGTTGGTACGTAAATGATTCTCCACTGCTCGGACTGTAGGTCCGTTTTTTAACTTTCAAGATAATGAAGCTATGTACCAGACAGGTGCCGCCACAATATAAGTGAAAAAATAATATTCTTGTGACGTCAAACAGTAAAAAAATAGATAAAACAAACAAAAGAATCATCGCTCTTCCCTTCATAATTAAATCAAGATTTTTATTCGATGTCAGAAAGAAAAGGGGTACCTGATAGTAGCAAGGCGGTACCTGATGGTAGGCCTGTATTGACTGTAAATACTTAAAACCTGAAGTATCACCCGATGTACCTTGGCAAAAAGTCCTGTTGCAAATCATACATCAACCCACAGATTCGTCAAAATTGACAATATGTATGACAAAGCACCATGGTTGAGCAGTGATCGTCTCATTTTTTGCCACTGTATCAGGCCAATTTTCCTGCATCGGTATAACATCACACACTGCGTACGATCAGCTTGCTAATTCAGACCAGGGACTGATTACATTCTCAGAATCTAGCCAATAAACAATATTGGACATTAGTTGCCCTTCACTAGCCAACTCTCCGGAGAAAACATATGTTTCTTATTGTTTTAGTATGCTTGTTTCATTTTTGAGTGACGCGTGCATGCACATGAAGTCGCGCGAAGCAATTGAAAAGCAGTTGATGGAGTGAGGATTTATAGGTATATATAGTATTGGTAGGAGGGCATTTGTAGATTGACAGACTGGTAAAAGACAGGTCCAGAGAGTAATGTACAATAAGCTGTACGGAATTTCACCGGTGTAAATTCCATAGGTGCGTAATCTATGATACATGTGGTAATAGGCGGAGTTCTCGATGCCTTGGATCTAGCCTGTACAATAGATACAATCTTTCGATTCTCATACGTCACAATCTGTAAACTTTGTTAAGTGCGGGTAGAGGATTTGTTGAAATGGTTGGATCACGTGTACTTCTATGTAGGGCGTACAATGCAAGTGACGGCTAAGTACCATTCTGTATCAAAGTACAGGAAAGTTTGGAGGGTGGACGGAGGGGAGGGAATGGGAAACATGAGATGATGAAGCCATATGAAAGATTAGGAGGGGACAGGGAGGCAGTAGAAGGGATAGTAGTTTTACCTCTGTCCTTTCCCTCGTTCCGTATTTAGGCTAAAGCATAATACACAGACACTGTATGCCTGTATATTGAACTGATGTATTGACCATGGTGTTGAATCGATTTTCCGAAATAGTTGTAACTTAAGTTTAGCACGATACACCGTCTTTGGCTAGGGGATACTACTGGCAAAATGCAGTATACAAAGCTATATCGTGTTTATTGCCTACTTCCTTGACGAGAATTCATTCTATTTTTCAGGATAAAACCTGCCATGTGAGTTTCCTGGATTGTCTAACCTGACATGGTGCTCTGGCCCCAAGAATTCAGTAAGTATTTACACATACAGATCTACTTTTATTTCTCAGGTTAGGCATATCTTTTTATTATTATTTTTTTTCATTGTATACAATGACACTTTTCATTTATAATGTAAATATTAATATATATGTATTTTAAAAATATCATTAACATAATACATGTACTTATATTTGACATATAATTTGTACATCAGTATTGGGTAACAAAGCACTTACATCGTGCCTTACATGCAGACATTTAAAGCTCTGGATACTATTAAATTATCACTCGTATAATGAAGGTGTTACAAATCCCTTTCTACTGTAAACTGGCGACAGCAATTAAATGCTCACTGTGAGGAAATTCTGCTTTATACAAGTTTTACAAATCATTCAACCTTTTACTTTTTATAGGGTTAATTTTCTTATATTGTTAAACGATATATAGAGTCTAAACTTACAGTTGGGTCGCTCCCCCTTTCGGGTTCTATTCTGACACCAACAAATATACCGTGGACTATATGTTTCGTATTGTCAGATCGCATATGAACTTGTCTGATAGTTAATTCTACTTGTCTGATCTGTGTGTCGACTTGTCAGATATTTATGTTGTCAAATGTCTGATCTCTGTGTCGACTTGTCAGATATTGATGTGTCACTAGTTTGATCTGTGTGTCGACTTGTCAGATACTTGTGCTGATAAATCGATATAATTTTGTAACAAGTCCTCACAACATCTGACAAATTGACATGCTATACCAGTCTACATTACATCTGATAAAGGGGTGGCAGTTGTGTGTCATTATAGTATTAGATTGAATATAGAACAGTAAAGAAAACTTAGGGGACTATGTGCTACATAGCAAATATTCATGGGAACAAAATGCTCTATACGAAATGCTTAAAACTACAGCAGGTATAAATCTTCGGGAAATGTTGCATCATGTATAAGATATTTCCCTCTGGGAAGACCTGCGATGTAGCAAACGAAAATTCTCCGGAATGATCTTTGCTAACAAGAAAATGTTGACTACATACTTTAATGTGTAAAACACTCGTTGACACGGCAACGGTTTTCATTTTTCCACCAGTAGACATTTCTCGTGTTTCTTGATATTGTAATTTAATGGTTTCTTACAAAACACTATGTGATACATATACATGATATTGGTTATCCTTCTTTAGCTACAGGTAATACGACATCATCACATGTTGTGATTTGATAATTTCTTGGTCTGTTATAGAGGTAGGTCTGATTCATAGGTCTAGTTTAGGGCCTCACTAGTCAGGAACCCCCACCATACTGTGTTATCACTAGGCAGAAACCACCACCATACTGTGTTATCACTATGCAGGAACCACCATCATACTGTGTTTATCACTAGACAGGAACCACCACCATACTGTGTTCATCACTAGGCAAGAACCACCATCAGAATGTTATCACGATGCAGGAAACACCTCATAACTGTGTTGTCACTATAGGCAGGAGCCACCTCCATACTGTGTTCATCACTTAAAAGGAAACACCACAATACTGTGTTCATCACCACCACCACCATATCGGGGTCAACACTACGCAGGTGCCACTACCATATAGGTGGGGTATCCGGGATGTTACATAAAACTGAAACTAAGATTAACCATAATGATTTTGATCAACCTTCACCTTCTTATATGATGTCTTAGACAACCGATAATAGGGGATAGCCACAAACAACGTGTATCAACCACTCATGACTCCATAAAATACAATCTTATCAAATGATGCAATTACTGCAGAATCATCAAGCAACTTCACAGGCAGAAGGAACGTGTTTTATCTGCATGTTTTGGCGCGAAAAGCTTTTAAATGAGCCCAAGGTATCTGACCCTGGGTCTCTGCTGCTTGGCTAATAATTAATGATATCGTTTAGATCCTATTGAGCATTTGCAAATATTAGTGAGGAAAGATGACGGCAGAGAGCCCGCATATTTTTCTAGTTAGCTAAAATGAAATTATGAATTCTTTACACGCACTGCTTAATAGAGTGCGCTTTGAAAAGACGAGTAAATGATTAAGAACAACTGTTGATGGGGATTATAAGCATTATGATGTTCGAACATCCCCGCCTTGAGTGGAAACCTTCATGACAGATTCAGTAAACACTTCAGAGAGAAAACTCTACCACAAACAATAACATTCAAACATTACACATGACATAAAACAAAGTGTTTGCACTGCTGTAGCAAGAAAAACGAAATCATTTCAGGGCAATAAAACGTGTTTATGTTTGACTGTTGATTTAATGCGTTAACGTTGTAGAATACAGAGTAATTAAATAAGAGGAAAGACGTTTTTTACATCTTTAAATCTCAAAATGTAACATGTACACAGAAGTGTATATACATTACAAGGGCGAATCTAAAAAAGGGTCCGAGGATCTTTCAGCTCCATCAGCTCCACCCCCGCACTCTTTTTTTGAATGCTTATCTCGTTATTTGTTGTTGTAAAGTATTTATAATTATACCTTACGACATGGTTGGACTTCCTTTTGAAGTATTTTAGGAAGGATGGACTCTCTCTCTCTCTCTCTCTCTCTCTCTCTCTCTCTCTCTCTCTCTCTCTCTCTCTCTTCAAAATGTCAGGATCTAGGCCTTGAGTACATTAGCCTCGTGATTGCCATGACTGATTGTGTAACGTTTCCTCAAGTACACAACTGTTTCCTCCAATCGTCAATATTATATTATTAATTTATGTGAAAGGAAGTAACTTCATCAAAAGTAAGTTAAATTGCCAGGCGCAGTTTTAACTGATATATTTTCCCGAAGATAAGACGAGCTCTCAAAGGATTCGCCGACAAATAAATAAAACTGACAGACTTATCTAATATTGGAGATCGGAACTTTGAGGGAAAAAAAGTTAAATTTTCAAGAGGTAGATCCGATTTTTATCTTGTTAATCTAGTTTTTAAAAACTGGGATTGATTACTTCGGCAATATTACAGTACAACACATTTAATACTATTAAATTTAAAGCAGTTAATGAAATTCAAATAAAATGATAGGACAAGTCGTTTTATTGTATTTCAAGCTTTTAGCTAATCATGCCATTATCTTTATTGGATGGCAGGAAATAAGGTCGTTGACGTGCCGTTTATTTTTACTATTTTGCGTTATGAAGTAGATAACTTATCGTCTCTGATTATGCCATCAAAATCTATTCATGTAAATTATCCATACTTATCGCCGATCACGTGCGTCTTAGTTCACAATTTCAAAGATTATGCAGTAAATTTACTCGACACAAAAACTTCAGACAGATGGATTCTCGAAATCTCCCAAGGAATACATATTTTCGTGGGTCAAAATGCAAGAAACATCTTGTTCATTTGTCTACACAATGTTGATTTCAGTGTACAGCATAGGGCAGTTGTAGGTAGGGGCGTACCCAGAGCGTAGTGTGACGTGGAAGCTCATCTAAGGTACGGAGATGGGGAAAGCGCCATAGAGCGTCCATTGGCTCCCGTGAAAAATCCTTGGTAGAGATTCCTGAGAATCTTACATATTGAAAGGCGTAATGTCAACATTATATAGGGGCAGGCTTGCTGTAGTAGTTAAGCGCTTGACTTGCGGTGCCGACGATCCGGGTTCGATTCCCGGGTTGCGCCACTATGTTTAAGAGGTTGGTTACCTCCTGCTTCCATGTCGTGATATAACTGAAATATTGTTGAAAGCAACGTAAAACACCAATTAACCAACCAACAATCAACATTATATAAGACAAATTTCATGGGTATAAAGTTTTTATTCTTTATCATGGTCATCGTGAATTCGACTTTTTCTTCTACATACGCGCAAGACCGGAGTAAATATCATAGTTTTATTCGTATCACTTGAATATACAGATGTCATGGTTGACCATGCATTATCTTTCTGTAAACAGCCGTCATCTGCATACTAATTGTCTTGCATCGTTTAGTATAACATTCCTTTCATACAAGTTCATATAAATGAGTAGTGAAAGATCATAATTTTATGCTATACAAAATTATTTTACTTGAGTGATGGCGGCACCAATGGTTGTTCAGAAGTATGAAATGCCCAAATAGTTAATCACCACTTTATTTAAACTAACAATCCCGACAAAGATAGATTGTGCATGCAAACACATTATTGAGCGTAAAAAAAACTTCATCAGTGGCGTTAAATCGCGAGTGTGTTACTTTTAACTTCATATTACCATAGGCGCAGATAGGTTTTTCGATGGCTAGAAATGGAAATATTAATCATGCAGATGTTTTATTTACACCTTAACATCGGTATTAATTTTTCATCTTGACACTCATAGAATATAAGACCTACTGTTGGTGATATGTCTTTTTTTCCGTTTATTTCAGATTTGGTGATGATCATGCTATTTTGGCTTATGAGTTTGACATGCTCCGGTCCATGTCCGGATGACATCATGAAGGAAGTGATGTCATGTCTGTACAACCTGACCCGTGGAGGAGAAAGTGTCATCAATGGCGGAGATGCAAAACTCATGCAAGAAAATTGCGAGTAAGAATCATATCTCTCATTTGGGATTTTGTCTCTTCCAGCTCATTATTTGCGCCTAACAGCCTGTGATGATAGTTTCGCCAATAAAGTCGAGTAACAGGCTAGGTCTTGAAGGAATAACAACTTCGTCCACATAATTTCTGTGGTTTACGCTGCATGGTAACTCATTTATGATAATCAAACATCAATTCAACAAGTCTTATGAATTATTAATATTGTTAACCGGTTCACATAAAAAAATTGGACGAATAGCATCTTTTGTTACAAAGTACATCACACCGTGAAAAGATAAAAATGTGAAGGGATTGTTTTAATTATTTCGACAAGAGTACATACAATGTAAGATAAGTCTGTCTCTTATCGAAATGTTTATCTACTAAGGATGTACTTGGACAAAATCTCGTCTCAAATTAATAACGAGTTTTCAAGTAACGCGGAAGTAGAATGCTAGGGTGACACATGAAGTAGACGGGAATGCACATACATAAAAACAGATTGACTGTACCTCCAGTGCTACTTGAGCTCTTGATGAATTTGTACTTGATTGCCATATCATAAGTATAATTGTAGTTCAGATTAGAAATTGCATATTTTCTGGCATACGGTACAGACTTTGTGTCCCCTTCCTTCTTTTCTTGTGTGTTAGGTGAAGAAATGGCGCAATTGTTTGTAATAGACGTCATAGAAATAGTAGATAATTTTGAGATTGTTGTAAATGAGGGATGCCTTTGATAAGATTGTTGTAAATGAGGGTTGCCTTTGATAAGAATTTCAGTATTCAGATGTAGATACATATTGATACATTTTCATTCTCTACTTGAATACAAAAAAGTACTAAGTCCAAATTCAAATATTCACTGGTTTTAAAAGATATCATTTAAATATACAAACTCATTATTGATGTAGTACATATAACACATCGAGTTTTCTAAAATAATTGTACCACTGCTACTGCTGCTACTACTACTACTACTTCTACTACTACTACTACTACTAAATAATAATAGTAATGATAATAATAATATTGTCCTATGACATATTTGAAATATTCTGATATTTAAATATGCATAATGACTACTGTTATAGTAGTCATTATGCATATTTAAATATCAGAATATTTCAAATATGTCATAGGGCAATAATAATAATAATAAAGGAAATGCATCGATAATTTACAAATGCATTGATATTGTATAGTCATTTGTACATATATATATATATATATATATATATATATATATATATATATATATATATATATATATATATATATATATATATATATATATATATATATATATATCGATAATACCCTTTATGTAAGCAATTTTAGGACAATAAATACCGATAGTTACCCACAGATTTATTTTGATTTGAGCATATTGAAATCCCTTTACATGCAGATGTACAAATATCTTTATCACTGAGATAAAATCGACTGGAAACAGTTTTTTTATGTTGCTAAAAGTAAATTAGATGCATAACTGAAGATGTTTTGCTTTGCACTGTAAGCTTATGTTCCTAAAAGGTTAGTACTATACTCTGTAAAGTTTCATCGGGAAAGTATATCTACGTCGATATGCAGGTAACTAGTGTAAAGTGACTGAACACATTTAGCATAAAAGGTTTCATGTTCTGTTGCTAACTAATGGATTGATTTCATTTGTTTTAAGAAAGAAACATGGGTTTTGTTGTTGTTGTTGTTTGTATGTTAGTTTCGGGGATTTTTTTTAATTTCCTAAAATGATTTCAATGTTTGGCAATTTCTCTTTTAGATATGGAGGATTCAAAGATTCCATAAGGTGCCTGAGGGGTGTTTATGCATCTTGCACCGACCCAAAGAAGAAGGAAGCTTTTTATAAATACGCTAGCATTGATGCATGGGAGTCTGGATTTGAAAGATTTTGTTCAAATATAAATTGTAAGATAAATCAAATTTGTTTTTAGATTATGAAATATCTTTCAATTGTATTATTGATATTATAACTGTTGTACACTTTTGTGTATAAATATTATGTAATAACAGTTTCCTTTAATGTGATACATTATATAATACTTTCTTCTGTTATTATAAGTGCTTGTTCTCATTCATATAATGTATGTAGAGTTAATGGTGAAGTAGTTTGAGCCGCAGGGGATTTTATGTCACTTATGGCAGGTACGGCTAGCTAAACAGAAGAAGCTTACCCTTCCTCTACATCTTACCTCTGGTTTCCAAGCAACGGAGGTCCATCGTGGTATAACGTAGTGAATGTTACAGAGACATAGTTTTATTTCTTGTGAATCATATGTTTGCGCGTTCAGCAGCTCTATGTTACAGGGAATTTTGTGGATTTTTTTAAAGATTTTGAGTCGTATGATAGTAATAAGGTTGAAGCATGTAAGACAGTATTTCATGATTTAATTTTCAGTATATATGGAGAAGCAGGAATGTATAGTTAAACAAGATAGAGAAATAGACCAGTGTATAAAGCGGAATACGGAACGACATGTTAATAAACCAGATACAGTGTCACAGATAGATCAATATTCAAATAGAAAAGTAACAGTTCTCAAAACATGCAGGTAGGTCGTCATCGTTGTCATCGTCATCATTTTCACTGATGTTGTCGTCGTCATCGTTCTCGTCACTGTATTTTCCTTGTTTTCACTACCATAATCATCATCGCCATGATCAACTTTTTTTAATCATCATTGTCATTATCATCATCGTCATCCCCATCATCGCCATAATCATCATTGCATCCATCATTGCAATAAAGCGTCATTAATTGTCATCGTCAGTGCTGGCACCTTTATTAGCATATTCAAAATCAGCATTAAGACGGCAGACTTGGTGTAGTGGCTGAATGCTTGGCTTGCGGCGCGGCCGATCCGGGTTCGATTCCCGGATTGCGCTACTATGTTTAAGAGGTTGGTTATCTCCATTTTCCATGTCGCAAAATGACAAAAAAATTGTTTAAATCGACGTAAATTGTCTGTATCATATGAAATGGGCACGGCGTGCATAAACACGTAACTAAGAACTTGGTTTTCTCATATGAAATAGATACGGCTTTTATGAGTGGTAACTGGTAGCAGTATGTTACCTTACATCACACTAATACTATAACACTTTTATGAGTGGTAACTGGTAGCAGTATGTTACCTTACATCACACTAATACTATAACACTTTTATGAGTGGTAACTGGTAGCAGTATGTTACCTTACATCACACTAATACTATAACACTTTTATGAGTGGTAACTGGTAGCAGTATGTTGCCTTACATCACACTAATACTATAACACTTTTATGAGTGGTAACTGGTAGCAGTATGTTACCTTACATCACACTAATACTATAACACTTTTATGAGTGGTAACTGGTAGCAGTATGTTTCTTGCCTTACATCACACTAATACTATAACACTTTTATGAGTGGTAACTGGTAGCAGTATGTTACCTTACATCACACTAATACTATAACACTTTTATGAGTGGTAACTGGTAGCAGTATGTTGCCTTACATCACACTAATACTATAACACTTTTATGAGTGGTAACTGGTAGCAGTATGTTTCTTGCCTTACATCACACTAATACTATAACACTTTTATGTCGACGGTATCTGGCCTCGAGGTTAAAAAACTTTTTGGAGCACGACTCGACGCTTCAAAATGAGTATGAGCTCAAACTCGAGTACGACTCGAAATTCATTGAGGTTATAAAATGGAGCATAATAGTGTGCTCCAATCTCGAGCATGTACTCGAAAATCTCAAAATGGGTTAGAACCATATCCAGAGTCGTACTCGAAATGAAAATATGGCGGTTGATAACAGAATTAGACACAAGCAACTTCGAATGAATTACCATTCTCGCTGTCCCCGTCTTTCGTGACCGGTCAAATCCATTTCGGGGTCTCGAGGAAGATGAAGTTTGTAGTCGTGCTCGAAAACGTTCATAAATTTACCCATACTTATACTCGTGAGCCGTGCTCGAATGAGTACGGGTTTGGAGTTAAGCACGGATAAAGGTTTTATAAGCTCGGAACGTGGCCTATATAGTGCACAGAAATTAAGACCCATGCAAAAGACTCACCCGAACCTGTGAGAGATCTTTTACGTGCAGTGCCTACCGTGACACGGAACCTTGGTGTTTACCGTCTCATCCGAAAGACACTGCAGGGAGTCCAACCTGGGACCTCTCGGTCATAAGCCAGTCACCCAACTGACTGAGCTTCGCAGACTCTCGTATGACACAAACAAGTGTTTAAAACAAAGAAAAGTGTTTGGATTCCCATCCACACTGTGTTCCGTACGGAATATAGAATATCGGACATGAAATGTGGACTAAAACAAAAAGAGAAAAAAAAAAAAAAAAAAGAAAAAGAAAAACAGAAAAGAAAAAAGAAAAATAAATAAAAATAGATAATAAAACACACACACACACACACACCCTTCCAAAAAGAAAAACAAACAAACAAACAAACAAACAAAGTGTAGTTTGTGCAAAGATTTCATTTGCGACAAACTAGCATTATTGAAATGAGTAGATAAAAGAGAGGATGTAAAGCTCAAAGCGTTTATCAATGAAGTCTGACAATTGTTGCCACTCGTTCAAGCATGACATCACATCATTTAAAACTCCATATACTGTCACTTCTAAAATCGTAATACAATTGAACTTGGATACAACATCCATTTTAAGTGCTAATTACACCTTCTGACAGAGAAGAGTCCCATTTTAATCGTAATCTTCCTGCCAGAAAGCAGTAGGATGTCGTACGATATGTCATCATTATTTTTGTATTTACTAAAGTGAAAATTCATTTACTTAATTCTTCCATGACATGGTGACACTTATTAGATTCTAGGTATTGAATGTATGTAATATATTGCACCGTAATTACTACCCTAGCAACATGGGTCTTACTTAATAGTTCTCATTCTCACGCTTTCTGTTTCATAAACGAGATTTCATTATCAGAAAAAGGGAATTTTGTTTATCATAAACTCAGTGAAGCGTGAAGATACCCCCTTATAATCTTATTCAAACGAGGTTTGCCATAAAAAAAATCATAAATTTAAAATTTGCACGTGTCTCTTAATTCAAAAATCTTTAGAATACTCAATCTCATAGATTAACAGAAAAAAGATTAATATTCTGAAAACTGAATTGTAATATTTATGCTAAATGGTAAACACGTAAATATTGTGTCTGAAATATGGAAATCAAACAAATATTTTAGCATGCGCGGATGTAGAGGAGAGGGTGTTTCCCCTCCCCTTTGGAATTTGCAAAATATATACCATGAGTTGTGAAAAAGTGGGGATGTGCTCAATTGAAGTGGGTTGGGGGTTGCCAAAAGTTTGAATGCCCTTGCCTTCTTCTTGAAAAAAGTATATTTCTTATATGTTTGTACTGGACGCAATGCGAAGACCCAGTAGACTGAAATCGGGTAACATCATGTCGGATCCTTAAGGGTCGATACATATACGTTTACCGTCATACGTGGTCCTCAATGATATAACACTTCCAGTCCACTTTGATCCACGTTGGCAATGTGCATTGTCGTCTGCATTTAAGTTCAATCGTGATTAGTCAAGTCAAACTTCTCCCTGGCACCTTGCTACGTTTGTAAGTAGTCAAACCTCTCCCTGGCACCTGGTTACGCTTGTGACTAGCCAAACAACTCCCTGGCACCTGGTTACGCTATTGACTAGCCAAACCACTTCCTGGCACCTGGTTACGCTTTTGACTTACCAAATCTCTCCCTGGCACCTGGTTACCGATGTCCAGGGATCATTGAATGTCCGGCATATTACTGTACTGTGTTACGGTCACAGTTGGTATTTCCCATTTTGTTACGCTTATTCATAAATATATATTAAAGATATGTATATCTATAGCCTAGCATCACTTTTAATATTGAATTGAATGTTAGTCAATCTCGTGTAACCTCCAGTGTATTTGATTTAGGATTAAGGCATGGCTCACGCATATTATTTGGTCTAAATTTCATAATTGTGTTGATATTTCAATTCAATATTGCAGATTTTTTCATTGGACACAGCATTGTTACGAGCAGCCAATAGGATTACAGTGTGGTCAGGTTATACGGGCTATTTTGTCTGACTTTGCTGGTGGTATAACGCCACCTATATGTCGAGATTATCAACCACCCATCAATGCATCATCGAAAAGCTGTGTTTCACCCACCATTGTGCTATTCCTTTGTACTATTTTACTAACACTTATTCAGAGGTGATGGAAGGGAGATTGTACCTGGAGAAAGAATTAAGTCGTAACCATGGAGATCATCACTTCACATATTCCGTCAAACGTCATTAATATGTTTTATTTGGAAGTTTAAGTCTTGTAATTAAGATCAATCCATATTGATACAGGGCCTTACAGGGTCTCATACATGTATAGTGAAGTAGATGTACAAAGGATGTCCTGTGCAATGTTTAGTTTTTCAGAAAGCTGTTCTGTGGAGCCATTTTGATCAACAATTTATACTGCAATATTATCATGACCATATCTAAGTAAATTTCAACACCCATAGTGAAACTTTATGGTGCCATCGAATGTTGACAGAGAATCGGAATTATAACATGGACGAACGTTGGGAGTGACTGGTTGCGTGACACCTACACGCCAACGGAAAATATCATACATGTAGTGGTTTATTGATAAAATGACAGTAATTTTTATCAATATTTCATCCTTTGGTTCACTTTATCTTCCTGAATCAAGAATTGACCTGTGACAGATGGGCGTGCAATTGTTTTGGTTTCGTCTTGTGCCATGAAATTGACTTGCAAACTCTAGGAGGAGCATGCAGGGCAAGACAAAACCTTTTCCTTTCCTCACACAAGAAAATGAAATATACATTTTATATTTATTATTATTATATTTCATATTTTATTTGCTAACGCTTTTGCTGATGTATGATTTGTTTTGTTTTGTTAAAGTTTGTTTCGTTTTCGTATTCATATTTTAAACACTACTGTGATTGCCCCCAAATGACTTGCCAAACCCATTCCATGAGTAACATATATAGTTTATAAAGTGTGAGTTCGGAGATAAGATGTCACACTGAGATGGATCTGAAACAAAAGTAATTTATACAAAGCGTTGGAAAATACAAGTTGGAGTTCTATGAAAGCTACCTAAAATTATGATGTGTACATTCTATAATAAATAAGTTAATGTTTTGCATGCAGCCAGGGGACGCTTACTCCTTGTCTCACCTCGATTTTATTTGGGGTTTGTATTTGTCTGAATATGACACTAAACACGGTATTGTTCCCTTTATTTCATGGATTATGAGATATGGTTTGCCCTTCAGTACTTCTTTGTTTTTTACTTTAAACAAAACAAAATATTTTCTATCTTAACATCTAATATTTTTAATAAAGTGAAATATGTGTATATTAGATTACCAGTGTGCAACAAGTCGAAATAGACACTTTTTATTCTTTAGATTCAGTTGTTTTATTTTAATTTGTTTTAGATTTGTTTGGGCAATTTGTTATATGTTTGCATGCTTTGTTTATTACAGAAAGTTTTTGTGAAGCATTTATATTGCTATATTCCTTTATATTTTATCATCTTTGTGTAGTAGTGCAGAACAAATGCAAGTAAATGTTAAGCTATGTATGAGAGAGAACGATAATTTGGCTATCACCAGATGGCGCTATAGTATTAATGTGCTTCAGGAAATTATTTTGGGTTGTGAATGTCGGAACGTATCCACTTTTAAAAAGGAAATTGTATGTGTTTGGGAATATTCCATATTGGCTTCGTGTATCACTCGATCATAAGCAATGCTTTGTCATTTGATGGAATACGAGGTTTAATATATCGTTTATAAGCATAATAACGGTATCTGATGCTTGAAAATATTCACCAGGTAATGCTAAACATGGTACTATTGTTACATTGTATTGTAAGTAAATTCCGACTTCACCGACAGCACAATCTAAAAATAGGACCATGTGGCTACCTACTTACATATGTAGAATAGATTTTATTGTCCTACATCCACCATCAAATGGGAATACCTTATAAAGGGCATCTTGTCATAGCCTCCCGTAATATTATTCTTAATATCGCCCCTATAGGTGTCGCTAGTTAAAGGGAACGCATGACTATTGGTAGCCACAATTTCGTCATTTTAGTATCCAGAGTTTTGGAGCCGGTGCTTAATGTTAAATCGTTTACATGACCCTAATTACGCAACGGTATTTCTACTGTTTTATTTATTTTGTATTGAGAAGGAAGCATTTTATCACAGTAGACTATTAAACTGTCATGGTTCATATGTGTATATTATAAAAGTAAAACATGTTCCTTTTGTTTTTACTATCCTCGATTAAACATGATAAAACCATGAAACAGTGATTCTAAACACTGGTTCATACGTGTAATATTACAAAAGTAAAATATGTCCTTTTGTATTTAATATCTTATATTAAACATGATAAAACCATAAACACTGATTCTGAACACTAATAAGAACGAAGTCTGATATGGAAAAACTAATAAAACGGAAAAAATGAAACGACACAGTTTTTAGTATATAGTCACACTGTTCCAGCATCTTTTATGCCCTTCACTTCTTCAGAAGTTAATTGTTAGGATATTGTAAATGCATATTCTGTGATGTCACAGTGATTTATTTATATTGAACAACTGTAACCCGGGTATTGTCTTATTATTGGAAATCTCTCTACAGTCTGATTAACAGTCTTCAATATAACTATCTGGTCTATCCTTATTTGATTATTGGATTTGAATTAGTAAGAATTGCTTAAGTATGTAATTAGCATGTAATTAACAGGATATGATTAATGGAGATTAACTTAAAAGTATTGAAAGTTTGTAATAATAAAAAGCATAACCCCTGTCAGATTTATCAGCTCAAGCTTTACCTCTGATTAATCATTCTGAGTGTGATTGTCTGATTATTTAGTTTTAACCGTGTCATTGTATGATTAATCAGTTTTACGGATATTTCTAGCTGATTGGCCAATCATAAAACTTATGCTGCTTGTTTTATCAATGTAAATAGGATTACTATCTGTTGAATCTGCGTTACGTAATCCACATATGATTCATGACTTTAAACATAATTGCCATCAAATTAACCAACTTCAGTATAATCTTTGCTTAATTATGTATAATTTGGCCTGTGCTTGATCAATTGTTCTGAGCATGCTCACTATCCGATTAATCAACCTTAGCTTTATCACGTCGTAAGTCTCTATTTGGTTTCCTAACATCTTTTATTTGATATCATTCTTAATATGACCACTGTTGAATATTCATACTTAATAACTGTCTGATTAAAATAAGTTTTTATATAATATCTGATCAATAATTCAGAACAAGATTTCTATCTGATAAATCGGTCTTTATATAATCACTGATTAATAATTCAGAACATGATTACTGTCTGATAAATCAGACTTTATATAATCACTGATCAATTATTCAGAACATGATTAATCACTATAAACATGATCATTGATGATAAATCGTCGAGAGAAGTGATATTATGGCTGTCTGAGTGGTTAATTAGTCATAGCATCATTAATGCTTAAGTAATAAATTATAACAGATTTATTAACTGACTGATTAGTTAGCTACAAAATGATTGTTGTTTAATCAGTCATATTATCAAACCATTTTAAGTATTTAAAACTGTAAAAAAAACCAATAGGTCTGCTACTAGCATAGCATTCTTCGTTGTCCGAGCTTCATGACTTCCTGTTGTAACACAGGTTGACATTTGGAAAAAAATGTTGGTCTGAGGCTTTGTACCGGTAAATAATTTGAATAGTTTCAAGGTTTACCTAATTTGGCAGAGTTAAGAGCAACTACTTAAGAACGCATAGGATTCCGCAAAACAATCCGTAGTGTTACCGACATGGACGCGTACTGCTTTACTACATGTATCTTTATTGAAAATGATGTCAAAGAAATTTTTAGATAGATTTCATGTTCGGTATAAAAGAGATTCCATGAAAATTTTTGTATTCTATTGATAATAATCAGAATTCAAATAGTGTCACCTGCAAACATCTGTTTTTGTTTTGCATTATTTTTTATTCCTGTGTATTATTATTATTCTGTGTCTGTTAATTTAACATGTTATTACGTGCTCCAAGAGTACTAATATGTCAATAAAGTAAGTATTTACAGTATTCTGTCTGTTGTTTTACATTATGGTAACATTTTGTCGTTTATATACTGCCCTTGAAAAACTAAATACTACTGCCCCTCCTTTGGGAATAAAGCTGGGTATGAATTTTCTGAATGCTAATTGGAAATGCTACCAAATATGCTATGTTTGCACTTTTGTCGTTGGGGAGTTTGGAAATTTTGCGTCATCACAGAAATTTTGAATAATTTTCATGAATCTAGCTTTTTCAAAAGTTTTTAGACATATATGTGTATATCTACAGCGATAACTTTAACACGTTGTCTAAATTTACTATAAAATTGTTTAAAATTGGGGAAAGCTTATGTATATTGATGGACAGATCCCTGTGGTTAACAAAAGAACGATTTTAAAGGTATGAAATTTAGAAAAAATATGAAATTAGCTATATAGTCCGTGAAAAGAAAGAAAGAAACGTCATTCACACTTTGAAACACTTAACACTAATTCTTCGTCTATTTATTAAAAATATTTTAGACAAAATTTTCATAAAAATCAACGAAATTTGGAATGCGAAAAACCGAACCCCCATACACACAATGTATTCTTTGGTGGCAAAAACCCTTATTCTTCCCCATTATTATGTATAATTTTCTGATTTAAGAAAACCTCAAAGAAATAAATTAGGTTATCACTTTGACAGGTAGGGTATTTTGGTAGTTTCATATTTTAAAATAAATATAGAATATATATACCATTTAAACCTATACATTAAATCATATCCTGGGAGGTTAAACAATATTTTAATCGTTATCAGAGCCATCTTCAATCAGATTGTCTACTTCCTTCTCGTCCTGTTCATACTTATTCACGTTCGAATTCCTATCCTTTCATTCGGTACACAATATATCAACATATATAAAAGCCGCCTTGTGGGAGAACAACCCCATCCGTCTATTTTAACTTCTATTACTGTCTTCTATTACTTATTTCCATCCATTTCTTCAACTTCTATCAAATTCAGATGCTTCCCATTAGCACGGAGTCATTTGTACATGTGCGATTGACAATTAACTCGATGGACATGCATCTTGAGTGAATCTCAGCATGGTGGGAGCTGATTGAAGTTAATGATGTTGTAGTCAAATACGTTCCAATGTCTTTCGTTCTTCTTAAAGAATGAGTCATTGAATTGTTGACATTGCCATTTATAGCAAACACATACTAATCTTCACTAAAAATTCAGCTGTACACTCGTGTTCTTGACCAAGTTTAGGGAGGGTAGAAGCATACTTAGTATTATAGTAATTCTGCCATGTTACCTCTATGATCAAGTGCGCCGACAGTGGAGTGTTCGATATATTGAACAGAGTCGTTTACGTTATCGTTTGACCAATTCGTTTCAGCAGAGCTACCTGTGGTTGTTTCTGACATCATTGTTAAACACTATAGTCTTATCTAAGTAGAGTACTCAATGAGAAAAACTAATGTATCTTTGTCAGGATTATTTTACCAATTCTTGACTCGATGTCTCTTATGTATTTGCAATGAAATATTACACAAGTAGCTGCTTCCTCCTGTGAAAACATTACTGCAGCTTCCAAAAATACTTAAATATTTTTATCATTATGACTTTATAGTCGAGGGGCAGGGTGGTCCACCAGAATTTCACTGCACTTTAAATTGGACGACCTGTGTTGATGTGATTCTGGTTCTGTTTTTCCATAGTAATTAATCATTTTCTGTCTCCATATTTGTCTTTTTAATGTATACACGTAGGCCCAGCATCAATGTGTTAATTGGTACGTAATAGATCCTGGTTCTGGGGTTCTGGAGGTTTTCCTCAGCTTCAGAAAAACAAGGGCTTTCAGTTTGATTCGTTGAACCATGAAAAGCAACAATTCATTCATTTATTTTTTCTTTTGCTAATAAGTTCGTGCCAGCCTTACCAAGATATCGGCATTTAGTAAATCTACAAACACATACTATTTTGCGGATGGCATCACCAACTGTTTTGACTTTAACTTCATTTTCAATGAGTTTCCTCAGATAGAGTTCTTTGTGTAAGAATGCTTCTTACCGGTTAACCATACCAATTATTAACCGTCCTAAGTCGGCATCGTAACTGCAGTACAATTCAGGGCATGCTCTAAATACGAAAATCTTGTCCTGAGAGCTAGGTTTCTTGCCACGAAACTACTCTCACAAGGATATATTGAGGAACGTTTGAAATTGTCACGGAGTAAGTTCTATGGTCGATATAGGGATCGTGTGAAATTTCAGATTCCTCTTCCATGAAAGTTAACCAATCTTTTGGGACCTGACCATACAAACTTACCATCTTAACTTTTTGACTATACTTGATTTGACATAATATATATATATATATATATATATATATATA
Source organism: Pteria penguin (assembly GCA_035048485.1). Taxonomy (NCBI): domain Eukaryota; kingdom Metazoa; phylum Mollusca; class Bivalvia; order Pterioida; family Pteriidae; genus Pteria; species Pteria penguin. The sequence continues at coordinate 25,224,457 of CM068588.1, read as the reverse complement.
TATATATATATATATATATATATATATATATATATATATATATATATATATATTTGAATTTCAGTTAAACAAAATTTCATGCCTTGAATAGGTAAATTTGACTTCGTGTTCTTGTCTCTTTCATGTGTTCATACGTGTAGATTTATATATTTATTTCTTGGACTTGTTGCAGGACTTTTGCGACGAGTGTTGCTTGCAACCAGGGGACGCTTACTCCTCCTGGGCACCTGGTCTCTCCTCTAGATTTTATTGGGGTTCGCATGTGTCTGAATATGACATTATACACGATATTGTCCTTTTATTCTATAGATTATGAGAAATTGTGTACCCTTCGGTACTTCTTCATTTGTAACTCACCTGAGTCGAAGGCTCAAGTGAGCTGTTGTGATTAATCGTTGTCCGTCGTCCGTCCGTCCGTCTGTCGTCCGTCGTTGACTTTTCACATTTTCGACTTCTTCAGAACAGCTGAACAGAATTTGATGAAACTTGGTTTGCATGAAGCGCTCGTGGTCCACTATATGTGTTGTTGTTTCACAGGCAAAAGTAAGTCACAGAGGGTACCCCCTTTAACAAGCTTCTTCTTCAGACCGGGGGCATACAGAGATACAGATTTTCTCTGAAACTACTGGGCAGAATTCAATGAAAAATTTAATGCTTGTTCCTCAACATATTATGCACAAATTTTGCGCTTCGTTTGATCTAGATGTTCAGGTGAGCGATATAGGCCCACTTGGGCCTCTTGTTTACTTTGTAATGTCGTTTTGAATTTCTGTGTATATTTTACTATTATAATGTTTATGTGCATGTCCTTGATGGTTTGTGTCATACAGCTTGGTCAGATGTCTTCTGTTTTCTCTTTTAGAAGCCTTTTCGGGAAATCACGAACAACTTCCACATATTTAACACAACAGCATAATTTCAGCTAAAGTCAATGATAGCATTTGACAAAGTCATGGAATCTGATAATTCGTAGAGTGGATATGAGAAATCAGCTAAAGTCAACGATGCGCATATTGTCCAGTAAATAAATACAGATATATTTGTTGTGTCCAATCCGTTACGGCAACTGCATTACAAACAGATATATCTGTATATACTTGTGATGCCTTTTCATGTGATTAATCTTCTTTATTCTACAGGTCGGTGGCGTTTTTGTCCTACAGCTAAGGCATGTGTCTTCTTTCTTTTATAGCATTTATGTCTACTGGATTCCTGGAATCACATACCGACTAACCTAGAAACAATATAAATCCATTGTGATTAAATTATTTTGTTGCTCCTAAAAGTAAGTATGTAGCATAGTGACAATGATCGAACACGAAGTAAACTGGGCAAAGCTGATACAGCGTCGCACTGTGGCAACCTTAATCGTCCTCCTTGCTGAATTTTATAAGTTTAAGTATCATTTAGATAACATTCATGTATTGTAACCAGATCTGATGTATTTTACCGATTTCAACATTTCTGATATACTGCTTAAATGCTTGAAACCGACAATGGTAAGGAAGACATTGTAGAATGTAACTTGTCTTTATATGGAGCATTTGCCGGATTCTGTAGCATAGCCTGAATTTCTTCAGATATAATTTCACCTTGTGAATATAAATTGTCGAAACGTTTCCAGTGTAACCGATCATTTTAACGATTAATATATGGATTTTGAATCGCCGTTGAATTTTGCCTGACCAATTAGCACATATAACGGTCTCTAATTATTTGAACTTAAATAGCAAAATGCCAAGAGCTTGATTGGGCTAGCTACTCTGGCTCAAGTTAAAATCTGTCTGTCTGCTTATTAAGACGAATTGAAAAACGAATACCTACGCCCTGTGAGTTTTACTAAAGGTCGTAAGCCCAAACGTAGGCGTAAACTTCGTGTGCGTCAATTGAATTTTTCTTGAAGTCTGTGTTCATGCGTACCTACATTGATAAACATTGTAAAAGGTGTACGTTACGTATGGAACTCTTTAGGGAGGAGACAAATATTTCTTAGCAAAATTTACGTCTACGTTTGGGCTTACGACCTTTAGTAAAACTCGCCCTTGTTCTATTGAACTAAGAGTGAGTGACGATATATATATATGAGAATAGTAGTCCTGGAATATCCGGATAAATTCTCATCAGGATTCGTCACCTTGACCTATGTCATGTCCTAAGATACCCGGCGGTAGTCAATAGGGAACATCCATTATACTAGACTAAAAAGAGTTAAAGGCAATCACGGACCCCTGGCAGAACCAGGAGTGAAAAAACCAAGGGAATCAGGTGCCGTGTAGAAGTAAGCATTCCCTGCTGACCAGTGACAGCCACTGTAATGCCATAAGAATATTTGAGCTTGTATAAGTAGTAGACATATAAGGTAATAACGGTATAACCGTTACAATAGGTAAAGTAATGATAACTAAAAAGGTGTGATATTGTATTATCATATTACAAACTGTTTACCATGCAGTACAATCAAATACGGAAGTCAATATGTCAGACTTTGATTACTAATAAGCGCAAAGAAGGTATGCATAGCGTCCGTAAAATGTGCAGAATGTAGACTTCAAACGTGTTTTTTTTCGGATCATTGGGATATTAAATTTTCACCCAGAAGTCTGACGTAATTTCAGTAAAATCGTACTAGTTGAGACATTGAGACACCATACACTTGGTCAATTTTCAGTAGATCTAGGTACGAAGTGCAGAAACTAGACGCTGTTGTATATTTAATTTACAGTTCATTATGTTACATTGCGTGTACATATATTTCAAAATTTTTATTATTTATAGACAATACATCATCACTTCTGAATGTTACGTCAAAGGTTTTTGCCTGTTGCTTTTTTATGTTGGCACATAAATTCAGCTTCGTACGAATAAAGGAACAAATCAGCTAGTAATGGTGCACAGTTGGTACCCATAGAAATACAAATGGTACGTTGGAATATTTGGTTACGAAATTTAACATATTTATTGTAAATATGTATTTCACTAAACTTTAAAACATTTATACAATGATTTCTTGGAAGTTCAGGGAAATTTGTCCAACGATCTGGTCAATTTACTGAACTACATGGGAAAAAATCTACGCATTTCGTGTTTCAATAAAAAAGATACATACTGCACATAACCTTTATAATATACACCAGTTTGGCTACCCACGACACCAATCTGCATTTACAGTGACACTTATCTTCAGTAACCCAGTATCATTGAAAAATGACTGAACAATATTTTAAGATATACATGTATATTGCACTCGATTAAAGAATGATAACTCGCAGATTGAAACAGTATTTAAAATGTATACACTAAAAATTAGGAGATTATTTACCAATGTTTTAAAAATATAAATTTGAATATATTAAATGAAAATGTCTATCATTTAAGTGATATCCTTGAATACATAAAGACATGTTCAATTATCCTAAAAGCGTAAAACACTATAATAATGATAGAGTACATGTATGTATCTAAAGTTTCCATTCATTATCTACGACGATTTCCATGCACCCAGAAAAAGATCTGTAACTATTTAAAGACGTATAATAATAGAGCAGAGACTAACACTGCTGTAACATTCATGAAAGTCTGTACCAAACTGTCTTTTTCTAGGTTATAAAATAAATCTTCAAATAATGAATTGTGATTGTTTCAAATAGTGTATCTATATTTGTTAAGTCCGTGCTTCTCTCCCCGACAGGAAATGGTATGAAAATAAATATCTTCTTTTTCAATTTCATTTACTGTATTGAATAATTTATTGATTCGATATATCCCGAGTTAGAACATGTAAATACCCCCCCCACCCCTCCCTAAAAAAAACCCATTTAGCACGCTACATTTACTCAGGGTGTACTGCTTCCATATTATAGAAATAAAACACGTGAATTTTTGTTGGTCTGAGGATGATCATAATTCGGATATGAAATTTCAACGAAATCTTGAGATTGTTTGAAATACGCAACGCAATGGCAAATTTATCGATAAATTGATAAATATATCTACATACTAAAATACTTCTACATGCTACAAAAGATGTAATTCTATTAAGAGTATGAAAATCATTTTCACATCACCACATTAGAAGATAAGATTTATTTGTTTACAATATCTTATGAAAAAACAAAAATTACTTTTAACATATTTTCGTCTTAAATAACTTGTGTAAAATAGTTGTTTTTCGATGAATTAGCCTATAGTTCATATTTAACATGAAAATAAATAAGTAGTGGAAAACTAAGGGTTATGGCTCAGATACTTTAACATAGCAGCCTCAGTGTTAGCCTCACCGGGAGGTGAGGTGAGGTGAGGCTAACAATGACGTCATCATGGACATCGTCACGTGACCCCGTGACCTTAGGGATGGCTCCTAGTCTCTCGTGACCTCTCTACTGACACCTTGACCTCCCTTGACCCTTAAAGGGGTCTATATATAGAAGTGGAATTCCCGTAATCTATATTTAGAGAATGTTTAGAACTTATAGAGTGGGATAAAATCCATAAGGAATCAAGGGTGTGCACACTCACGACATTTCATATAGGTCAAGCGGAATATGGAATTGGTGCACCCCCTCCCTCTTTTTTCATTACATTTTTTATGTCTCGTGACCAGTGAATCGTAGCTGTAACCATTAGTTCACTGTTAATGTTATTCATTTTTATAAGCCAACATAATAGCGCTAGCGTTACCGGTGACTGATTTTCAATGCGAGCAAGGATTCTCGTGAACTTGATCATTCGTATCGCATTGTCATCTTTGTATAAAGACTTGATCGATTACGAAAGCCGATTAGACTCACTTACTAAGAAAAAAAATGTATATATTATCTCGTTATTACGAGATAATTAACTCGTTAATTCGAGATCTTCTCTCGTTATTTCGAGATCTTTTCTCGTTATTTCGAGATAATTAACTCGTTATTTCGAGATAATTAACCTGTGTTTCGAGATCTTTTCTCGTTATTTCCAGATAATTAACTTGTTATTTCGATATCTTTTCTCGTTATTTGGAGATAATTAACCCGTTATTTCGAATTAATTATCTCAAAATAACAATAAAAGATCACAAGGCTCAATCACAAATCCATTTAGTGTCCACAGGTCTTTAACCCATATACTCTTACCGCTCATCGTCGGTCCGGCCACTATCAAGGTGAATGGATGTTGAAATTTAAACAAATTCTCTGTATCATCTGACGGATCAAACATGATTTTCTAGCGAGGAGGAGGATACGCGTCATTGATTAAAGGATACGATTGCGGATATGGTGGGCTGCTGCAATCCTTCTGTGTCTCCTCAGGTTGCCTGATCTAGAAAAAATCTTGGAGCACACGGACACGATGTTGACAGCATGACGCCTCGATGCAAAATGAGCCTTTGAATCTATGTTTATCTTTTTATGTGTTCTGATCGTCCTCCTTGACAAAAGAGAATCCAAAAGAGAATCCCTTATGAGGAGGAGGAGGGAAACACTGAGGAGGACGTGGAGGAGGAGGAGGAGGAGGGAATCATTGAGGAGAAGGAGTCAGTCACTGAAGAGGAGGAGGGAATCGTTGAGGAGGAGGAGGAGGGAATCACTGAGGAGGAGATATCATTGAGGAGGAGGAGGAGGAAGAGGAGGAGGAGGATACGCTTCAGTGATATGAGGACACGCTCATAGATCATAGATTCTATATACATGAGGGAGCTTAATATCTTATTGCTCAATCCTAATTTTTGTTTATGCATATTGATAATGTGTATAATATTTCAATACCCTACTGATCATACGTCAAGGAACACAAAGACATACTAGAAGAGGTGTGGGAAGGAGATACGGACGATGAAATGGAAACTGATGATGGGGAAGAAGAAATGGAAACTGACGACGGGGAAGAAGACACGGAAACTGGTGAAGAATCCGAATAAGATATAAAAACAACACATCGCCTCTTTTCATTCATTTTATATCAGTCAGTCGGAGGAAAATAACGTGGGAAAATTACTTGAAAGACATTTACTATAACCCTATCAATGCCGGGAGTTTTAGCGGACCGGATAAACTATATCGATACGTCAAAAAGGCGGGAAGATACATCATCAGTAAACACAGGATTCGAAAATGGCTACAGAGGCAGGACGCCTACAGCTTACAAGACCTTTAAAGAGAAATGTCAAGAGAAACAGGGTGATTACTCTCGGTATCGACGATCAGTGGGATGCAGATCTCATGGACATGGCTAAATTTTCTAAAGACAACGACGGATATGTATATGTTTTGGTCGTCATCGACATATTTTCGAAATATCTGTGGATGCGTCCTTTGAAAGATAAGAGATGCGAGAGTGTTTCTCATGCATTTACAGACGTGTTGGAAGAAGGGAGAAAGCCTATCAGAATTCGTACGGATAAAGGACAGGAATTTCGATTGAAGGCTTTCAATGTCTTGCTAAAAGATCATGGCATCGATCATTTATATTCCCAAAACACGGAAGTGAAAGCCAATTATGCAGAGCGGGTCATCAAAACGATAAAATCGAAAATCTACCGCTATTTGACTTATAAACAAACACATCCCTATGTCGATCGCCTACAAGAGTTTCTTACAAATTATAATAACACTTACCATCGGACGATAGGAATGGCACCCGTGAAAGTGACCAAATCCAAAGACACGAACCTCTGGTGGAGAATGTACTGGCCAAAGAAGATGCCCAAGACTAAACGGGTCGGAAAAGGTTTCAGTTTCAAAGTGTGGGACCGGGTACGGATCAGTCATCTTAGAAATGTATTTTCCCGAGAATATGCTCAAAAGTGGTCGGGAGAGATTTTGGTCATCGCAGACAGGCGCTTGCGTGGAGGATTACCCGTGTATAAACTCAAAGACAATAACGATGAAGACATCAAAGGAACCTTCTATCTTTCGGAACTGCAGAAAGTGAAAGTACGAGAGGATGATGTATTCAAAGTAGAAAAGATTCTAAAGACTAAATGCACTGGACCTAATAAACAATATTATGTGAAATGGTTACATTAGCCTTCTAAGTTTAATTCTTGGATTCTAGCCACTGATTTGCAAAACTAAAAATGCATTAATAAAATATTGTACTTTGAATAGAGCTATCGATATGTATTGCATATTATCAATAAAATATTTTACTTTGATTAGAGTTGTCGTTCTTTACTATCAGTAATTTTTTGCATTTTACTGAATGTTCACTGTGATACAAGTGCCATAGTCTCGTGGCATCAATTATTTTCATCTCGCCTTGTTCATGTGACTCGACATGACCAGAATTAATCACAACTCAATTACCAAGACGTCTGTGTATATGTATCAATAGCTTATTAAAAAAACTTCTAGATATAGACCCCTTTAAGGGTCAAGGGAGGGCCAGTAGAGAGGTCAAGGGGTCAGTAGAGAGGTAACCAGAGACTAGGGGCAATCCCTAAGGCCACGGGGTCATGTGACGGGGTCAATGATGACGTCATCGTTAGCTTCATCCCGGAGAGTCTAACACTGAGGCTCGTATGTTAAAGTATCTGAGCAAGAACCCTTAATTTTCCACTACTTAAATATAGCACTGGTGCAGTTGTGTTATATATTATGGTAGAAAGCAAGACTGAACATTTTAACAAGGACATTGCTAGTGTTTCAAGCGTCTATAACTTTATCGGAAACATCAGATTTAAGGTAATGCGATGTGATTTAGACGAAGTGTCTTACAGAGGAAGAACTGCTCGAACAGTAAACGATGTTCACAATCACAGAGTTAAGTCTGTATACATGTTTAGCAGTGGTTGATGATGGATATAAAAACCCAATTCAGTGGTAAAATAAATCATGAAACTGTATGTCATACACATTCAGCAAACCAAAAAAAAAGGGGGGGGGCGGGGGAGTAGAGAAATATGACATAAATCAAAGGGCGTTTACTTAAAGAGCACAGCAATAAAAAGTACTGCGATTTCAGTGAACCAGCCTGTCGCTAGCCATGAATAGTATTGCGATGCCACTGGACCAGATTGCCCTTAACAAAGAATAGTAGTGCGATACCACTGGACCAGATTGTCCCTAGCAATGAATAGTATTGCGATACCACTGGACCAGATTGCCCCTAGCAATGAATATTAGAGCGATACCACTGGACCAGATTACCCCTAGCAATGAATAGTAGTGCGATACCACTGGACCAGATTGCCCCTAGCAACAAATATTAGAGCGATACCACTGGACCAGATTGCCCCTAGCAACGAATATTAGAGCGATAGCACTGAACCAGACTGCCTCTGGTCATGAATAGTAGTGCGATCAACTGGACCAGATTGCCCCTAGCAATGAATATTAGAGCGATACCACTGGACCAGATTGCCCCTAGCAACGAATATTAGAGCGATACCACTGAACCAGACTGCCTCTGGTCATGAATAGTAGTGCGATCAACTGGACCAGATTGCCCCTAGCAATGAATATTAGAGCGATACCACCGGACCAGATTGTCCCTAGCAATGAATAGTAGTGCGATACAACTGAACCAGTTTACCAGGGGGGTTAAGAGAAATATGACATATATCAAAGGGTGTTTACTTAACGAGCACAGCCATAAATAGTACTGCGATTTCAGTGAACCAACCTGTCGCTAGCCATGAATAGTAGTGAAATATCACTGGACCATATTGTCTCTAGCCATGAATAGCATTGCGATATCATTGGACCAGATTGCCCCTGGCAACGAATAGTATTGCAATACCACTGGACCAGATTGCCCCTAACAAAGAATAGTAGTGCGATACCACTGGACCAGATTGCCCCCAAACAGAAAATAGTAGTGCGATACCACTGGACCAGATTGCCCTTAGCAATGAATAGTACTGCGATACCACTGGACCAGATTGCCCCTAGCAATGAGTAGTAGTGCGATACCACTGGATCAGATTGCCCCTAATAAAGAATAGTAGTGTGATACCACTGGACTAGATTGCCCCTAGCAACGAATATTTGAGCGATACCACTGAACCAGACTGCCTCTAGCCATGAATAGTAGTGCGATCAATTGGACCAGATTGCCCCTAGCAATGAATAGTAGTGCGATACCACAGGACCAGTTTACCTCTAGTCATAATTAGTATTACAATAACACAAAACCATCCTGCCCCTTAGCCACAAAATAATTTGTTTAATTCGAATGTAAATGAAAAAAAAGGAAAAGAGATCTTATTTTAGCGCATGATAAATACTGCCACTGACATACACTAAAATCGAATATACTTAAGAAAAAATTATCTGCGAGGCAACATAAAAATAACGTGAATGAGTATTAAATGACTATTTATTCCTGTTTAAAGGTAAAAACAATCAGAAATCAAAAATCACTTCAGCATGTGATGTAGTCAAGCATAAGAATCTACACTTATGTTGTCGTCTGCGGTTTCATTCACCCGCCGATATCCTATTTTACCGTCAAACGCCGCTACTAACACTCCGATGACGGCTATGATAACGAATGCAGCTGCACAGTGCCATGAAAAGTATACAGCTACCATCATCATACTTTTGTGGTCGTCTCCGTTTCCATGAGAAGCCCCAGTGATAGGACTGTACAACAAAAATCCTGTCTGCCAGAACCAAGAGCCCTGTACGAAAAATCCGAAAATACGGGACAATGACGTCATAACATATTCCGGATATCGAATTTCTGCCAATATTGCACAGAATGTAAACTTGATGACAATAACCAAAAGTGTGTGCACTTGAATATCATATTTCGATCGTCCGTGTAAATGAAATGCAAATAAAACTCCTTCCACTGCAGTAGCCAATAGAAGAATCGCATAATCTGTGTACTTTGGTAATGGAGACCGGAAGTGAATGAATATATCTACTACACCTGATATTAAAAAAAGTGAAAACATAGTGACGTGTTGCCAGTTGTTGGCGCCAATTTCTCTGTTCATTCGACCGGTGATAATTTCGCCTATGATTCCCACAATCGTCACGAAGATTTTTGCTGTAGGTTCAACAGGAATAGATTCGCACGACATACACCTATATGTTACGGTGGAATAGAATGGAATCCTGAGTCGTCGGCAGTGTAAGTATCTCTTGAAAGTCTGATAACTCCACCATATTGAAATCATGAGGAAAATGGTGCCTGGCCACGCGTGTCCTAGGAAGCTACCCATCACATCTGGAATGATTGATACAAATTTGGACTAATATGAAAATAATCACTATACCTTATTAACCTTAGTAAAAACATTGTTCAGCAGATTTGATGTATGTGTATGCAGTATACATTCAGTTAGTATTAACTAGAGTAATGAAGAACACTGCCATTAATATTTGTTTTGTTTAAATAAATTAATTCGTTGGAAATAACTGTCTTGCGGAATAATTTAAATGTTTTGAAAAATTATGAAAAATTGTTGCCCCAAGATACAAATTATAATTAAGAAGTGAGAGACAGACTTTTAATTAGAAATAGTGCATTTTGTTTTTTGTCAATATACGTTAATGGATGTCATGAATGTTCCAGTAATTAAATATGAATTGTACTTACGTGTTTACAATGTCCGCCTCGCCAACAGTAATGAATCAGGATATTACTATGAAGGAAATGATACACAGGAAACGCTGTCCTAATCGCCTCTGATTACTAATACGATGCCCCTTTCAAGGGTCATATTCGTCTGGATAACACAATTTTAAATAATACCCCCCCCCCCCAACCCCACACCCCCCCCCAATACCAAACAAAAATCACCAAAAAACACAAAAAAAAAACTTAAAAATAAACCCCCAAAACAAAACAAAACAAACAAACGAACAAAAACAAAATAGCAACCAAACAAATCCAGAAAAAAAAAAAACAAACAAAACAAAGTATCACAACCAACCCACCCCCTCCAAAATAAACCCCACCAAACAAAAACAAACAGAACAAAAAAAAAAAAAAAAAAAAAAAAAAGAAGAAGAAGAAGAAACTGAAAAGAAGTAAGCAAAATAACAAAATACATTATTAATAATAATGATAATGATAATGATAATAATAATAACAATTATCTTTGAACTTATTGTTTCAAAACGCTTATTTATACCCCAAAATATATACAGACTCCCTCTAAACTTGATCTGGAATAGATCCTTTCTCGAAAAGTATTCTGGATCCACACATCAACTTTTATAGTGTGCAGCTGTAAATGGTATATCTCAGTGTCGGGTCCAGGAGTAATGGACAGGTTGGGAAGGAGGAGGTACTGTGGAGGTAGAGGAAAGGAATAAGCGGATGGTGATGATGGGGATAAAGGAAAGAACCATACTCAACTGTCCACCCATCATTCAGGATGGTAGCTAAAAGGAGGGGGGACAAGAACTGAAATGAAACACTACTTCCACCACTATTGAGAGGTACTACGAAGTTACATCTAATTCTGTACAGTTGTTTTAGAACACTAAGGATACAAAATTTACAGATAGTAAAATAAAAGAAGTATATTATAAGAAAGACACGACATCCAGATGACGTATTCGTGTGTGATGTCATCAATAAAGAAAATCTAGGGGAAGCTACATTATATTTGTGTAATGTACGGCAATCGTTTAAATATTTTTTTATGAAAGAGACCCCCCACCCTTTTCCATATTCTTTATGTGTTTAATGTATTATTCAAATATGTAGGACTAGCCAAAGAGATTGTGTTCTCACGGTTTTATGTTTATAGTGTAAGTGACGATCACCTCATTATGTCGCCGTCATTTTGTTTATTTTATTGCGTATTTTTCAGAAGATTTATAACGTCTTCTGATGTAAATATATACCATTTTTATTTCAAACAATGCTAAAAGCTAATCAAAAATAGGGGTTTAAAAGTGAAAAACAAGGATAACATCTGTTGGCAATATGGAAAATTCAAAAACGTCTTTCAAATATTCTCATTCAAAAATTATACCCAAAAAATTATATAAGTATTACTTGTCAAATATCAAAATGGCGGCTAATAGAAGAATTCCCATAGAAAGATGAGACTGTTGAATACACATACACAAAACTGATTTCAAAACCACTTATCTTGACCTGTTTATTTGTAGATAAAATACTAGTCTTTTTGTTTTGGTTTTTTTTTTGGGGGGGGGGGTGTTTTGTTTTGTTTTGTTTTGTTTTTTGGGTTTGTTTGTTTGTTTGTTTTTTGGGGGGTGGGGTTGTTTTGTTTTTTGTATGTTTGCTTTTGTTTGGTTATGTTTGGTTTGGGTTGGGGGGGTTGCTTTCTGGTGGTTTTTTATTGTTTTTTTTTAATATTGCTCTCTCTACAAAAAGCGTTAAATATGATTGAATAATGGGGTTTGATACTTTTTTTTATTAAATAAAAGTATATTTGCCCGAGAACTTTTTTATCATACCTCGTATGCTTCTCAAATTACCAGTCCATAACCCCCCCCCTTCCACCCACCCCTCTCTCTCTCTCTATTTCGATTTAAATGACTGAAAAAAAAACAATAAACAAAGAAACCAAAAAAAAAAAAAAAATAATGATAATAATAAATGCCCACCCCCCCCCCCCCAAAGAAAAAAAACCCAAAAACAAAACAAACAAAACACACACACATACACACACACACACACACACACATACACACACCGGTTTACTTATTGTGATGGGCGTGGCGGAAGCGGGATCAAGCAGCTAAAGCTTACTTATGATTTCTGTTCACTTAAGTCTAAGACTAGACTTATGACATGTTTCATGTTAACTGACTGTTATATAATAACATGCGTTGTATTACTGTATTCCACGGTAAAATTGTCTAAAAATTTATCTGTGGTCGAAAATAATGCATCTAAGCAAAGGGTAAAAGATCATATAATAACATATAATAACAAAAGTACTCTTCTCCGCAAATTTTCGGCCACCTGGCTTTTATCTAGTTGATCAAAGAAAATTTCAGGTATTTCAGGTATTATTTTAAGCGTTAATTAAAGATTATCGAAAATGTCACTTGGTCAAAAGTTGATTATAATAGCTGGTATTTAACATGAAATATTGTAATATTGAAACATTATATACAACAAATTAATAAACATTAAACAAAATCGCTCTGACATCACCGATTGGTGTAAATTATATATCTCGCGTTTTGCAGTGCTTTCCTCTTTTTTTTTTTTTTTTTTTTTTTTTTTTTGTCAAAATATTCCAAAGGGAATGCAATAAATCCTGTTCTTGTTGCTCTGTTTCATCGTTTTGTCCGATGGCCTTTTTTCTTGAAACGTTGAAACAGAGCAACACGAACAGAACCTTTTTGGGGTAAAAGTTTCCGACTGAAATGGGGTTGCAATCCCCCTCAAAATCCGCCAGTGCTGACATTTAATGATAAACTCATTTCCACCACCCAAACATGGATAAACAGAGTTCAGGGCCTGTCATTTCAACTTACAGGAACGGGAAATTGCGCTTGTATTTGCACGAGTAAATTTCTTCCAAATCCCGAACACTTTTCAACTTTGCATGATGAAAATAACTTGTAGTATTGTCGTTCAGGGGCCAGTTTTTCGAAACCTTAACCACTGGTTAAGTTAACCAGTGGTTAAATTTCATTTGACTATTTCCTCGAAATAAGAAGACATGAATTCATAGTCTGTACACCGATTGATAGCGTATGAAACCAGCATTGTAATGTAGTGTAGAAATCTAAACAGAAATCTTGTAAATCAAATTAATTGTCTCTCAAACTTTAACCAGTGGTTAGCTTAACCAGAGGTTAAAGTTTCGAACAACTGGCCCAAGAAAGAAATGAACAAATCTATACATACAGCCCCCCCCCCCCCCCCCCCCCCCCCCCCCCCCAGGTTTCTACGGCCATGGAGTCCGTGACTTTTCTTTCTCCCTGATGTGGTGGAATATATTACTTGGAGTGTTTGAGAACTAGGTTTCTGCATTCCATGCTCGCATACATGTATTTCTAAAACTCTGCAGACAGTATTAAATCAGAGAACCTTAACTTGACATTCAATGGATGCCAATTAAACTTTTCAAATTTCCATAGTAGTAAATGACCTGACTTTAAGACAAAGAAATGACAGACAACAAAAGAGAGAAGAGAAGAAAAAACAACTAACAACAGAGTAGGGACCAGTGGCAGATTTAGAGCCCCCCTTTCGCCACATTTAATCACATGGAAACCAATAATTTCTTTGCCAAACATCAGCACGGTTTTAGGAAATGCCACTCATATGTCACTCATTTATTAGCAGTGATAGATGACTGAATCAATGAATTAGATAATCATATACAGTATTGATGTTATTTATTTGGCACTGTAACTCATCAAAGACTCTTGTGCAAATTAAAAGGATACGGAAATTCCGGAAAAATACACCAGTGGATAGAGAATTGTTTTGACAGGACGAAAACAGCGAGTGGTACTAAAAGGAGAAGAATCAAGCAGCCTGGTTAAGTTCTTTGCAGACGACACCAAAATCTTCGCCAAAGTAAACAACGAAGACGATAAAAACACTTGCAAGACGACAAACAAAAACTGAACGAATGGTCAGACCAATTATTACTGAAATTCAATAAAAGCAATTGCAAACATCTACATTTTGGCAAAAATACAGAATTCAATTATGAAATGGGTGGCGACATAATAGAAACAACCAAAAAAAAAAAAAAAAAAAAAAAAAAAAAGACATTGACGTTATAGTAGATAATCAGTTTAAATTCCAGTCGCACATCGGAACACGAGTTAAAAAAGAAAACCAAAATCTCGGAATAATTAAGAGAACATTTTCATATATGGACGAAGAAATGTTTCAAACCCTCTACACAAGTTTAGTGAGACCCCATCTTGAATACTGAATACACAACTAGTGTATTGTCAGTCATCTATGAAAAGGACGCCATCCAGTTAGAAATGTACAACATAGAGCAATTTGTCATGACAATTATCAAATCTAAGCTACAATGATCGTCTGTCGACATTACAATATAGACGTTTGAGATCCGACATCTTCCAAGTCTATAAGATCATTGAAAATGTAGATAAGGTAGACAAAAGCAAGATGTTTCCACCTTTTAATGTAATGTTACAACTACCAGAGGACATGTGCGCAAACACAAAATATACAAATGTATAAAAACTACAGTAGAACAAACGTAAAGAAATATACTTATACTTATTCATTATATCAAATTATATTTATTTATTTATTTATTTATTTACTTATTTATTTATTTATCTATTTATTTATTTTTAATTGTTATATATATATACTGATATATTTAGAAATGCATGCATACACCTATCAAAACGTTATTCATGGAAGACATGAATGAAGATAACAGAAAAAAATGAGCAAAGAATTTTCTTAATGATAATGATAAGTGTGATCACATACATCATTATTCCGCGTAAATACTGAATTAGAATTTAAACTAAGTTGTTGAAGCCATAGTTCGAGTAAGCCATGAGTCGAGTTGCCAATTCGAAAAGCTTTTTTTTTTTAAATGGAAATCAATTGGCAATTTCTAATATTCCAAAAACATCAAAAGTGTGTGTATGATTTAAAGAAACCCCGTTAGTCTGTATTGACGCTAAATGAATTTTAAAAATAAATGTAAAATCACGTGCTCATTTATTTTATTTGCCGCGTAACTGCGCGTATCTAGGACAAATAAAAATGGCGGACGTTATGGTAGGGAATGGGAATCTACGGGAGAATGAACATTTTTCTCCCGTTGTAGAAGATGGTTTTGTGCATACAGGTGGGGAAACTCATGTTTTGAACTATGATACAAATATTTTATCCCTTGATAATATACGACCACCCACAGAAAATGAAATCGCGGACTGTGGAGATATGTATCCAGAGGAAGAAGAGGAGGAAGATGTTGAGGTAACTGAGTATACTGTAGTGACTGATTACTCGAATAGAATATCAGTTTTTGTTGTACCATGTTTAATTCATTACTCAAATTGGCAGCAAGATGCATTTGATAATGAAATCCCAAGAACGGTTGTTTATATGTTTAAATTTTCTGTCGGGAAATAGATTGTTATGTGATGGACAGGACCAGGAATCTGCCCAGCACTATCAATTTCTACTATGAAAGCTGTATTCTGCTACGATCGATAACTTTTGCATGGTCATGTAAAGTGAAAATTGCAAACACTGATTATTTTTAGATTTTGGGGTTCCCGGGTTGCGCCACTATGTTTAAGAGGTTGGTAACCTCCTGCTTCCATGTCGCGATATAACTGAAATATTGTTGAAAGCGACGTAAAAAAAACACCAATCAATAGATTTTGGGGTACGTACCCTGTGAAGAGTCGCAAGAAACCCTGTATTTACATATCTACATGAGACAGTATAAATTTGATAGTGCCCGGATAGATAATCAGTGAGAGTGATGACTTGAAAGTGGAAGGTTCTGGGGTTGATTTCTGGGTCTGGCCACATCTTTTTCTCCTGCCCATTACATTTAGTGCTGTGGCCAGCCCTCATGAGTTTCATGTTTGTGCACTGTGAGGCTTATGATATTACAACATGTCTTTCAGTGTGCCACAATACATAATGTTTACTGTAAATCATCCCGCTTGGCAGTAATTCATTACAAGTGTTTGTTTTGATCTTTCATGTGACTTTCTTATAATTTATGAGTACTGAATATATTAAGACATATTGATATAAGGTAACTTACCTCCCCTCTTAAGTTAACTCATTTGTCCCAGGGAAAGGAAAAAAGAATGGTGTTAAAGTTGTTCAATGATAGTTTCTTTAGTTCATTTTACTTTCTAAATATTTGTATGGTCTTTTGATCATGTTAACATATATGGTCATTCAAGGAACCTTTTTACATGTCACCCTGCGTATAATATTCATAAATTTAGAGAAATCTCATAAAAGGTAGACAAATTTCCTTAATGGAATATTCTCCTACGATACATAAAGATAGTTTTACCTGTCTGTCTGTCATATTGGCTTAAGGCCAAAAAAAAAAAAAAAATGAATGTGTGTTTCTGGTAACCCAACCTACCTGGAAAAATCGTTCCGACCTGAAACATTTTATTGCTGAAATTTGCGGCAAAATCGTTTCCGGAAATTTCTGTTTTTGTATTGTTTACTTTGTTTTCCTGTTTTAGTTCGTGTCCATCAAACTTCTTACTAACCCAGAACATGAATCATAATGGCACATGCGAGTGTTGCGAGTTCAGTCGTTTGGGCATATAAAAATGTTTCGATAAAATAAAATGTTTTTCCTACCTACCTAGCTACCACTGGACTAAAAATTCAGCAGTTATAGGAAACACACATTCATTTTTTTTGGCCTAATTACATCTGATGACATATTGAAAAACCATAATGGAGTTATGTGGTTAGTATCGTTTACCTGTTTTAAATGACATTAGTGAGGGTATTCGTGTCTTTTTGTATACAGAGATACATGTAACTAGATTTGGGACCATTAATACATCATATACATTTCTTTAGGGGTTTTATGAAGAACTTTTGTAGAATCTAATCATAATGAACAGTGTAAACGTATGTAATTGTGCACTTGATATAAGAAAATACCACTGTAAATGGATCTGGAAACTGCAAACCATAATAAAGTTTAAGGTTTAAACTTTTAATTTGGTTACAATACTGTAAATTCATTACATGTACTGTAGAATCCTCTGAATGTACTGTAGTCAATTGATCCATTACTTAGGCAAAATATATGTCTGAACTTTGACCAAGATATCAAGTATTATGACATCATCATTGATTTAGCAATGTTTCAAGCATAAATGGAAAGGTTTATAAGGCTACATGTGTAATTTTACATAAGGATCATGTAAGTATTATACTAGTAAAAAATTCTTGATTATTGTAGTTGTCCCCAGGTGGAATACTTGATGAGGAAACAATAGGAAGAGGATTGTCCAATCTGGGAAGGTCAGCTGATGGTTCACAGCATGTTTATCTTCATCTTTCTGCACCGGTATGTCTTTATCCAAGCTGATATCAAAATATTTATATGTGATAGTACTGAATGATTTTGCTTATAATTATTTCATTTAAATAGTAATGACACCTGCCTGGTTTATGACCTAGGATTTATCTGCTACAGATCCACTCAGTGCAGTAAGGGGTGTTTTATGTGCCTGTATATAGTGTAACATGTTGTCTTGCAATGGTATATAGCGTCTCTTTTGAAAGACAGAAAGTGAGGAAAATGTTAATAAATAACCAGAGAAAAATTCGAACCTATGCAGCTGGAATTGACACTTCCACGGTTTGTAAAAGAACATGACATCATCTTTTCATGTGTTCTAGAGTTATGACATCATATTTGTCTGAATTTTGTCAGACTTTAGATGATGTCATCACAATGATAAATTGAGTTTTGTGTCAATCTGATTAATATCAGATCTTTATTCTGCTTCCTATTTTCATCCGTCACGATTGGAGATATAGGGAAGTGAAGTAAAGATCTGGTTTTAATCAGATTGGTTCTTTGGAAAGATGGATTGAACCAGATTCATAATATTTAAAGTCCAGTGCCATACAACTGGACCAACCACCACCCCCCCCCCCCCCCCCCCCCCATATAGTTAATATAATTTGACTATTATGTAATAGATCAATTAAAATTAAGCTGCTTTTTTCGTTTTGCATTTGTTTTGGGTTTTTTTTTGATTTTTTTTTTGTTTTTTGATTTGTTTAACATTTTAACCTTTGATCATAAGCTTACTGTCCAAGACTTACCAGTGTTTATTATGAGAGAAATGTTATCCTTTGATAAGACAATCATGTTCTCCAGCAGTAATATTGTAAATTTCAGTTTTGAGTAATTGATGTAGAAATATTTATCATCATAAAGAATCATACATGTATAATGTCTGTCTTTTTATATAAGTCAATTTCTTTTCAATTTATGTTAAATATTCTGACTTTAAAGTTGCTGTTCATTTTTTATTACATTTATTTCTTTCAGGGATTTAGTTTAACTGATATATCCATTCTGGCCAGTTACATTCATATACAGAAAGTAGAACTGCCTTATAATGAAATATCAGGTATTGTTCAGTTCATTTACATCTACTGAAATAGAGAATCATCTTGTCACAGCATATTTGTACATATAGAATATTCACAAAAATAAATATTTATTTTCAACCCTTTCTATAACACTTGATTTAAACATTATTTATTCATCAATGTTTCAAATTTTATAATAACAAAATTCAATTCTAGGATTGAGCAACAAGTTATTAAGTTATGTAAAGCTTTCTCCTATTACATGAACTAGAAATTACATAATTGTTTTCTATACTTCTCAGTATGCAATAATTTCTTTTAATGTGTTTGGTAATATTAACCATAATTTACCTACATATTAAAGAAATTTTCATGGATTTATAAAAAAAAATCTTTGAATTCCTATATGTTTTGATTCCAGATTTGTCTCCCCTTAGTCAGCTTCCACACCTGCTGATTCTGGATCTGTCTCACAACAAGATATCTTGTCTGTTAGATTTTACTCCACCCAAAAATTTGAAGGAAGTTGATTTCTCCTACAATGATATAGAGGAGATGTCTGATTTGTCAGCTCATCATTACCTTATGAAGCTTTGCCTTGATCGTATCCTTTGTTTCATTGATTAGTGAAAGTATAGTAACAGCACACGTCAGCTAAGTACGACAATATTATAATTTTTATGTTTATACAAGGAAGAAAATGTGTAATAAGTTTTGTATTTATACAAAGAGGATAATGTATAGATAATTTTGTAATGACACAATTTAGTAAAAACTTTTATACATCAAAAAATATATGGAGAACATAAATTTCAACAGTGCATAAAATCTGTGAGGATATCAGAATGTGAAACATCAGAACAAAGAGGCATTAGGTTTTTATCCAATTTGAATATAAGTTTCCTTACATAGTTCTTTAGACAACAAAATAAAAGAGATTAAAGGGTTGGAAAACTGTAGAAGATTGAAACACTTGAGTCTGGCTCACAACAAAATTGAGAAGATACAAGGATTAGACAACTTGCCTATTCAGATGTTGGACTTAGTAAGAAGTTGTTTTTACCTTTAACCTAACATTGACCCTTTCATTTTTTTTTTTTTGCTTTTTGAAAAAACACAACATTCAGAAGAGGATTTATCAAATGTTTCATTTATGACATTATAAACTAATATATCATATAAAAGATGTTTGTCCAGTCTGTCATTAGCTTCTCATTATGAAAATTTACACCATAAATGAAAGGAGTAAATTATTGTTTTATTGATTTTTAACAAAACCAGATTATTGTATCAATAAATTGATGTTGGAAGTTTTGAAAGAACAATTGCATAATCTTATTAATTATTTTTGCAGTGCCACAACCATATCAAGAATATAGAAAATATGGAAACCTTAACAATGCTTAGGGTGAGAAAAAACTTCTAAAATTTATTTGTTTATTCATGTGGGAATGTTTTGTTTACAGTATGGTTTTAAATTTTAATTGAGACACTTATTTATATTTGTATCAATAATATTAGGTCATTCAAGTCAGTAAATTCTGAGGTCCTGCATTACAGTAAACATGGGCATATTCAAGATGCTGCACTGCTTTGAGTTGGATTGCAATATATGTACAAATCATCAGGTGGATGCTGTCACTATATAAGTGAAAGTATTCATTGAATTCAAGTATTTGAAAGATGAAAAGTTTGTTGAACCAAAGATAGATTTAAATACCGGTACATGAAAATTCTATTTAAAAATGTCATTGAGATATCAGAAAACTTAAAGATGTGAAACTTATTTTTTTTTTGTTTAAAACACACAGTGCTTTGCATGAATATCTGATTACATAAATTCTTCTATAAAATATGTAACATTGATGATAACCGTACATTTTACTGTTAGTGGAATGTTGTAATTTTGATTTTGAAGGTACTACTTTGTCAATATATAGATCAAATTACACGCATAAACATGATATGAGTAAACCAAATGTTTCTGTATAGGTATTTAACTTGTCTGGAAACAATGTACGCAGTTTGAAGGGAATTCAAGACCACCAGTTACTTGAGAGCCTAGACCTAGAGGATAATGAGGTAAAGATGAATGAATCATTGATATCATAAATGACAGTTGTTCATATTTCTGACACGCCTGTACTGCATTGAATATAAAATTTCCATTACTTCGTCACAATGAAATAATGTATGTACATGTGTATCATTGGTGATGTGAATAAAATATGTAATGACAGTTCACAACATTCTAACATGGAACATGTAATATTTGTAACGGTACTGATGTAGCCACCAATGTTTAGTAAAAGCAAAATGAAAATTAAACTCTTTTATTAAATATTATATGTAAATAATAATTTAGATTTTAAAAGTAGTTAAAAAATAATTATGATAATTTATAAATTATTATGCCATCTTTACTTGTTTTCCTAGTAAAGTTACATTTATAAACACAGATTTTCTTCCACTATAATTAAGATTCGAGTATTAATATACATTCATGATAGTTATGTTTTTTGTTTATTTATGCACTGACATTATTATCATATGACATTAACAATGTTATGTACATTATTACATACTATATTTTCATATTCCATGTGCAGGTGATAGATATATCTGAAATGAAGTACATTCGTGAGTTGACCATGTTACGAGAGCTGAATTTACTACGGAATCCAATTCAGGAGCTTCCAGATTACAGATTGTCTATACTGTATAGGTTGCAAAGTCTGACTCATCTTGACAGACATAGAGTAGAAACAGAAGAAAAGGTGTGGTATATCATATCGCTATAGCAAATCTCTCCTCCATCTATTTAGATATTAGGCAAGTCTGAGTAGCACTAATGATTTACATGATGTTTATGTATTTTAATGTTATATTTTAAAAAATGAAGCTAATCGAACTAAAAATGTAAAATTGAAATGGCAAAGTAGCATAGCTTTATAACTGTTAAAATTCAACAGTTTTGACAATATGGATATTGTAAGTGAGCTTATTATGTTATGTAATACGTTTTTATAAGCTTCTTTTGTGTGTGCAAAATCTTTAGATGGTTTGCTGATAAACTTTACAATGTGATGAGTGTAAGGTCAAGTATAATGTGTGAATATACATAGAAAGTAGATGTATCATGCTAAATGAAGATTTCCTGGATTTTGACAGGTAGCCTCTTTGAACATGTTTAACCCACCATCAGAAGTGATAGCTGCTCGGGACCACATAATGCATGTGGTGTACTCCTTTCTACAGCCAAGTCGGGTACTTGACAAGTAAGTCTAGACTGAAATATCTACAACATTGATTGCGTATAACTGATTCTTGAATTCCATATTAACATAGGAATGTCTGTTCTAAACATTTAGCATACAGTGAATGTTTCAGTGTTACTGGTAATGCATCTGTCATGATGATTCTGAGTACAACAAAATTAAAGGACTTAATTTGGTATAGAGAAGTTATATTATACTGTAGAATGTTAGAAATTTTGACAGTACATGGAACATACTTTGAACTATATAATATTTTCTGTCTCATGTTTACATTATTTTATCTTACAAAGCACTTTGCCCAGTGTGGAGACCCCATATCCCATGTTAGTGTTAGTAGGACCTCAGGGATCTGGTAAGAAAGACCTGGCCCAGAAGTTAGTAGAGGAGTTTCAGGAGTACTTTGGATACTGGTAAATACACTTTTCATTTAAAATAATAAACAGTTAATTTTTAAAATCATCAGTTCAAAATATCACTTAGACTGCATGCCATAACAAGAATTGTGTGTCAAGTATAATTGTATAATATTTGTATTTGTATAATACTTGGCTACTTATATTATTATACATAAGGAATATATAAATGGAAAGAAGTTGGAATGAAAGAGTGTAAACTTTAAACCATATTCCTTTAGTAACTACACATATAATACTATTATAAGTTACAATTAAGTATCATATATTTAGAAATAAATGGTAGAGGATTTTTCCATTCATTCATTGTCTTTAAGTATCACCGATAATGATAAAGCCAAAATCGAATTTCTATACAGAGGCACAATATGTTTTTACCATTTATGATTTCTTATTAATGTTGATGTTTTTAACACTTTCAGTATAACACATACCACAAGAAAACCACACAAAGATGAGACCCCAGAGAAGGACTATCATTTTGTTGATTTGGAGAAATTTGAATATGATATTAGATCTGTAAGTGGTAGTGATTTAGGAAAACCTAAAATAATTCTACAGTAAAATATCAGTAAAGCATATTGTTTGTTTCCTCATGTTTATCAAAATTAATTCGAATTATTTCTCTTTAAAGATTGTATATTGCTAGTATTTAATAGGTGAAGATTATTTCAGTCTGCATTTTTAATGTACATGTATAACGAAAGTACATATACATTTTGAAAGTTCATTCATGTATACGAAGAAGTATCATACTTAAAAGTACATATATATATACTAAGAGGTTTTTGTGTGAAATAATCAATTTCATACTGTCTGAGTTGTCTTATTAATGGATGAGGTTCTTGGTTTTGTATCATTCTAGGTTTTAAAAATATATTTTCAGGGTATGTTTATTCAAACACATCAGCACAATGGTAATTGGTATGGTCTACAGATGCAGTCAATAGAGGATGTAGCCAGAGAAGGATTGGCCTGTGTTGTCCACATGGAATTAGAGGTATAGTAGAAACTGCCTATTAACATAGCCAATTGATCTGGCATGTAAAATGCTTAGAAGCCATTATGGGACATACAGTCTTTTCATGTGCATTTATGAAGTTAAAATGCGATACACTGAAAAAAGACTTTGGATGCTGTCAGTTTACTTTTTGTAGAGTAGATCCTCATCAATTAATCCAAACTTTCACTGGTGACAGTAGTAATTATATGTAAACAAAAGATGAAAATACTGTCACCTAATTATAAACTTATAAAATGTACTGTCTACATATACTTAATTTCAGGGAATACTTTTACTGCCTACATGTACATGTACTCAATTTTAAGAGGTACTTTTACTGTCTACATGTACTTAATTTCAGGGAGTACTTTTACTGCCTACATGTACATGTACTCAATTTTAAGGAGTACTTTTACTGTCTGTATGTACTTAATTTCAGAGTTGGTTGGTTGGTTGATTGGTGTTTTACGTCAACAATTTTTCAATTATGTCGCGACATGGAAGCAGGAGGTAACCAACCTTTTAAACGTAGTGGCGCAACCCAGGAATCAAATCCAGATAGTTGGTGCAGCAAACCGAGCGCTTAACCACTACCCCAAGCCTACCTCTCTTAATTTCAGGGAATACTTTTATTGTCTACATGTACTTAATTTCAGGGAGTTCTCACTTTGAAGAACACTTATTTTGAGCCTCGTTATGTCCTCATCATGCCATTGAGTGAGGACTGTCATGAGAAGAGGTTACGGGAGCGAGGCATACACAAGGAGGTAGACATAGACAACACTCTGAAAAGAGCAGACATGTATAGATGCTACAATCAAGAACATCCTGGATTCTTTGATATGATGATCAATAGTGGTGCGTTATCTTATTAAAAATTTGTTACTGTAAATCAAGGTTTTATTATTTGCGGGGAGTTTGTTTTTGTAAGATTCACAAAGATTGTCATTTTCTTGCAAAATATTAAAGGCCATGATTAACCATCTACAGTCGAACTTCAATGTGCTAAAGACGTATGAAATCACTTCGAGTTTCCGTAGCAATTTGAGTTATCGAAGTTGCTCCGGAAGTTAGAAGGGGAAAGATCGTACTTTATTACCTACATATGTTTTGTACTACGGTGATACTAAAAATAACATAAAGATGATGTAATATATTCTCAATTTATTTAATTCAAATGTATATCATGTCAAATATCATCCAAGTATTTAATAAAACATGAAACATTGCCCAAAATCTTAGATGAAGTTCATTAATATCGATAATTGTTGTAAATTTGCAGCTTGTATAATTCAAGACAATTTTCACTCTTAGAAGTTTTTATTAATATTATTTCATAACTAAAATTGAAATAAATCATCTATAGATAATACCGATGATACCCTGATTGTTGAATTACTAATGTGAATGAGTTACAGGTAATACATGATCCCATACACAATGACAAGTCTGTTAATCCGTCAACAGTGTAATTTTAATAGCTGTGTAAACAAGCCAATTGCTTTCTATCCCGTAATTTGCTTCAAGTTTCCGACAGCAAAATGCTTCGAGTTTTCAAAGGTGAAATTAAGTAAAAATTTGTCATTGGGACTTGAAAATTACTTTTAGTTTTCCGGGGTATTCGAGTTTCAGAAGTTTAAGTTTCATTTGCCTTCTGAAACTTAAAATATTTGAAATGTTCTTGGGACCGTAGGATGACTTAGAGTTTCCGACTTTTGACTTATCAAAGTTCAACTGTATATTGTAGTGATATTGAGTAAGAAATTCCAGAAACCACTCTATCATGAATATAAAATTACCTCAAAGAAGTTTGGATATCAAATTGAGAAAAAAATATCAGGAAATAAATGACTAACTGTGTTAATACTGTGAATTATATTGAATAATATACACTTTCATCTTAATAATAGTTCGTATTTTCCTTTATTTTCCTATAGAGATCCATTTGTCTGTTCGGAGACAACAGAAAATATTTTCTTACATCTTTTTATATTTCTTGATTAGATCAATACATGCCTTTTTCTGGAATAGATATAGATTACTGCTTTACTTTCCATCATAGATATATATTAATTCCTTTTAAATTTATTTCATACTGATCAGATGACATAGAGGAGGCTTATAAGAGATTGCGTCGACTTGTGATGGATTACCTGGGTATAAGTATGCCAGGATATGGTTCAGAAGTAGGGGATATGGAGATCAGAGATACTGATAACAGTGCCCCCACCCAGATGGTCACACGCACATGGTCCCGTCCTAGCATTCCTGATAGCATGTCTCAGCAGTATACTCGAGGGAAGAGCACTCAGTCACCTGTGCTCTCTGGCAGAGGCATTCTGGTTAGCGAATTCTATTAGAATAAGTAACTCATGTCTTAATTCATGTCTTAATTACAGTATTGTGTATATCGTTTTGTTTTGGTTTTGCCGAAAGTGTAAAATATAATTATCAGAATAACTGTGGTATTTGGACCATGACGTGAACAGATTTTTTACACTTCATATTTAGCTATAGATTTACAAATTATCATAATAACTCTGGCATTTGGACCGATGACGTGAACAGGCTTTTTACACTTCACATTTAGCTCTAGATTTACAAATTCAAAGCTGAAGAATCATGTTATCTTACTCAATAGACCAAACTGGCTCGGGAGATATGTTTTTTATCCTTTTGTATTTAACACATTTTGTATGTTCACACAAATTAGACAAGTTTACTTAAGTTGCAATTCAATTACAGGAGGAAATGTCATTAAAGCGACGTCACAGTGCAGCGAGGGCATCAGTGGCTGGCTATGTACCTCCTTTGTTTGAACAGATTACCTCACAGTAAGTTCCAAAATTTATTGAGGATACTGAGTGTGGATATCCAAGTTTAAGTGGAGACTATTACAAGTATTCTTTACAAGAATTTTGTAATTATCTCCATATAGCATCTTGCTCAGATATTTGAACACCGAGTTGAATACTTTTAAAAAGCATAAACATGAATTTTTAATCAAAAAGGCTATAGATTTAATTGTACTTAAGCTGACACATGCAATAGGTGATTAGCAACTCTTGCTTTAAAATTTTAATTGTTAATCCTAATCTAAATAATGATGCGGCAGTGAGGGTAAATTTTTTTTAATCATCAATTATATAACATCTGTTTTATACTAATCAGGAAATTACTTATTCCCTAAATCGAATATAATGGGCCATCAACAATGCGTAGGTACAATTGATTTTGATCACATCCCTCGCTGTAACCCCTGCTTATCCTCCAAGGGAGGTTTGTGTACAGATATCACATTCATTTTTGGACCCCTTTAACATGTCAGTTGAACCTTTTAAAAAAAAATCATTCTGAAAATGCGGGGAAAAAACAGACACAGAAAATCTGGAAAACCATTTATGACAATCTCGTATGTGGCGCCAATTTAAGTGATAGGGTGGTGCCCGAGAAACTGAATTTCAATTTTATTTGACCTTATATTCCACTACTTATATCATTTTTTCTATGTAACCTCAAGCCGGTGTGGCCTGCTCAGATCGTGATCGGGAGGTCCCGGGTTCGACTCCCGCTCTGGGCACACCGGTGTTCTGTCTTAAGGATGAGACAGTGAAAGCTGAGGTCCCATGTTGCAGTGGGTGTGGCACGCAAGGGATCTCTCACTGCTTTGGATGGGTCCGTTGCAAAGGTCTAAATTTGTATGCAATGCATCAGGCAGATGCCGTCACCATATACGTGAAATAATCGTGGCGTGACGTAAAACAATAATCAATCAATCAATCAATCAATGTAACCTCTTAATGGTTTGTCTGTTGTACAGATATCCAAAGACAGCTCCACAAACAGTAGAGGGACAAATTGGTTTAGATATCCATGGAGTACTAGATGGAGATATAAATAGGTCACAGTCTGCTCCAGTGGCCAAACCTCCTCCTGATGATGATGAGGACAGCTCAAGTGATGACCGTTCTGACAGTACTATGACGATGTCATCCGCAGGAAAGATAGCAAGGTCTCCTGATGGATCTGTGCAAGATGCCAAAGAGCTCAACTTACCTACAGAGACTATAAACCCCCTAGAACTTTCTGAACCACGACCTCCATCTGCCCCACGACCTACATCTCAAGGTCGTCCAGGGTCAACAAGACATAAAGTGCTACCACCTATATCCCCTAAGCCAGAATACTGATCTGAATAGATATTGTTTGTATGTGAAAGCTTATGGTGACACCAGATTCCTTCCTTAACATGTAACAATATCAATATCAATACAAGGGAAGATTTGTTGGTGCAATGCATAAAAACAAGAAGAAGTGGAACTTAAACTTATTCTGAAAGCTTCACATTAATATTATCATAAAATTGATGTAAATTTCATATTTTGGTATATTTTTATGCCTCTTGAATCCAAGATTCGTTGGCTTAATAGTTTTTGGTCTGTCTGTCCGTTTTTTCTCACTTGATATGATTTCATTTAAGATATACATTTCTGTACTACATTCCATCAATGATATTCTTTCCCCGTTTGTCGAAAAATGATGATATAAGGAGAACAAGTTTCTGAGGATGCCGTCCATTCTTATTTCAATTGTGGCTGTGATATCCAAATAAATTGTTTTATGAAAATGTGACATACCATGTATCTTAATTTATATGAATGTAATACATGTACATTTTATACATACACACACACATATAACCAAAATTTATGAATAAATTATTGTCTGATGATTTCAGAATTTGTCATTCAAAATGAATGCTGAAGATTTTTGAATCTTAGTATGTTAAGATTCTAAAGTTTTTTTTAAGGACTTGAACAATGAGTTATCTTTCTTGAATAAATATGTATTGTAAAACATTGATGGTGGATTTATAATAAGAGGATATCCCTCAATTGATTCTCTCCATTTATTTATTATAACGTAAACTTTATCATAAACTACCTTTTCTTTTTACCCCATTTTTTTTTTTTTTTTTTGTTTGGTAGAGCTAGTAAACAACCTTTTTATTTAAGAGCGTAAAGCTAGAGTTATCTTTCTTGAAAACGTTTACTAAAACTTAAATGGTGGATTAGGGTACGAGGGAAGTTTGTCCATTTGTTGTTTCACTTCACATCAAGATTATTTCATTTATATTGTGACAGCATCTTTCTAATACATTTCCCAAAAAATTTCTCTTTATGATAGCTCAATTCTTAATTGCAAAATTTGGATTAAATGTCACTAGTGTAAATATTCAGAAAATCTATATTGTTTAGCTCAGTTAGCATTTTGAAGGAAGAGAAATAACTATCGTTTTGATTCTTACTCTTTATAGGAGTTCTGATCACACATTGCTGCTGTCCATTGCTTTGAAAAACAATGAGCAAAAATGGGTCTATATCACTCATCTGAGCACATCAGAGAAAGTGTCCGATTGTTCTCTAATGAGTTTCCTTATTCATAGAATTTGTACCAAGAACAACACCATATCATTCTAAAACATTCATTCATTTAAAATATCATAGAAAATACTCAAAACTGTGCAAATACAACAAAATACATGTACAAACTGATATCAAGAAAGTATGTGTCAAAACTTGATACAGGAGTGGATCCAAAAACAAAAATTCTTGCGACACCTTTCTTTATTTCTCTGGTATATTCATTTTGTTGATCTATGCAACATGTCTAAGGAAGAAGTTTTCCAGAGGAGGGTATCCTCTGAGGCCTTTACACTATACCTTAGTCCTGCTTAGACAGATAAAATGATGGAGGAAGACCAGTGTTATAAAACATGGAAGATGCTGTAATTATACAAGTCAGAAGAATGAAAGTTGTTGATGTTTGTATAAGCACTCGAAAGGAGGAAACAAATAATGAAAACATCTAGTTTTCTTATCCTCTAAAGAGCCAATTCTAAATACTGTACATTGTTGAGGTATTGAATTATGTCTCGTGGCACGATAATGATCTACCAATAATCAAAGAGTGCAATCTTGTTAAGATTAGGGTTGCCATGTCTGAAGTCAAATGCCCCTAATGGAAGTCATTTTGTTGAAATTTATCAAAGTTAGGTCTGGATAATTATATATCTAATTAAATTTATTTCATTAAAATGATTTAACATGCATATAATTAATGTATTACAAGCAACAAATGAAAGGCAAAAGAAATTACTTGAAAATGTGCAAAAATTAAAGTCTGGCAAATGGTAGTAAAAAGAGTCAAAAATCAAATTTAAAAATGGAACCAAAAACAGTACCATTTCTTAAAACACCCTTCTACTCGATCACTCTAGTGCAATTGTTTGGGGTTTTTTATTTCACCTATAAACCCAATCTGAAGAAGTTTGCCAAAAGAGGGTACCCTCTTGGACCTATGCACTCACCCTTGAAGGATCTGAAAAATAACATCCTAAAAGGGAGATCGAGTACTTCATCTGTATATCGTTTTATCAAAATTCCTTCAATGTTTTTGAAAAAAATATGATCATGTAAAATATATGTATAGACTGAGGACAGACACCAAATGTGACCACATGAAAATAGCTTACTCAACGAGCTTTTGGCTTAGGCGAGTTACTAATCAAGAAAGCATTTTTAAATTAGCATTGAAAGCAGAAGTAAATCACTTCAGTTTGCATTTTGTCATTCATTTCATCACAAAAACCTCAACCTAACCTTTTACGCAGCAAATCCTTTTGAGCTTTTGATATTTTGCAAGTGGGTCTCTTCTGATAAAATTAATCGATATGAAAGCATTTAATTCTGTAACCTTTACCTTTTTAGCTCACCTGAGCCAAAGGCTCAAGTGAGCTATTGTGATCAATCACCGTCCGTCGTCCGTCCGCCGTTAACTTTTCACATTTTCGACTTCTTCTCCAGAACCACTGAACAGAATTTGATGAAACTTGATAAGCATGTAGTACTCATGGTCCCCTACAAGTGTTGTTGTTTTTCGTCCGGATTCATCAACAGGTGGCGCCACCACAGGCAAAAGTAGGTCAAAGAGGGTACCCTCCTTTGACAAACTTCTTCTTCAGACCGGGGGCATACAGAGACAAACCGAATGCATAGGAATGATCTAGGGGGATGTGTGAAGAAGTGTTGTTATTTTTGGTTCCGTTCCGAAATCAAATTTTTGACGTTTTTTTGTACTTGGTAGTTTTAATGCAGAAAAGAGGTCTTTCTTTTCTTTTAAGAAACATTGATGCATTAATTTGGTTTAATTTGATCATTTTGATGGTAAGAAATACTACTGCGAAGAAAATTTTTCAATATTTTATGTTTTGGATTTTTTATGAATTTTTTAAGACTTTCAAGAAAAAGGGGGGTGGGATAATTGGTGTAAACATTTCACAGTTTGAACTTTTTCTTCGGAACCACTTGCTGGAATTCAATGAAACTTGGCATGCATCAAATACTCAAGGTCCCCGACAAATGTGGTCATCTTTGTCAGGATCCATGAACAGGTGGCACCACCACAGACAAAAGTAGGTCACAGAGGGTACCCTCCTTTGACAAACTTCTTATTCAGATCGGGTGCATACAGCGACAAACCGACTGCATAGGAATGATTTAGAGGCATATGGGAAGAAGTGTTGATATTTTTGGTTCCATTCCGAAATTAAATTTTTGACGTTTTTTCATTTTTATTTTGGACTTTGTTATTTTAATGCATTAAAGAGTTATTATTTTCTTTTAGTAAACATTGATGCATTCATTTAATCATTTCTATGGTAAGGAATGCTGGTGCGAAGGAATTTTTTCAATATCTTGATTTTTGAATTTTTTTTATGAATTTTTTAAGACTTCCAAGAAAAGGGGGGGGGGGGGGGGGGGGGACAATTTTTCATATCTTCAACTTGATCTACAGAACAACTTGAAGGATTGTGATAAAACTGGGTAGGATGCAAGTACTCATAGTCCTTTTCAAAGGTTTTGTTTTTTGTGCGGATCATCCAAATTGGTTAACAGATAATGCCACCATGTCTAAAAGTAGGTCTCACAATGATACATATACCACTTGGTAATTGAAATATGGAGAGTAGTGGTTCAAATCCAGCTGTGGTCAAAAAAATTTTTTTTTTTTTACACATCTAAATAAGTTTTTAGATGTTTCTCAACACTCAACATATGAAATTAGGAATTTTACGTTTAAGACTTCCAAAAAAAAAAGGGGGGGGGGGGGGGTTTTGGCCATTTTTCACATTTTCAACTTTTTCTACAAAACTGTTTGAAGGATTTTAATAAATCTTGGTAGAAATAAGTCACTTATGATCCTCTTCAAATTCTATTGTTTTCGTCCAGACCTCTTTACAGGTGGCGCCACCATAGTCAAGAGTAGGTCACAAAAGAGTTCCCTCGTTTAACAATAT
This sequence comes from Pteria penguin, assembly GCA_035048485.1. Classification (NCBI taxonomy): domain Eukaryota; kingdom Metazoa; phylum Mollusca; class Bivalvia; order Pterioida; family Pteriidae; genus Pteria; species Pteria penguin. The sequence goes on along the minus strand of CM068588.1, from coordinate 25,192,417 downwards.
TCTTTTTCATACGGGCTGTATACAGAGACAAACAGAATGCATAGAAATGATCTAGAGGGATGAGTGAAGATGTATTGTCATTTTGGTTCCCTTCCAAAATCAAATTTTAGAATTTTTTTCGACATTTTTTTGGACTTGGTGATTCAATGCAGAAAAAAGTGTCATATTTCCTAGTTAATTGATAATGATGATTTCTTATGGACTATTGTGATCATAATTATGGTAAAGATTGTTACTTTGAAAGAATTTTGTCAATATCTCAATTTTTGGATTTTCTATGAATTTTTTAAGACTTCCAAATGAGGGTGTATAGGAACAATTCAATCACATTTTTCACTTCTGCTGTTATACCACATGAAAGATTTTAATGAAACATGGAATACATGAAGTACTAAAAGTCCTCTATCAATTTGGTAAATTTCATCCAAATTGGTCAACAGATAATGCCACCATGTCTAAAAAGCAGTTCTCACAATAGTACATATACCACTTGGTAATTGAAATATGGAGAGTAGCGGTTCAAATCCAGCTGTGCTCAAAACTTTTTTTTTCATTTCTTTACACATCTAAATAAGTTTTTAGATGTTTCTCAACACTCAACATATGAAATTAGGCAATTGTAAGTTAGATCTGGACAATATTTGAAACAATTGTTGTTCATGACCCAGACTTGAAATCAGTCGACAAAAGGCCCCACCTAAAGAAAATGACTAACTTGTTGCCCTGAATGACTTCTTGCAGAGACAAAGGAAATGCTTAATATCAAAATCACCTGAATGGATGTGCAAAAAAGTGTTGTTTTTTATTCTAGCCTGAAATAAAATTTGACATATTTTCAACATCTGTGTTGACTTAGTCACATTAATGCAAAAATAAATGAATTCTTCCTTCATGCATGACTGATAATCTAGGTACTCAGGTGAGCGATATAGGCCCACTTGGGCCTCTTGTTTTAAAGCAGCATCTATTAGATATAGTCACAAAGAGTAGGAAGTTTCAAGAGTTGGTGCTCATATGCTGATATTCTGCAGTGTTGGACCATTGGTAATTCAGAATAATCATTCAAATAGGCTAAGATTTTCTGCTTTAGTGCCCACTTTGTATATTAGTGTGGTGTGGGTTATTGGGTCAGGGATCTTATTCCTAAGAATATTCTGGGATATTTTGTGACTCCTCAGAGTCATAGGTAGTTCAACTGCTGTTGATACCAGAGCACAGCAAACTTGCTACTCGTATCTCAATATAGGGACCAACTGTAAATAATATACATGTATATTATCATATCGATGCATTTAAATCACAGACAAGCTTTGTAACATCAATCACGCTGTCCTTTGGCAACCAGGTTATTGAGAACTTAACAGAATTCATAATTTCCATCATTTTAGCAAATACTGAGACATCATCTACACAATGTAAAGAAACCTCATACTATAAACACATTGCTCCACTGATATTCATATACAAGTACACACAATACCTAGCCTGTGTAACCGAGATGAATAACTACAGAAAATTTAAATGTAAATTCTTTAAACTATTTTCAGTGACATCTGGTTGATTTTTAAGTAAGAAAAAGTTTCATCTCATTGTTTCTCAAACTAGATAGATAATATTGCAATTCATTAGGTGCATGACACTGGTGGTCCTAACAGTAACTAAATTTCCTGGCAAATCAATTTTCTGTAATAGCATGACTGAGTATGACTCTAAACACATGTGAATTAATCTCCATCATACATCAAGTACATGTATTTAAATTTTCTAGTGACCGTATACTTTACTTTGTTCACCAATTAAGCAGAACGAAGTGGATAATTTCAAACTTTACCTTGAACCAACAAACTGACAAATATCAGTACACAGGGAACTTAGGAGTCAGAATTATTTTGCAATATTTGATTGATTGACCATTGTTTTACCCCACTCCATAATTGTTTTATGTATATGGAGATGGCATCTGCCTGATGCATTGCATAGAAATTTATACTTTTGCAAAAGACCCACCCAGTGCAGTTAGAGATCCTTTACTTGCCACGCCTACTGTGACACGGTACCTTAGTTTTAATGCTCTCATCTGAAAGATGGAACACTGATGTGACCATGACAGCAGTCGTACCTGGAACTGGCTTTTCGTTGCAATATTTTGGTTACCAGTGTTATTAAGAAAGGTTATGTACATGTACTGAAACACGATACAGTCCTTACATCTCATTTGGCCATACAAGTGGTGTCTTGTACATGCCCTAGAGCAGGAAGAATATTTATCTTGAGAGAGCTTCACTCAACTTAAGTAAACACAACTGAAGTGTTCAAACAACAAATATGTAACAGTCCCTGTTACAAAACTCTATGTTCTAAATCACTGATTATCTTTACTATCTGGGAGGAGTAAGATTTCTGTATGACGAATACATACCTGAGCTGAAACATAGCTAGAGGAGCATCGAGTTAAACTTGTGACAAAAATTCATCAAGGAGGATCTCTATGGAAACTTCAGAAGCAATCGGCACCCTGTTATCAACTCTCACTCTCTGTCCCTATTGAAAGCAGCTATCAGAACATAGGTACCAATGTATACTTATAAATCTCATGTCCTGAATTTATTAAATTCTTGACTAAAATCTTCTTTTGAAGTAAAATAAACATCAATTTAATTTTTTTTTCAATTTGGTGGGGTTTTAACTGCTTCCGTTCAGCATGCCAGAACTTGCCTTTATCAAATCAAGGTAGTAAAATGTCACCAAAAAACCCCCCAAAAACCAAAAAACTTTAAATAACCCGTCAACTAGATATTTTCTAATAAAAGGTGTCAAACACATGTAAATGTTTTTTGTCTTCTTTATATATAATTAATAAATCAAGAAAATGAACAAATATATGTTTGATAAATTTTCTTCAGTGTATTAGCTTTTGATCACGTTAAATATGGCGCAAAATTCACAGTTCAGAATTTCTTTTTCCATGAATTAGGTACCTTGATTCAAACCATGAACATTTCTCATTACCCTTGTAACTTTAAGTATAATAGGCTGATTTTGTGAAGCTGGATATTTTTGTATTTGTTTATCTACAGTGTTGATGACAATGCTTTACGTCAAATATGTGAACAGTGCATTATGCTGAAAGTCATCCGTCATCCCCAATATTGAGTCTTTTCATTAAAAAGAGTTTTTTCCATTTGGGACTGTCTGGGATGTAAAACAAAAACAACGTAACTTCCTATGAAAACGTCATTTTTTTACCATCACTTCCCTGAGTTTCAGAATGGTTTCTATAAAATTTGATAACGTAACAACAACTGCATGTCAGACACTATTCCAAATGGAAAGTAACTCTGTGTAACAAAAAGACTGAATATCAAAATCCCAAGAACAAGATTGAGATTTACAAAGGTTACAGGAAGTGGTGCCAGTTGAAGATTATTTAAATCTTTGGTCAAGATGATTTTGAGATACTAAAGTAACATTAACTCCATAACTGAGGTATGTTTTATGTTTTAAGCACTTTATGTAACATATTTAATCTGTCAGTCATTTCACAAGATGATATTAAAATTATTTAAGGTCCAATATCATTTTGATCTTGTTTGTTGTTTGCCTTGACCTTTCTTTGGTTTTCCCTTTCCTCGCTTTTCTCGAAGTCTTTTAAAATATTCATTAAATTCTTTATGTTCGTCCCTGTAAAACAAGACAATGATACATTTTTAGTAGTTGTATTTTTATCCAAAGCACTTACCGTATTCTAGAAAACAAAATAATCTCTTATAAAGTAAAGATCAAATTTTGTTGAATTGTTGAGATATTTTCATACTCAGGACATAAAGGAGTACAGCTATTGTCCCTTATCGTGTATTGTACTATAAGTTTTATGTATACCACACAATTATATGTATATGCCATTGATTGACTGTTATAAAATATTTTCACAAAAGGATTTAGCATATCAGAGGACTAGCTAGTGAAGTTCTCATCTGTTCAAAGACAGAAAAACATGGAAAGAGCAGGAACATTTCAGGATATTCAGTTAATTACTGTCTATTATATATGCTTATTGCATTAATTCAAAAGAAGTTTGTTATGTTTGAAATCAATATTTGTTTGCGAAGGTCTTTTTGCATGTTTTTTATGACATAAAACTTTATACACTTATGTTTACACATTTGACATCACATCACAAAAATATTCAAAATGTCAGTTTAAGAAATGGGCATATGTTGAAATGTAGTCTATAAGATTATCAACTTAACCAGAGACATACATGTAAATACACATGTCTCTGATTTAATGTAATAAAATCAGGGAAAAAAACACCATAAATACATGCCAATGGTTTACTTAGATTTTCATGTTCTATTTTCATATTCTATGGCAAAAACTTTAAAGTAAAACTTAGTAGTTGTCATTCTAGTTAAAAACAAGAAACTGCTAAAGACGTTATGACCGGATCGCAAAGCAAATTCGAAATAATGTTATGGTCCAAGTTCAAAAGTCATGGTATCAACTGAAAGCTCCGGTCATAAAGAATGTACATGTATGTGTAAAGAATCAAAAGTTCTACACCAATTGATTCAAAAGAAATATAAAAAATAATAGTTTTTTAACAGTAGGTCAAAATTCAACTTCAAGGTCACTAGGTCAAAAGCCATAGAATTATTTGAAAGCTCTGGTCATAAGGAACCTATGTGTAAATTATTATGTTTATACTCCTCTTAGTTTCTGAGGTTTTGCTTCGACCAGAAACTTAACCAAAATGTTGACGGACAGACTTCTGGACAGGCGGAATGATGGATGGATATCACCAATTTATAGACTGGAATTGCTTTGCAATCCCACAAAAAATTACTTAGGTTCAGGTATGGTGAATAATGATTGGCTCCACTTAATTTCATGTACAAAAGGTACAAAATGAAAGTATGCAAATGTAATAATACATGTAAATCCATGGGGCATGAACGGCCCACAGTAGTAGCTAACAAAATATCCAAAAAATCTGAGATCAATGGTACATTTAAGTGCAGCATTAAAACAATGTCATAACTATGGGTAGGATAAAAAATTTAGGGTCATTACCATGGAGCAATAACCCCTACCCATCCTTTCTGTGTCTGTCTGGATAATTTCTACCTGTATAAGCATCTCATCAGGTTACAAGTTATACACATATATATATATTAGATTAAATAACATTACATAGTTGAATCCTTTACATCATGTTACATGTATATGTGCGATATTAGAGAAAGACATACCTATATAAGCCAATAAAACGTAGTTTTGTAAATATCTGTTCTGTTCTAGGATGATTGGGATAATACTTCACTATCTCACTATCCTTATATTTAGGTTTTTCACTGAAAGCTGTTACAACTTTCATAGATTTTGTAGTAGTTGTTGCACTCATATTTCCAAAAATTCTCGCTGATAGTTTAGCCATTTTCAAGGCATACATTGATGGTTTAGACATTTTTTCCTACTGAAAGTGGAAAACATTTAATTAAGTACTTATACCATATAAAGAAATAGGTATTAATTACAATGAAAGCATTATAATGTAACTGGAATTAATCTTTTCCAAGACTGATCTGTTTTTGCGTTTTATCTGCTTGGTATTTTGAGTACCAAAGTATAAGCAACTTTGTCAATGTATTCATCATGTTCATTAGGAACTTGACATAGTTTTAACAAACAACTTGCATCTCTGAAATAAATAACAGAAGATGCTTGTTAAAGACTGATTTAAATGTGTCCAATATTGGATTGTTACTTGCTTTAAAATTTTTAAACAAAAATCTAGTAACTTAAAATATATCATAATCAGGGCTCGAAACTAACTTTTTCAAGCACTAGTCTGGCGGACTAATCGGTTACAAAATCCATTAGTCCACACAAAAATCTATTATTCCGCAGAAAAATAGACGATTTATTCATTTTAAATTGATTTAATTTCTGGGTAAACACATTTCATTTGTCAGATTTAACATTTCAAGACGCTGTGGGGCACATATGCCCCTAGCTCCTTTTCGTCCATAAAGGCAGGATGGCTAAATATATCGCCACATTTCTCTGTGGCCCCACGATCACCATGCAAAACAACGTCAATGTCCGAAAATGTATTGCAGCTGCTCTACAAGCGTAGCTTTATAAAAAGCTTAGGCTGCAATCGGAATAGCTTTAAATCTTCAAGTTGTTGGTCAAAAAGCCAAATGGCTTTCTGTAAATAGGAATTACATGTACTTGTTTTTAAAACCATCTTTTTATGCGCAGTTGTGAATTTTCCTGCTAAAATTTCTAAAGCCACGCCTCACTTTTTTCCTTATTAGGAATGTAGCCGCGCCTTTTTTTCCTTTTTAGGAAAGTCTCTCGGATGTTCTTGTCAATATTCGGAAATAAGTTGGTTTTTGCAGTGAGCAAATCTTTTTTTATTAATTGTGAACATTTTATAAGATTTATTTCTAGAAATCTCAATATTTACAGCAGAATTATGTGCTAATACTGTTTCTTAGTACTAGATTATTACCCAACATGCCACGCTAATGGAGTTTGCACATGCACTCTCAAAGCGAATTTACTATCGTAATATACAATCGGCCGAGGCCGATTGCAATAATCTGTTTCAACGAAGCGCACCAGCGACTCAGACTCTCGTTACTTTATATGTACTTTTCGGCGAATACGGAATATCGCAACTACAATAACGTCAACATACATGCGTATTTTGTAATTGTTATGACGTCATATAATTGTGATGTAAGTTGCCGACATAAAAGAGCCCACATCGCGAATAGATTTGGTAAGTTACTAAATGCAATGAGGGATTTTAGTAGTTGCGATACTCCGTATTGTTACTAAAAATAGGTTACGGGATTTCCAGAAAAATAAGTTTTCAATCGTTTGCAGGGCGGGTGAGAGGATTTGAGTGGGTATCACAGAGTTTTCATTAGTCTGTCGGACTTATACAATGAGAAATCTGTTAGTCCATGGCATAATTTATTAGTCAAGGACTTACGGACATACGTTAATTTCGAGCCCTGATAATAGTTATACTGCTCTGTTGCCATCTGTTTTCCTAGTCTGAAATTCACCAAAATGTCAAATCCCAATCAATTTTTGTATGCTAAACACAACATGAAAGTACTTGTAGCTAATAATAAGTTAGGTTTGCAGTTGCACGTTTGTCATACACAAAACTTTTGCTTTATTTTTCACGTATAATATCAAATACAAAAATGTTATAAACAATACCTTTTTTTATTTCTTAATAATTAATTTGTTGTTGGAACTTGCAAACATGACTTGGTTTTCACATGTCTGTTCGAAATCTCTAAAAACACTGGTTACAAAATAGACAACTCGCTGCAAAGACGACTTGCGAGATGAGAATTGTATGCAGTTTGCTCTGCACATTTGAATGTATAAAGCACTATAAATTTATCATAAAGGTAAATTTCCCGGATATACAATAACATGAAACTTCAATGATGGACATAATCAATGACACTTAATGTATCTTTCATATAAATATATAATTTGGATTGAGTTACACACGGGTCGACTAAGCTGTAATCAAACGTTCTCAATCCGAATTTTATTGAACACATGCCAATTTCCTATGAATTTAAAAAAGAAAACAAAAGATTTTTTAAACTTAGTTTTTCATTCAGAAAATGCACTATTAAAGGTATTGGTTTATTATCTAAATACTACTGATAAGTATCAGATATTGACCTTGTTTTTATTTGTGTTAGGGCATTGGTAAGTATAGTCGTGCGAGTTGAATTCACTATTATTCACCATTACGGCATTAGTACTACAATACAGTCTTTATTACAGATGTACATATGTCCTTCAAACCTAAAATACATCCTTATTTTATCCATTTGGGGTGCTTCTTAACCAGAAGAAGAAGTTCCAAGCTGAAAGTGAAATTAAAATGCATAACATAACGTGAAGTTTGCTTTTCTTGTGCGCTCGCGCTCAGGGCTGCTGAGCACATGCTTTGCCTTAACACAGATTTCCATGTAAACTTAATTTCGAGACTGCGTTCACAAGTTTGACTGTAGGGTGAATAAGCTTGACAGACACGTTCATTTACTAGCCACTTAAAACTAATATTCACATTTACATATATAGAAGGACCTGAAGGAAATTTGCAATAAAGATTGTACATATAAATATGAGAACATACAAATGTGCAAATAAAATATTTAGAATAAATAATTAAAACCCTTACACATTAAGGAATGAATTTTAAAAATATAGAGTATATTCGAATGCATAAATCTAATTGGAGTTACTTCCCTTTTCCGCCATTTTTTGAGGTGAAGTTGGAGTTTTTGCTTCATATTCATATCAGTTATAATATTGAATGTTTTTGAGAAAGTTGTTTATATTTCCACTCCTTTGAAAACAATTTAACAATGTACACTGGTTTTATTATTGCATAACAATTGCAAATATTCAAGAAGCATCCTTCGTTTGGAGAAATCCCTAGCTTACATATGATTAATTAATTCAATAAATGTGCGGCCATACACCTCCAAGATGGCAGAAAAGGGAAGTAACTCCAGTTAATTTTGAAGCATTTGAAAACTATCAATTGGATGCAATTTATGACCATTGAATGTAATGAAATTTATTCTTATTTTACAATAATTATAATGCTAAAAATAATACCAATACTGCTATTTAATACTACTAATAGTAATAATAATAATAATAATAATAAGTAAATAGATGAATAAATAATAATTATAATAATAAATAAGATAAAATAATATAACAAATAATAATAATAATAAATAATAAATTATGAAATAATCATAAGAATAAATAATTAAATGAATACATGTACATACTTAAATAAATAGGTAAGTACATAATACATAAATTGAAAAAACTTTGAATATAATAATAACTTGATACTGAAAACTGAAATTTTTTTTTTTCATAAATACCTTGCTTCATGTCTATGCGGTAATTTCAGTTGTTGAATTATCAGTTTTAATTTTTATTGTGATATGAAACCCATAATGAATTATAAGTCATTCACGTATATATGGATATATTATCGTTGATTCAGTTAGATCCATTTTATTTGCTTCATCAGAACCATGGCATAGAAAAAATTAAGTATGTGATGTGTGACTTGACGGAGCGCATGCAGGAACACATCCGGTTAACACGAATGTCCTCCCGCGTTAATGCGAAGAGCACACATGCATCCTGTTGAGTAGTTCTGGCACATGTGCTAAAGCAATCATCATGACCGCTTTTCATGTTAATGTGTATTCTATGTTAGGACTGCACCCATCTGTATATACACATGTACATGTAGATAGTTTTCAAGTCTAAATTTACTGGAGTTACCTCTCGTAGTCGGCCATATTTGGGGTCAAACGAGATTTTTATTTAGAGTATTACCAATTCATTGTTGGAGAGGGTTTCCCTAATTTTGCACCAAAATGAACAGTTTGGAAATAAATTATATCTTAATATTTGTTGATTTGTAAGCAATTATATTTTCAAAGATGATTTTAAAGAAATTCAGTTTGTATTTTTGTTGAGTAATGCACAAAACTTCACACTTTGAAACACAAAATGACTGACAACGGGAGATAACTCCTGTGAATTTTTGCTCAGTGAAAACTGTCTATATATACAGTACGAAGACTGGTATATGTTAATAAATCTTAAGATTACTTTGAGACGACCCTTTTGATTTAATTTATACTCTACAATACCGGTATTATACCGTATAGACGAAAGTTAAATTGAAGTGCAGGGGCTGGTTTGGTGTAGTTATTAATCACTTGGCCTGTGGTGCTGCATGCTGACAATATGGGTTTGATTCCCAGATTTCACCACCATGTTTAAGAAGTTGGTTTCCTCCTACTGCTATATGTATGTCACGATATGACTGAAAAATTGTTGAAAGCAGTATAAAACACCAATCAACCAACTAAATTGAAGAGGCGTCAAGTGCGTCTTTAGCTCATGTTAATCATATGATTTATTTATGAATATCAGTGTGACAGATAAGCAAGGATGGATAATGCTATGGTCCTGCATAGAGCCATGCTTATTGGCACAACATTTGTGCTGGCAAGCAATTTTATCCACATGCCAGCAAATATTCATCAAACAAGTATATCATGTACATGTAGCTAGCGACTGATGATGTACAGCTGCTACAGTGGTAAGACGACACAGGTGAATGTCCAGCCAGAGCAAGACACTTAAAGTTGCAGCATTTTGTTTCTGAATTTTCAAGAAAGGGAAGGGGGATGGGGGGGGGGTGTATTCTTTCCAACTTTGGACAATTTGGCTGCAGCTATGATTATGAATAAAAGTTCACATGCAATATGTCATACATGTACATACATGTATATGTGTACCTCGTCATTTATTTATCTATATTCAACGTATATACGTATAGACATGTATATAGAAATGACGAGCACACATATGACAAATACATAAACTTTATTTACAATCATAAATGTTACCTGTAGTTTACAGTGTAAATTTGCCTACCAGAAAATTGGGGTGGAGGGGAAGGAGAAGGAAGAGGAGGGTCAGTTCTTAGCTTCAATAGATTGCCGGCTTCATGCACACACTTGTTTATATTTGGACAGACTATTTGCTGTGGTGCTGAATCTTAGCATTGCCTACCAGCACAAATCATGAGAATTAGCGTGGCTACATACACTACCATCATGCCATTAAAGCCACATCCTTTTGTACATAGTCCTTACTTATATTAAGCCCAATTTTTACCATTCTGGTATATATACCAGTAGAACCAGCATAGCTAAGAAGACGAGTTCAGCTCGTGATTGAGAGAGGTCCCACATTTGAATCTTACCCTGGGCACACCTGTGTCCCAACTTTCAGACGAAATTATGTGAAAAAAACCTTAGGGGTCCCATATGCCACTCCTATCGTGCAAGATCTGGCCTCACCGCTTTGAATGGGTCCATTGCAAAGATATAAATTTCTGTGCAATGCATCATGCAGATGCTGCCACCATAGACACGATATAATTGTGGAGTGACAAAACTAAGTAATCCATCACGATAGTTTACCATTACAAATGTACATATATCATACTGATATTAAGCTGTATACTCATACAAATATGGCTGAAGTACGAATATGATTGACAACATGTGCTAATTCAAGTGCTGTATTATGAATGACTTTTTCCATCCCTGCAAGCCATGATTTACTCAGGGCTCATGATTTGTATCCGACCACCAAAACAGTGCCGTTTTTCTGATCAGATGGTGAAAATCAAGGCAATAAGGTTGAATCAGCATTTCTATACACAGCATTGTATCAGTATATATTTTGCGCAAAGTCGTTAGCACGTTACATGTAGCGCTTTTAAGCCAAAGGTTTAAGTGAGTAATGGTCATCACTTCTCGTCTGGCATCCATCTAGCTGTCCAGTGTAAACCTCAATTTCCCTTTAATAGCTTATGAAGGGATTTTAATGAATCTTGGGAGGGATAAATTTCCCCAACTGTACAGTCCATGTGTTTTGTAATTTTTCCACTTGCCACAGTGGGCCACATCCAGGTGTAATTTCAAGAACTATGCAATACACAGTGTAATTAACTAAGGTGTGAATAAGCACAGATAAATGTCCACTGCAGTTCCCACTGTGTTTTGTGCTGTATCTCCAAATCACCCGGACTGTACTGTACAAGTGTTGCTATTTTTCATCCAGATCCACTAAGAGGTCCACCAAAGACAGGACAACTCACGTTGTAGGCCCCTAGAGGTACTATCCTTCGACAACCTTCTTTTTCAGACTGGCTGCAGAGATCGAGAAACAAGTATACCAGATTGACCTAGAAGGGTGTCTTATGAAGTGTTGTTGGTTTTAGTTCTATTAGAAGTCAATTTTCGATTTTTTGAGGTTTTGTTGGATTTATTTGTAGCGATTTTTGCATATTTTCATGTGTTTTCCTAAATAATCTCTTTAAAGATTTACTTGTAATATAATGCACTAAATATTTGTATTTAATGAATCAGATTTAATGAAAATGAAAATTACTGTAAAGAATTTTTTAAATGTAAAAAGGATGCAATATCTGTTTATTATATTATGTTCAATTTAGAATACTAATAATGCATCAATTTTGAGGGTTTGATAAGATTTCAGGTAAATTTAGGTTACTGTATAGAATGTAAATTATTTCAAGAATACATCATTTTTCACCTTTGACATATTAAAATCAGAAAGAGGGAGGAAAGAGTTGTTTTCATATTGCTCAGGGGCCAGTTGTTTGAAACTTTAACCATTGGTTAAGCTAACCAATGGTTTAATTTTATCTGAATATACCCTTAAAATGAAAAGTTTTCAAGTCAAAAACTGTGTACTAATTTGAAGCATATGAAACCTGCATGGTAATGTAATTTAGATTTTTTTTACATCTCATAAATCGAATAAATTGTCTCTCAAAAATTAACCACTGGTTAGCTTAGCCAAGTGAGCAATATACAGGTAGACCCATTTCTGCCTTTTGTTTTTATACACCCGTCTTAAGACGGGGCGTATTATGTTATGGCGTTGTCCGCCCGGCCTCCTGGATAAGCTTGCCCTGGATATTACTTCTTCCCCTGCGCATGGATTTCAATAATATTTCACAGAATTGTTGCTTTCGATACAAAGGTGTGTCATGACCTTGACGCAAGGTCATAGCTCAAAGGTCAAGGTCACAACATGCAAAGTAAAACCTTGTCCGAGCCATAACTTCTTCCCCTGTGCATAGATTTCAATAATATTTTACACAATTGTTACTTAGGATCCAAGGGTGTGTCATGATTTTGACCCAAGGTCATAGGTCAAAGGTCAAGGTCACAACATGCAAAGTGAGTAAAACCTTGTCCGTAATATTACTTCTTCCCCTGTGCATAGATTTCAGTAATATTTTACAGAAATGTTTCTTAGAGCCCAAGGGTGTGTCATGATATTGACCAAAGGTCAAGGTCACAACATGCAAAGTGAGTAAAACCTTGTCTGGGCCATAATTTCTTCCCCTGTGCATGGATTTCAATAATATTTCACAGAATTGCTACTTAGGACCCAAAGGTGTGTCATGATCTTGACCCAAGGTCAAAGGTCAAGGTCACAACATGTAAATGAGTAAAACCTTGTTTGTGCCATAACTTCTTCCCCTGTGCATAGATTTCAATAATATTTTACACAATTGTTACTTAGCACCCAAGGGTGTGTTATGACCTTGACCGTTAAAGGTCATAGGTCACAACATGCAAAGTGAATAAAACCTTGTTCGGGCCATAACTTCTTCCCCTCTGCATGGATTCCATAGTATTTTACAGAATTGTTACTTAGGACCCAAGGATGTGTCATGACCTTGACCCAAGGTCATAGGTCAAAGGTCACATCATACGAAGTGAATAAAACTTTGTTACTATGATAAGATGCTATGGAGATGCTATGTAGCGTGATACGTCAAGTAAACCTCAATTGTTTTTCATGAAACTTATACAGAATGCTTAAATACTGTAGGGGAAGCCACTTTTCAGTTTTGAGCAAATTCCATTTTGTTGTTACAGAGTTATGAGACTTGGATCTCTCTTTTTGGATTTCAATATTTCATAAAAGTATTACCAAACAGACCCATGTTTTGGGGTAATAGAATCATACGTTCACATTAATCCTGTCTAAAGTAAGCGACGGGCGTATTATGCAACGCTAGGCGTGGCTCTTGTTTAGTTTATCATAGGCCTCAATTTGGAAAAAGTATTGTATTTGCAACTTCTGCTCGTTTGATATTTCTTTATTATTTTAGTCATTGTTGCCTGTACAGTGCTGTTTTGTTCGTGACCAAGGCTATTAATTTGCTCTGAAATTACCTAAATCACAGAAACCTGACTCACTATATACATATATTATGATATACATGTATAGTGTAAACAGATTGTGAATCCTACATTCATATATCTCTCTTACATTTTCAGATACAGCGGGAAAGTCACAGAAATGAATGGCTGTGTCATTCCCAACACCCCCATTGCAGTGGATTTTTGGAAAATAAGGCAGTGCCCTTCAGCCAGAGTTTTCTTTTTATCACATCTCCATGGTGATCATATTGTAGGACTGTCCTCATCTTGGAAGCACAAAATCTATTGTTCAGAAGTCTCGGCTAAGATCCTGAAGGAGAAATATGACCTTGAACCATCCTTGGTATGTACACTAGAAATGGGCAGTAGTCACATCATTTACCTTGACCCTGATGAACAAGAACAAATGACTGTTACAACTGTTGATGCAAACCATTGTCCAGGAGCTGTTATGTTCATTTTTGAAGGGTATTTTGGGAAAATATTATATACCGGTGATTTTCGTTGGAATGAGCAAATGGAAGCAGACCTGTTTTGTCAAAATTTGGATAATCTAGATGTTTTGTATTTAGACAATACTTATTGTTCTCCTAGTTGTCAGTTTCCAAGTAGAGAAGAAGCTATGGAACAAATCATCTCCATTCTCAAAAACCACAGAGACCACGACATAGTGATAGGATTACGGTCACTGGGTAAAGAGAACATACTGATCAAGATTGCAGAAGAATTTAAGGAGTGGATATCATTACCTGGCGATATGTACAATACAGCTGTCACACTAGACCTCCCTGAAATATTCTGTGTCAATGAAATTAACTGCAGAGTGAGAGTTGAACCATTTTATAGCATTTCCAATAAGAATATGGATAAATGGAATGAAATTCATCCAACGATAGCAATCTTACCGACAGCTTTATACACTGGTCTGGACATGGCCCCATTTATTAATAGGCGAGATGTGTTCATTGTGCCTTACTCAGATCATAGCTCTTATCTAGAGTTGGTGGAATGTGTGAAATTATTATCCCCCAAGGTTATATATCCTATTGTTAAAGAGAATACGAAAGGTCCATTTGGATGTAATGTGGCAAATAGGAGCGATATGTCCTGTTTCTCACAATACCTTGATAGACGTCCACGGACTGAGGTGGTCATACCAGACAGCGTAAAAAGCAGCATGTTAAACCGAAGAGGAGCAAGTCCTCAAAAGCCAAGACAGAAGAGAAAGAGGAAGATATTCCATAAAAAAGAACGAGTACTCAGACAGTGTGTTCGAGGTGTACAGTACGACTATGCATCTAGTGACAATGAGGACAGCAGAAATGATTCCTTTGACGGTAAATCTAATACATCAAGCGTTTCTCATTTATCTAACGATGACCCAAGCAATAGGGAGTCGCCACAGATGGTGTTAAAGGTACTTTCTGAAGTAAGTACCCTTAATAATGAAAAATTCACACAAGCAGTTATTGTACATGGTAAAGATGGAGAACAACACAATAGAGAAAATATAGAAGAGGAGGATTTACCTTCTGTTATAGCTCTAAAGTCAAACTACAATAAGGAAAAACATTTATTAGAGTATAATGAGGGGAACAGCAGGGAGAATGAAGTTAAGAATAAATTACCAGTAATAAGAAGTAGAAGTGCAAGCATTAAGACTGGACCATGTGCAATGCAGAAAGAACTTCCGATTATTTCCTCCCCAGTAAGTTCAGATAGAGATGAATACGTAAACTTTTCATATAAAGAAACTACAGTAAGTTCTGATAATTCACAGGAATTCAGAAATAAACTATACCCTATATTCACCAAGAGAAGTGCATGTGATAAAAATCCAAAGTATAATCAAGATATGAACACTATGGTACAAAAGTGTGTGGGATGTAGAGTATTACCCTTCAGTTCGGTGCAATCTTCCGATAGTGCTCGGAAATACTCTGTTAAACCTGTAAGCAAAATCAGCATGTCATCCCTGAAGCATAATACTGGCGAGACACGTCCTTGTGTAATGAATGTTGGTTCTACTGTGATAGCCGTTACTCCAGAAAAGAAGCCCAGGGTCATTTCACATACTGTTAATATTAAACCACTAGTATTTGACAAATGACACAGTTTTGTTGCTATATTCATTGTGTAGCTTATATATTGATGTTTGTAAGGATGTTTTCTTTTACTTCATGTTCTCTCAGGGATAACTCAAGGTTTTATTTAAAACTTATACATTTGTTACAGTTACTGAGAAATTTTGTAACCGGGTCAATACCTCATCAGTATCAGAGATAACATGACTCGGCGGGTTAGGATCCAAATACCAGCAATTTATTAAGTATAAACCCTGCAATTCAATAAAGCATCATTAACATCGTAAATATACACACATAAATTTCAACAATACAGTACAGTCCGGGTGGAACTCACTTGCCCACTGGTCACAGTGGACATTTTTAGAGTGGGCATTAAAAAATGTCCACTGGATGCAGTGGACATTCTTGTAAGAGTCAGTCAGAATTAACATACAGGTAAGAGGACAGCTTGACAGCTCAGGTAAATGTCCACTCCTAATGCCCACTGAAATTTCAGGTAGACTGTCAACTGTGAACAGTGGGCATTCAAAGTTCGACCCGGACTGTATATGAAATGTAAAAGACAACTTTAGTAGTACAAAGAAACCGGTTTCATAATGAATATCAAATAATGACATTACATATTACCCTTTGATATAATGAAATATAAGAGTTATGTCCCTCATTATTACAAACCCTCAAGAAATCTATTAAGCAATACATAATTTACTTGTTGTTTACGAAATTATGTCAACATAATAATAATAATATATATTTATACATGTATCTAGATAAATATCAAATGTTCAAAATACATTGATGAACACAAAAATATAAAAAATTAAAAGAACACAATTTACCTGTTTATGGAACAAGGTTTAGATAATCCAATTACTTTTGTCTGGTTATATGTTGACACAAAGGATTTCAAGAAATAGTCACTATTTTCCATACACATATGATATAAATCTTCATTATTTCAAACCACGGCGTTATGGTGGAATATTATTTTTCTATTAACTTCAAAAGGTGGTAAATCAAACAATAGAAAAATAAAATGACCAATGAAATGACCGATTTATATATCAGTAATCACGTAGAAGCGGGAACTACAAACTAGAAAAGATAATAATTTGGAAAACGAATATAATTTACAAAAATGTAATACTTTAGATTAATTAATGATAGTGAAATGTTGCTACAAACTTAAAACAATAAACCACTGTCACTATCACAATTTATTTATAGCATGTTCGGTGTAGCTTTTAAAAATACCATTTATAGCTGTAATGTAGCATAGGTGGCAGAGTACACTTGATAAGTAAATTTCACTGAAACTTCTCACCCGTTACTGTGGCAAGTCTGGGTTTGATCCTCCACCAGAGCAAGTGTACCTGCTTATTGTAGGTGGTTCTTTGAGGGTACAATGGTTTCCTTTGTCACACAAAACAGGCCACCACCAAATATTGGCAAGTAAAATAATCAAAGTGTGGCATTAAACAAGAAATCATAAAAATTCTATAATTTTTCATACTGAAGTGAATATTAAAAGAATTTACTATGTATGTTATATCCTCAATCACTTATTTTGATCTTGTGTGTTTTTAAAAAGTAAAAGTGTTATTAGATTTTGCGAATGTATACTGTTCTTTTTAGTACATATATATAAACCAAAAAGGTATTAAAAATGATACAACATTATCCTCATAGTTAACCTCATAGTAACATAAAGTTTGCTTTTCTTGTGCACTAAGGATTGATGAATATATGCCAAGATGCTTTCTCATAAATGGGGATTGCCGTGTTACTGTGGTCGACAGCCATATTTTCTTACCTATATCTTAAACTTCATATGTACATGTAGGTGAAGGGGCACTTTAACATTTGGAGGAAGGTCAGTGTCCATGGATGCAGACAGAATGTTAATTGAAATTTTGAATTAAATAAAATCCTTACATGTTGACGAATAAATTGAAGGAAAAACTTTGAAAGGAAATTCAAAGTTAAAAGTGCTATCAATACTTCATTTGATTAACTGGGTAATATATGGCAAATAAACAAAAACAAACTTGATATGAAAGCATTTTGAAACTTGTAAGAATCCGTATTTCTGATTATACACATATATGTAAACAATTGTAAATCAAATTTCTTGAATTATCATATTATATTGATACTTGGATAAAGTAATAAATCAAGGCAATCCATATAAAGGCACTAAAACAACAAGACTGCATTCAGTTGGCGAGAGCCGGTATGATTCCACAGAAGATGTCGATTCCTTTCAGGAATATGTTTTCGTTAACAAACTCATTGTGGTCATGTAGTAGGATGGGTGTGTTGTTCATCGGCGAGAATCCAATAGCCGGTATACCACACTGAAAAGAAAAAAAAAAACAATGTCAATTCTCAAACTATTATACTAGACACTTCTTAAATCTATAAGCAACCCTGTGATACTCCACATATTAACTTGAGTTTTTGGAATCATTACTTTAATAATGGCAGTTATTATTCAGTGATGGAGAAAACCCAGAGAACTCAGTGTAAGCCACTGGAATCCTTTTAAGTGTACAAATTACTCCTTATAACATCCAAATAAAGAAAACAATGAATACAACGACATATTTTAAAAATTGTACCTCTCTTATGAATCTGCTATCTGTTGCTGCAGGAAAAATCTCTGTTTCCAATTTCATCCCCCTGAAAGTGAAAATTTTCTAATATGTCAACCATCAATGTATTATTCAAAGATACAGAATTTAAAAAAAAAATATCAGTGTCTAGAGAAGATTTCATGAATGAATTGAAAATGTACCATCAGTTCTTACAGGACAATTTTTACTGTCAAAAGTTTCTTGGTTGATAATTACCTTCAAATAACACAGCACAGATAACTCTAACTTCTCATTAGCTTAAACTGATTTGAAAATTCCAATTTTGCTGATTATATTTGAATATATTTACTCCCAATTAATAGAATTTGAGTAAGTTGTAAATTTGATGACTCAAACTAATTTTCCTTCATATTTTTGCCTAAGTAACTGGCACTCGAGCTTGATCTAATCTCAGTGAGGAGTAATGGTGCAACCCCTTCTGACAACAAATTTTTAAAAACACTTGCACAATTAATTTGCAACTTACATTTCAGTGAAGTCATTATTTCATTATTTACTTACCAGATGGAATCAATTATTTCCTAAAATCATTTCTATTACATCTACATGCAGTCCATTTATTTTCTAGGATAATCCTGTCGTGTTTACATCATAACCTCAACTGGATGGTCATATACATAATAGTTGATACCACTAATATTCTATAAACCCCTCACATTCACATAAAACTTTCGAGTGTTTCACATACACATTTTGTTTCATTATGTAGCACATAATAATGCAAGATGTCTTATAAAAGTAACTGACTCTTTGAAGTCCATGGACACCTTCAAACCTCGTGATCACCTTCAAGGACCATTATGTCAAACAAAACAATGACAAAAATTACCATTTGATAACTACAGACAATGGACTGAAACTATAATTATTCATTACCATGATTTTACCACTTCTACAAATTACCAAAAATCTGGATATTTACCAAAAACACAGAACAAAGTACCGAAACATGTGTACAGGTTGGTTGGTGCTACAAGCATATACCTTTAGATCCCAAAATCAAAAAGTGCCAAAACACATGTTTTTAGAGTACAATCTTGCCTTTAACATGATTATTTTGAATGGAGACAGTGTGCAGCACTATTTTGCCCTGAACGCTTGCATACTGAGCTGGATATTTTTTTATCTCCGCTGAAGCAAATTTTATCTATAATAATATTAATATAATCTATCACATAATGTTAACTTTCATTTCTTTCTCTAACTTTTAACTTTTATATAGTAATGCAATTGATTACATGTAATGTTGACAGGAGATCATCTGAGCTCGAGCTTGGGCATAAACAGCCATACAGTAATGGTGCACAGTTGTTGTCATGGGTGTTAATTATTATCGCCTTTTGTGGCAAATAGGGAATATATACAAGTTAAACACTGATTAGAGAGTGTTTATATATCAACACCATATCATGATGCGTTTTTTCGGTACATACATGTACATGCATGTTTGTGGTATTTTGTCCTGTGTTTACGGTAAATTTCCCTGTTTTCAGTAACTCGTAGTACCCTGATTTTCAAAAAAACAAAAAAAAAAAAAATGTAACAGAATTTTAACATATTCATTCTAATGTGTATTTCTAATACTTACATTTTCTCACATGCAGTACTGAACTTATTCCACCATGGATCAGACTCAGCAATGGATGTAGTTTCTTGTATCTCACATTTCTAGAGAAAAATGTTAAATTTCAATAAAAGGGAGGATTCCTATGATGCAATAAACACCTGAGGCACTGAGGATTCCTATAATGCAAAAAACACCTGAAGCAGTGAAGATTCCTATAATGCAATAAACACCTGAGGCAGTGAGGATTCCTATGATGCAATAAACACCTGAAGCAGTAGGATTCCTATAATCCAATAAACACCTGAGGCAGTGAGGATTCCTATAATGCAAGAAACACCTTAAGCAGTGAGGATTCCTATGATGCAATAAACACCTGAGGCAGTGAGGATTCCTATAATGCAAAAAGCACCTGAAGCAGTGAAGATTCCTATAATGCAATAAACACCTGAGGCAGTGAAGATTCCTATAATGCAATAAACACCTGAAGCAGTGAGGATTCCTATAATGCAATATACACCTGAAGCATTGAGGATTCTTATAATGCAATAAACACCTGAGGCAGTGAGGATTCCTATGATGCAAGAAACACCAGAAGCGATCAGGATTCCTATAATGCAAGAAACACCTGAGGCAGTGAGGATTCCTATGATGCAATAAACACCTGAGGCACTGAGCAGTGGTTCCTATAATGCAAGAAACACCTGAAGCAGTATGGATTCCTATAATGCAAGAAACACCTTAAGCAATGAGGATTCCTATGATGCAATAAACACCTGAGGCAGTGAGGATTCCTATGATGTAATAAACCCCTGAAGCAGTAGGATTCCAATGCAATAAACACCTGAAGCAGTGAGGATTACATTACATGCAAATATCTACTATGACATATGACCTCCCTTTTTTTATTACACCTGAAGAATGGGAAACCAAATTATCTCTGGGACCCATGAATCTCGAGTCAAACACCAGAAAAATTAAAGCAATGTTTTACTTCTTAAAATAATTGAAGTTTTATAAGGACCATAAACAGGAAGCACAATGCCAAAAGTAGTCAAATTCCTGAAAACGGTAATACATAAAACGAACACTATACAATAACAGAAGTATGAATGAAACTTTATTATGCATAGTTGGGTGCACCTACAACTCTGGGTCCTATACATGTGTTGTTGTGAAGGTGCAAATCTGATAGAGGACTATCACACTTGTTGAATACTGAATTTCTAACTAATCCAAAAGGAACAAGATGTATTTGTGAAACACTAACGCCTCCAGCGGCGCCAAAGTCCAAACAGTTATTTTTAGCGTGAAGGTCATTGTCAAGGTTAAAAAGTTATCAACCTTGGTGTCATTTGAAAAGGCTTCATTAATTGAGTATGCATGTCCAATATGAAGTCTCTATCCCTCACGTTTCAAAAGTTAGAGCGAAGTAAAAGTTGACAACAGACAGACAAACTGACAGGACAAAAACAATATGCCCCTGATCTATCAATCCGGGGGCATAAAAATCACAAATGGCTGACAAATCTTGAGAATGCTACAAATAAAGTACAGATATGCTGAAGAATATTGTAATTTACCAAGTACAAAGGAAGAATTTGCAATTCTATTGTAATTTTTCTATACCTGATAAAATTCGTAAGTGACATCATTGCCTGCTTCTTTGCACCATTCCTTTATTTGGTCTTCAAAAGCAACCAGGTCTACTGATGGCGTAATTCTGATATCAAATCCTGAAAAAAAATGGAGAGGAAGGATTAGCTGTCAATGCTTACCTGTCTGTAAAGACAGGTACTGTCATTGTTGTTTTGTTTGTATATAGTTTCACATCTGATCTTCACATGACAGAATCTCCCTGATGCATTGTATAGAAATTTCTACCTATGTAGTGGAACCAGTCTACTGTAAGTTGTGGTCTTTTACTGTATGAAAGACGGGACAATGGTAAAAACGAAACCTGAAATATCTCGGCTACTAATCATGCACAATACCAAATGAGCCAAATTATATAGTGTGTAAAGACAAGTCAAACGTACTTTAAATCTTCGTAAAAACTGAGGAGTTTCACTACAAATGAATAATGTACCAAGAACAACATGTAGCGAATAACATTATTGATAACTAGTAAGATCTGCTTTAGCATGTGTTTAACATCACACCAGAATTATTTCTTCTATATCCTATGGCCTGTGTTAAAAGAGAGAGGAAACCCTGGTACTTTGTGAAAACCAAGCATTCAGCAGATACAATGGCAATATAAGATTGAAAAAAGACATGAAAGTGACTGAAGTGAGAAGTTTCAACTCGGTATTGTTTGCCTCTATAGTCTCCAGGATTGCAGATAAAAAGTTTCGAATTGTGTTATATCACTCAGAAAATTTCTTAAAAAAAAAAACAGTGGCCCTGCCAAAAACTGGCTAAACACAAACTGCAGATGCTATATGGACAAGCAAATTCAGAGAATTGTGGTTCCCCGCTTTCGGGGTTCTATCAATAAAGGTGCAGTGATCTGTGACATATTGTCATGGTTGTGCATGTCTACATGTATCTGCAGCAGAACCTTGTAAAGTTAGATGATATTGTACTAGATTCTAATATGACTGAGAATCAAAGGTAACAGTCAAGGTCAATGGTGACAGTCAAGGTCTCATGATAAAATATTTTGGTACCAACAGAAAGGTATTGCAATTAGGCACACACATACCAAATATGAAGACCCTACGTCTTACGGTTAAAAGGTTATGACCAAGGTTAAAAGGGGGGCATAAAATAACATACAGGTGGACATTTGCCAATTTAGAGATTGGTTTTGGTGACGATCTTTTATTAAATTTTGGTCATAAGCGTTTAATACGATAAATGTCATCAAGCAATTTTTGCATCTGATAAAGTATAATACAAAAAGGACATGATGATAAGATACATAAATGTAACAAAAATTTAAATCATTAAGCAAGTAATTCACTTAATTTCAAAGCCTTTAAAGCATCTCATGTTTGAAGATTCCCCAAAATCATATACTCCTTAATCACCTGTGTATAATGCACAAAGTGCACTCCCAAAATCGACAAAAAACTCTAGCAAAAGCCTACTTCTCATGTATTATGCACACACAGGAAATCGACGTTACAAATTCTGAGAAAAATTGTGAATCATACATGGCCTATGAATTGGTGTATATTGAGGATACATGATTTTACCTGCATACATCACATTTGGTACCACATTGAACTGCGGGAAAATTCCTCCCTAAAAGAATAACAACGGACCATTATTGTATTACAAGAGATGTTCTATAATCCCTGGGACTTGCAATATACATACCATGATTTAAGAAAAAAGTTGAGATACTACAAATGTGTGCTAAATGCCAAAAAGTTTGGTTTTAACACTGAATGTGATTTCTGCAGAAATAACCCCACAACAATGGTGAAACAAATAGTCTGGAGACAGAAGCATTGGTAAAAATCCTGTGGTCAGAATCATGAGGTATCATTCAGTTTTCAGCTGTCTACATGAAGTTCTGCCAGGTAACAATGAATTACCTGTTTTAGTTTGTAATAATGAACTAGCTTATTTTAAAACTTTTAACATTTCCACATTTACCTTGATACGTTATATCTCGCCCTGTTCTACATGGTGACACTGATACACATCTCCACATTTATCTTGCTACATTATATCTTGCCCTGTTCTACATGGTAACACTGACACACATCTCCACATTTATCTCGCTACATTATATCTTGCCCTGTTCTACATGGTAACACTGATACACATTTCCACATTTATCTCACCCTGTTCTACATGGTAACACTGATACACATTTCCACATTTATCTCGCTACATCATATCTTGCCCTGTTCTACATGGTAACACTGATACATATTTCCACATTTATCTTGCTACATTATAGCTTGCCCTGTTCTACATGGTAACACTGACACACATCTCCACATTTATCTTGCTACATTATGTCTCGCCCTGTTCTACATGGTAACACTGATACACATTTCCACATTTATCTTGCTACATTATGTCTTGCCCTGTTCTACATGGTAACACTGATACACATTTCCACATTTATCTTGCTACATTATATCTTGCCCTGTTCTACATGGTAACACTGATACACATTTCCACATTTATCTTGCTACATTATATCTTGCCCTGTTCTACATGGTAACACTGATACACATTTCCACATTTATCTTGCTACATTATATCTTGCCCTGTTCTACTTGGTAACACTGATACACATTTCCACATTTATCTTGCTACATTATATCTTGCCCTGTTCTACTTCGTAACACTGATACACATTTTTGAAAAATACCATTATCATACTTAATCAGTTTCTGATCATCAAATCAAAATTTGTTCTAGTTATCTTCATCTTATCAGCATTGCCGACCCGAATAAATTTTATGATATTCTTACCTCCACATTAGTAAGGTTGACAGTTGTTACATCACCAAGTCGTAAACAATGATTTCCTTTCAATCTATAAATACCAAAAAGGCTTAAATGACAAAAATGCATTCAGGATTAGCAATTGCTCATATGTCAATGGCAAGCTGAAAACAAAACAGCAGTATGAAAGTCTGTGTTGTCAACATAAGTAGCACGGTTACAAAATGTACCAGAGTTTACAAAACTAACTAGTATATATATATATATATATATATATATATATATATATATATATATATATATATATACATATATATACCGGGTATACATATATAGTGCTATACCAGTCTCATATGGGTTTGGTAGTATTTTTCGGCAGTATATAGATATTGGGTCATATTTCAGTATCTGTGGACAGAACCTTCTGGAGGAAAAAGCTTGATAATCTGCATATTCAGTACAGCAATGATCATATAAGTAGAATATATCCTATTTTCTGAATTCCCCAGCATTTTATATTAATTTGTCCAGACCACCTGTAAAGCACACACTGGGAAGAATTAACTAGAATGTTAATTACACCATACAAACCACCGAATGGAATAGAGGCTGCAATTGTAAATAGCATTCTGCATTTCAACATAAGAATACCGTTAACTAATACTTAATGGTACTCATACATACCGGGGTATTTTGTTACATTCTAGAAGATGCATGGAATATTTTATAAAATGTAAAATGAAGTATACATTTAAGTTGATAACTCACTTTTTCTCCTCCTGACCTCTGAAGTCCAGGAAACTATTTATAATGTTTCTCTGGAAAGCAAACTTTACACATTATCTTGAAATAATATAAACAAGTATATAAATAAGTGTATCGACTTTCAAATCTTCAGAAGTGTTTCACAGAGAGAATGCTATATTGTTCCTTGAGTTTATCTACAAATGATTGTCATTTGCACACATCATTGAACAACAATTCATAGAATATGAAACCCTCTATAGATATTCTACAGTAGTTTGGAAATGACCAAGGAAATTCTTTGACTTTCATTTAATATACTGGCAGATTTTCTCACAAAATGATACATTGATAAAAGCAAGTTCAAAGTAAAAGACTCTGATACTATAAGTTCTGCCAACTATTTTTGCTCATTTATTTACAAAGCAACCCCATTTCTTTCATAATTGCCTTTTACTTTATACGATACCACATATTTAAAACAATCAATAACAGCAACAGTCGATATCCTTTGCTTAAATATCAATATGTCTTTCTCGCATCATAAAAAGTAAATGTATTGAGTTTGCTACATGTGTTGAGAGAGTCTACAAGGGAAACAATAGAGACACAGGACAAACGTGAAACAGCATTACTTACTTTGATAAGACACAAAAGAGAACAAAATGTGCTTGTGAAACACTGATGCCCCAAGACAGCAACCAATGTCTAAGTTTTTAAAAATATCACTGGTAAAAAGGTACTCTACACAGAATATACATATAGAGAATCAAAGCCTTGTTTTTTATTGTTTCAATGTTATGACTGTTGTTACAGTTTTCAAAAAATAAGTCAAAAGTTACGCTTAATTTGGAAGCATAAGAAATATAAATGAAATCAGAAATGACATGAAACTTACGAATTTTTCTGCAGCATTGTCCTCTATGAACCTTGACCCATGACCTGGCTTCCCACAACATTTCACTCTGACCCCTAAATCAAAACAGAGATAAAAGTATTGCACAGTTAACAAATATCTTGACTGACACTCAGTGATAGTCTGAATTCTAGTTACTACTGGATACCACAATAACACTACCGAATGGTTAGCGGTGAAACCTGAAAGTACTGAGTAGCAATAAGAGATCAGTTCACTTTCTAAGTACTTTACTTAACTTTCAGGATAGTTAAATACCCTCCAACCATATACCTATCTTTGTTTTACATATAGCCTCGTGTAGGATTTAGTCAGAATGAATTCGTCCATAAAAATGTGGGATTATCCCATCTCTGCACACAGGTAGCAGTTCAATCATTTCTGACAACAATTTAATGCTTGTGTGATGAATTTGCTTTTTATATTTCAGTGAAGGGATCATTTACATACTGGATCATATAAACAAATCCAAAAACTCAGCTGTTTCACATCTACATGCAGCCAATTCATTACCAGTACTCAAAGAAATTCATTTTGTATTTATACATATTATAATATAACTAGACTGTAGTTTAAATTTGAATTGAAAATCTGTTGTGCCAATTTCTATTTTTGTCAGAAGTGATTGAACACAACCTCTGGGCAGCATTGGAATAAACCCACAATTTCATGAAAGAATTCCCACTAAACTATGGCCCCTCTGCAATGTCTGGATAATAGAATGTTTTTATGAATCATGGCACTCTGACCTACACTGCTGACATAAATGGGATTATGATCAGAGAATCTCTGAATACTTTCAGAATAACTGTTGGGCACACACTGATTACATAACCACAACTAACATTAAAAGGTCTATTTTCAAACCAAGTGTTTATTACTTTTAGTGAATTTCTATGGTTAAGGATGTAGTCTGGTGAGCGATTTAGGCCAAAAAAGTAATCTGCCTAACAGGAGGTAACTCGTAATGTCGCGATGATGTGACATTTTCAGTCGTGATAGAAAATGCAATAGTAATATTTAATAATTTGTCTGTTACACATGTGTATGTAAATTATCATATAATATTGAAGAAAACCGTTTTTAGAGTTATTCCTTTAACCAAAACTTGTTTTACGACATACCGGTTTCCGTTGCTCTAACAATCGACGATGGTGATTTCAAAAACCACAAAAGCACAAGATAGGCACCTAATAGCGAAGGCCGGTCTATTTAATTATCTTGAAACAATCAAAACAAAATTTAATGAACAAGAGAGGGTTTTTATTTTTAACCCTTAGAGTGCCAACGTTTTTGAAAAGGGCTGCAGATTGACGTCATGCAGCAGATGATGACGTCATTGTGACGTTGCGTAGTGACATGACAACATCGCACCTGCTGTATACACTCTGTGGAAAAGTATGGTATCTTTGAGCCGTTAAATCTCAGTACTCATTCATAGTAGAGGCATGATTTACAGATCATTAAAAAGAAGACATTTTAAACTTTTAAATAATATTACGATATTGTTACTGACATTTTCATTGAAGTAGTTATATATGTGCCATAAAGGCAAATTCTTTAAGGAAATATATGTAATTGTTTTCCAATAGCCTCCATCTTCCTAAAGGTAAGGGGGGCGGGAGGTTTAATGTGTTTATATATCTTGATTATATCAAATCTAAATATGATTTTGATTTGAAATGTCATTTGAAGCTTGTATGGATACAAATCAATCCCTTTCTTGATCATCAAAAGGAAATATTTCATTCAGTATGCATTACACACAAAATAAATGAGGCTATAACAAAATGGGGGGAGGGTGTAATATTTATCAAATTTCTTTCTAAAATGCCCCATTACCTACTATAGTTTTATGTTGTTTCAACTTATGACAGACCATTGCACATTACGGTGTAATATCACAGTGATATAGACTTCAGAAATTATCAAATAAATGCATTTTTTGTGAAATTGTCATCTATTTAGTAGGTTTGTTTAATTACTATAGCCACTATGAAAGGCTCCATTAATTGTCAGAGCTCTACCTAATCCTTGTTGTTTTTCATTCAATTAGTATAAATTCATAAGTGTATCTACCAAAATAAAAAATCCAACTTTTCTGTGTTATACTTGTGAAAAAAAAAGATATAAACTGCTCTAAAATAATATTTCTGTATATCGAATTAGGCATGACACTGTGTTAATTTGCATGGATTCTAGCACAATAATTTGCTCCATACCATGATACGTTTTTGTTGTTATTTAATCTACCTCTGCCTGTTCTTATAGAATATGCATGAAATAGCCAGTTGTAGATTTTTATTCTTCTCACTAGCTCACCAGACTACCCCCTTAAATGATTTTAAAAACAACTATCATTTCTATAATAAATATATACAAATACATTTATATCATTTATTTCATGCATAACATACCTTATCTTCATTTGTCTTACTTTTTAATATTGTTCCTCTAATAACAGATTTATGTATTATGTCCCATGTTATGACCTTATCCATTAATTAATACAATGTACCAGAATCATTCATTTATTCATATTTATTTCAAACTCACTTCTTCGTTAATTGTACTTACACCAAGGGGCTCTTTCTCCATAGAACACTGTGAAGGCATCTGTAGGGTTGGCCAGACCTGAAATTGTCTAACTTGTATTCCTTGCATCATAGCATACAAGTATCAGTACATAAGACATGTTCATAAGACAATATCATATACAACCATCAAAGCAGTAACGTTTGCATTGAATTTCAAATAATTCAGATTGATGACAGGAGCTTGAGTACCTTAGAAAGTGAATTTGAAAAGATAACAAGACACAGGAACAGCATTCTGTTCGTCAGTAAATGATTTGGATACTGCACAAATAATTAGTTGTAAAATTCTTTCTTCATCTCTCCCTTAGTAAAATTTGATATTAGAAGTGGAAACAGATGACACTCACAACAAAATTTCCAGTTCTTACACAAGAACTGCCCACCTGACAACATGTTATACAGCTGATTTACTTTCCATTTTGATTTAAGAAAAAAAAACCATGAAATAAAGTATGGATCGCAGAAAAAATCACTTTGCATTTTGTACATATGTGACATCACCCATTGTTTGAGTATGATCTATCAATATATTTTAATAAATTCATTGTGAAACAACTAACAGTAGAACTTGAGATGTTTGTTGTTCTTTTTTCTAAATAGAACCAATAATTTTTTTAACATACATCCTTTGACACAGAAAATAATACAATGCAGTACTAGAATTTAAGTCAGTAAAATCATCACTTTTCTCACAAATTTATGTCAGAAAAAATCAGTTCTTTATTATGCCTAAAACAATTTTTTACACAAAACATCATATCTTTTCAGTTAACATAAAAGGTTGCAAATGATCAGACGTAATATTTCAAATTATTGCTATACTTTACTAATTATTTCTATTGTAAATCCTTTGAATTTTATCATTATACATGTTACTTTTTCATAAGTAAATCCAACAGAATCTGAATTCTTAATATGTATATATATATATTAATTGATAACCTTACCTTCATCCAATGCAAAGCCAACATTCAGATCCTTGAATTCCTTTGTTTTCACAAACTTCGCCATTCCAAGTTTACCCCCCACCTCTTCATCTATAAATATATGTAATTGCTATACATACAGTTTCTATCTTCTTCTTCCATTGAAGAATAAAACATATCTATGTATGTCATATGAAGTCATACTAAAAGTGTCATGACAGGCTAGGTTTTCACAGTAGCCTAATCTCTCATTAATGCCACGCACACATGATTTTTTCATAAAAACTGTGCCGATCTTCTCTGATCCTACAGTGTGAGCATAAACACCAGATCAAAATCAAAATCAAGCATAAAGTAATTTTCTGTTACAAGGCCTCTTACATTATGTTTATGTAACCCTTCATTTAAATGAAAAAAAAAAAATGTGTTTGTGAAACACTAATGCCCTTGGATGCACTGATGCCCTAGGATGGCATCAATATCTAGAAATACCAGTACTATGAAATGTTGAAGCAAACATGTACATATACAATACTGGTACTAAGAAAATTAACTTGTCCTCCGATGAAACAAGAGGCCCAAGTGGGCCTATATCGCTCACCTGTGCACAAAGTGCATATTTAGAAGCAAGCAAGAAATTCTGTGCAGGGGTTCTGGAGAGGAAGATGAAAATGTGTCAATCAAACAGAGCCAATGGCGGCCATCTTGGATTACGGATCGGCATGAAAAACCTATACTTGGTAGAGGACCTTGAGTACTTACTTTCTATGCAGTTTGGTGAAATTTTGTGCAGTGGTTCTGGAGAAGAAGTTGAAAATGTGTCAACCAATCAGAGTCAATGGCGGCCATCTTGGATCATGGATCGGCATAAAAAACACCAAACTTGGTTGAGGACCTTGAGTACTTACTTTCTATGCAGTTTGATGAATTTCTGTGCAGTGGTTCTGGAGAAGAAGTCGAAAATGTGTCAACCAATCAGAGCCAATGGCGGCCATCTTGGATCACGGACTGGCATAAAAAACACAAACTTGGTAGAGGACCTTGAGTACTTACTTTCTATGAAGTTTGGTGAAATTCTGTGCAGCGGTTCTGGAGAAGAAGTCAAAAATGTGTCAACCAATCAGAGTCAATGGCGGCCATCTTGGATCACGGATCGGCATAAAAAACAAAAATGTGGTAGAGGATGTTGAGTACTTACTTTCCATGAAGTTTGATGAAATTCTATGCAGCTGTTCTGGAGAAGAAGTCGAAAATGTGTCAACCAATCAGAGCCAATGGCGGCCATCTTGTATCCCGGATCGGCATAAAAAACATAAACTTGGTAGAGGACCTTGAGTACCAACTTCCTATGAAGTTTGGTGAAATTTTATGCAGCGGTTCTGGAGGAGAAGTCGAAAATGTGTCAACCAATCAGAGCCAATGGCGGCCATCTTGGATCACGGATCGGCATAAAAAACATAAACTTGGTAGAGGACTTTGAGTACTTACTTCCTATGAAGTTTGGTGAAATTCTGTGTAGCAGTTCTGCAGGAGAAGTCGAAAATGTGTCAACCAATCAGAGCCAATGGCGGCCATCTTGGATCAAGGATCGGCATAAAAAACACAAACTTGGTAGAGGACCTTGAGTACTTACTTCCTATGAAGTTTGGTGAAATTCTGTGCAGCGGTTCTGGAGAAGAAGTCGAAAATGTAGAAAAGTTAACGACGGACGCTGCACTATGACAATAGCTCACTTGAGCTACGCTCAGGTGAGCTAAAAAGAGTTTTGATTATCACTTTCTGTGTTTTACCAGAATCAGAATTAAGATTTTTGTAATGAAAGGAAAAACATTAAACATTCTATCCTCACAACAAACCTGGCATGAAGGTTAGATGGATGGTTCTGTTGAAATGTTTCTTTTCTTTCTTTAGTTTCCGTATTGCCTCAATATGCCTATAAAAGAAATTATCAATACAGCAATAACAAAAAAAACCCAAAACAAAACAAAACAAGAAACCATCAAGGACTGTATGACCGGATTGCAAATGCTAAACGCAAAATGTTGACGCCCAACAGATGGACGGACAGACCGATTTTGCCAATTTATAGACCAGAATTGCTTTGCATTAACATTAACAATACATGTATGCAAGTGGTCACCCTATTAAAAGGCAAAAAACAGTGTGTATTCACTGAAG
Organism: Pteria penguin; assembly: GCA_035048485.1. Classification (NCBI taxonomy): domain Eukaryota; kingdom Metazoa; phylum Mollusca; class Bivalvia; order Pterioida; family Pteriidae; genus Pteria; species Pteria penguin. Next base: position 25,160,455 of record CM068588.1, on the reverse strand, counting down.
CGTAAAGTCAAGGTCAAGGTCACTAAATTTTTGTACTGGTTGGATAGAACATTCAAGTATCTACAAATCTACCAACTTTGACATAAGTACCCTTTAGGGTATGAAAGAAACCATGCTAAACGCAAAATGTTGATGCCATGTGGACGGACAAACTGACAGACAGACCGACGGAAGGACAGACGGATTTTGCAAATTCATAGACCAGAATTGCTTTGCAATAACATTAACAATACATGTATGCGAGTGGTCACCCTAAAGGTAAAAAACAGTGTGTTCACTGAAGCGTAAAGTCAAGGTCAAGGTCACTAAAAATTTGTATTGGTTGGATAGAACATGCAAGTATCTACAAACCTACCAACTTTGACATAAGTACCCTTTAGGGTATGAAAGAAACCAAGCTAAACACAAATGCTAAACGCAAAATTCTGATGCCGTGCGGACAGATGGACAGACGGACGGTTTATGCCAATTCATAGACCGGAATTGCTTTGCAATCCGGTCAATAAAACAAAATACATGTACAAGAAAATCAGTATTAATGCATAAAAATCAAATAAATTTTCAGTAAAAAATAAGTTATTACAGATTCTAAGTAGTCCTCCAAAGGGAAGTCTGGTACATTAAAAGTGAAAGAACACAAACACTCTATACTGCACATTTTCGGCCTCACAGTCATTATATCCATCCTGTAAATACATGATCTACTGAAATTCCATGAATGTATTTTTGAAACACAGACATGGATTTCACATGCATTATATTTGGCAACTCTTGTATTGCTTTATAAAGGCTGTGAGGCCGAAAATGTGCAGATAAGTTATTAAAATTTTCTTGAGAAATTTTTTAAATAGATACTTCCCATGCCTACCTCTGTTTTATTTTAAATATTTTAACTTGATAGGCCACATGTATGTTACTACATGTATATGTTCTGAATGTTTTCACTAAGCAATTTCTGTTCTACATGCCCCTTTCTACACACCTCCATCACAACTGTATCGATGACTTCATGAGGAACTAATAAAACAAGTTTTGGTTTAGAACAGATCTACGTATTTTGCATTATTACTTAATCAACAATATGTAAGAAATTCGCATACCTGGAACATTATTACATTAGCAAATACTTCCACATTGCCAATATTAAAAGTTTAACTATGATAAGAAAGGCATGTGCATTTTAACAGATTAAAAAAGCTCATAATATATGCAGTGTTATTTCATACAATTCACGATAGTAGTAAGTTGAAAAACGTAAAAACTAAAGTCAGTCATAACTGATCCATCCTTCCCTGTAAATACATGGTATACTCAAAATTACATGAAAATCACTGGGTGAGTCATTCAATTATAACTTGTAGGTAATTAATGAACAGTATTACTCTGTGAAACGATCATATGACTGTCAAGTACAGGAAATTACAGTCAAATGAATTAAGCTTTCAAGCTCTGTTTATTACAAATTTATCTTTTGAATTAATATTTTAAACACTTACTGCATGCCACATGATTTCATGTCCTGCAAATAGAAACACAATTAATGAATGTATTTTTGAATCATATTAGTACTTGAAAAATAAGGAGAAAATCAAGTCCTTAGATTTTCAATATAGCTTCCATGGTGGTCATACATGTAATCTTACAACCTTCAGTAAATATTATGAGTACATGTAAATCATTCATGTAAAGTTTTAACAAAATTGCTGTAATAATATGAGTTAGGGAGGAGACTTTCATATAAAATTATTGGAAAAAAGATCATGTCCCTTTTCTGGGGCCCAAGAGTCCTGGACAAGAATCACAAACACACATGCACAAAATAAAAAATACCTAACAGACTGAGACTAAAGCCAATTTCTTGTGATGATCAGTGTCACTGGAGAAGCAATAACAAACTTCAGTTGACAGCCAGACATTCTTTACACCAGGGTATCATATGAGCTAGAATGACATAGCTTAAAACTGACACATATAAAGATAGCATACAGCAACTATCGTATGAAATTTAAAGCTTTATGAATCGAGCATTCATACAACAGAGAATCTACATAGTAAGAGGTGTACCTGTGTTCCTCGAGCATATATGTCTCCATTTTCCAACTTGATGGCCTCAAATGGATCCCATTTCCAATGGTCCTGAAATTCAAACATCAAAAGTTTGTAGAACACTTTTAAACCAGGTTACACATCCATTTAAAGTGTAAAAATATCATATAAATATTCATAAGAAATATACGAAATAGTTATGTAATTTACTTTTTGTCTATGGAAAAAGAAAAAAAATTATATTATTTGGGGGGTTTTTTTTCATTTCATTGTGTAATGTAAATAAACAACTTTCAATGCATGATACTCACTTTACCTTGAATTGATAATTAAATAACCTTAAAATTGTGCTGTAAATGATAAAATCAATAAATGGTCCAAAACCTGTTAAAAATCTGATTTTGGAATGAAACCAAACACTTAAATTCTTTACTTGTTTGAAAATTCTTACAAGAAAAACTGGAACTACATCTGTGTGTGAATTCAGCATGATAGATGGCAAAGATGGATCCTTGCCCTCCAGTGTCATGATCACAACAATGCGACCAGGATGGACCTATAAACATGAGAGAACAAATTATTATAAAATACAGCTGATAATCGAACTTCTTGTTAAGTCAAACTAAATTTTAAAATCCTAAAAGTTGTCAAACTTCTGATAGCCTGAATTATTTTTCTCCTTCCCTTAAAGTTAGCTTCATCAAGATTGGTAACACATGTCAAATACTTGCGATACAACACACTGGATTTGTATGATACAGATACTGCATCTAGCAGAAATTCATTTAAGGTCTATCAACTGGCATATGACATCATTATTTTTGTTCAAGAATTTAGAGACAGTTTTGAAATCCTTTCAACAATTTCAGATGTGATGTGAACAGAAGAAAAACTGTCAGATAGACAGAAAAATTGTCAACGGAAAAACAAAACATAAGTATTACCTTTTCCACTATATATATTACATTCTAATTAAAAAACTCTGCTATTTACCTGTATATATTAAAATTATCATAACCTCACAGCTATATCTCTTTTCAATTCGCTGACATCATTACAAAATAGGACAATGCAATTGTAATCTTTTGAACTTACCTTCGTAGATACAATGTATCATGCCAAATGTTACGATTGTCCCTTGCACATTTCATGGTACATGTATGATCAACAATAAACTCGTAAAGTGTAGATTTAAGTATCTTGTTTGTGCTACCTTTTATGTCACACCAAGATCATTTCCTTCAATATAATGACCACATTTGTCTGATGCTTTTTATGAATATTCTATCCCATGCTATACACCTTCTTAACTGCCGTGAAGGATCACTTTACTTGTCAACGTCCTGTGGTGAACAGGGCCTTGGAATTTAATGTCTAAACAGAATACAAGAAGATATCAACAAATCACACATAAGGGCTCAAAGTTGAGAATTCTTGACCTCTAGCCAAGCAAATTACTAGCTGAGCTAAGCTCTTTTAAAGATGAGGTCATCTAGATTAATATACAAAGTGTACCTCAACTGTTTTATACAGTAGACCAATTTCATCTGCCATTCTCTTGAGAAAGGATATTGCTCCATCTACAAAAACAGAAATAAATTGTACATTTCATATCTAACAAGAGCGATGTTAACATAGCATATGCCCCCCCCCCCCCCCCCCCCTGGTTATTTTTGTAACGTGGGCATAACTCACATGAGCACATTAGAGGTCATCTACTCCTCATAATCACCCACAAACAAAATTTTTCAATTCAAAAGTTTGTGTCTAATGATTAACAGATATGTCATTTGTCTTCATTTAATTTAGACATCAGTATTAACTGACACAAAACAAAATCAAAATAAATATGCCAAAGACAGGTATCCTAATTATAACTTATTAACTTGACCTAGATATTCTTAAGATGTATCTGTATACCAAATATCAATTCAATATTTCTAGTTGTTCCTGAGATAATGAGCGGAAACTGCTAAATTTAAGAAATTTTCTAAGTTCAAGGGTGATAACTCTCACAAAAATTATTGCACCCTTACCAAAATAAAACTTGACCTAAATATCCTTCAGATGCATCAGTATATTAAATATCAATTCAATATCTTCATCCAGAGATAATGTGCGGAAACTGCTAATATTAAGAAATTTCCTAAGTCAAAGGGGAATAACTCTAACAAAAATTATTGAACAATGGTCAAATTTGATCTTGACCTAGATGTACTTTAGATGTATCTGTATGCAAAAGTTCAATGCAATACCTCTATCCGTTCCTGAGATAATGAGTAGAAACTGCTGATTTTAAGAAATTTTCTAAGTCCAAGGGGGATAACTATAAGAAAAATTATCGAACAATAACCAAGTTTGAACTTGACCTAGATATTCTTGAGATGTATCTGTATACCAAATATCAATTCAATATCTTTATTGGTTCCAGAGATAATGAGCAGAAACTGTAAATGGACCGACCAACAGATGGATGGACGGACGACAGCAGCAAAGCAATATGCCCCTCCTTCTTTGAAGTGGGGCATAAGAACTACCACTTATATGTGAGGTGTCTGTCAATGATAGAGTGCATGCATATCCCAACATACTGCACTCAACTAAATTTAGCTAATACATGTAAATAGATCTATTTAAGGTAGACACTCCACTACGCCCTACTTCTATGCAAATGGATGATTTTAGCCAGGGAATAAGGATATGCACATACTCAGCAAAGATCATCCTCACTCTCTGATGTGTTGATTAATTTTTTCTCTTTTTCATTTCATCACTCTTCTTTTCATCTATCCTCTAAGTATGAGTTTTTAAATTGTCTTACACCAAACATGACCTCTAAAATCACATCAAAGTCTAAGTTGTACATTTTTACATAATTTACTATTCTATTTGTCTTCAAAGTTCTTTTTATCAAATACATGTTATTTCTTGTCTGAATTTTACTAGATCAGCTTTAAAATGGTCTACTGGACAAAAGCTTTCAAAAACATACAGTTTATTGGGTATTTACTAAAAAAAATAAGTTTTCCTATATCATTATGTTTATGGGTGACCCTTGTATCATGACATAACAATGCGTCAAACATAAATTGCCTAGTTACGGATTCTCTATCTTCAAATCAGACTATATATTGAACATATAACATCATATATTGAGTTTAAAGGTTTTTAAAAGTAACTGTTGTAAGGTGATTCAATATACAATGAAAAGTGGATTAAGCAGACTACGTATACATTGATGATTAAGTGACCGTACTCTACGTTTGGCTACTTCAGTAAGTATGTACATAGATAAAGTCTGTGATGCAGCTACCTGTACCATGTATGACAAAACATTCCCATTTTTATTACACACTTACAAGAAAGAGACAAGCTGTTTGTATAGCCATTTTAGTATCAACACTTTGAGTTACTTATACAACCTGGTTAATATGACAATTCAAACTGAGTTTCCAGAGGGAAAAGGGACTTTGACCCTAAAACCCCTATCCAGGGCACTCAGCCCTCAACTTATATGTTACCTCAATGCTGCTCCAGACCCTTTGTATTCATAAAAGCTCTCTGATATGTCTTAGATGTAACACTAAAAGTTTAATTGTAACATCAAGATCTGAGATATTATCTACTTGCATTTTGCCAAAAGTTTATTGGAGAACAGATGGCGGAAATATGAACCATGATATTATAATCAATGTAAACGAACCTGACCAAGAACAAACTGTGCTCAGGATGCACTACATGAATACTGAAGAAAAATGTACATCTTCTTGACAAATATTGTTCAGAGAACGATGAAGATTTGCACTTTCAAAAAATTTATTAACAAAATTCCAAGTACATAATTATGCCCCCAGATTGATAGATCGGGGGCATATTGTTTTTGTCCTGTCTGTCTGTCTATTTGTCTGTCTGTTTGTTTGTCTGTTATCAACTTTAACCTTGGCCAGAATATTTGAACTGTGAGCAGTAGAGACTTCTTATTTCATATGCGTACTCAACTAATGAAGCCCTTTTAAATGACACCAAGGTCAATGACCTTTTGTCTTTGACAATGACCTTCACCCTAAAAATAACTTTTTGCCGCCAGGGGCATTAGTGTTTTACAAACACAGCTTGCTTTAATATTTGAAAAATCTTGAAAATAGTTTCTCAAAACAGAGATTGTCTAGCATTTCTGAGAGCATTCCTAAAATGATAGGGTGTGCCCAAACTAATGTATGAGCTACATAAATGTATAATATTCTCATTCAGCAAAAACTTAAGTATAAAGTACTTTCATGTTGGAAAATCAGTTTGTGAAAGATATATATTGTAGTACAATGCACTATTTTTTCAAAGCATGATATCTAGGGCAATGGAATGATAATTCAAACACTTAAGAAACAGCCTTAGTTTTTAATGCAGATAGCAATGATGAGAGTAACTGAATCATGACAAATAAACCACTTCAATCCCAGATCCAAATGCATGATTACTTTACACTTACTGTGATATACTTACTGTAAATGCTCCAATATTCGACTAGCGGCTGCAAAATTTGATACCTTGTGTGTTTCAAAATATGGTAAGAACTAAGTGTCTCGTAAAAAATTAAATTACACGAGAATTACAGACAGTTACATATGAAAATCAGAACTTTGAAGGAAGTTATAACAAGAGCATGACAATACAAAAATATTGTCTTGGTAAAATTTCAACCCATTAAAACATTTTGTAGCAGTGAAAATGAAAAGAATGCTCAGAATCATAATCACACAGTAAACTACATAAAAAAGTTTTACTGATTGACAGACAACTCATGCCATAATTGATACTAAAACTATAAAATGTGACAGAAATTTCCACTGCATTGTTTAAAAGGATTTAATTTATAACAACCCATTTGAATATTAGAAGTATTATAGTTATGTTTAAGTCATGCACTAACAAATCTGTGAGCCATTTCTTTCAGTAAGTTGTATACAATGGGAATATCTGCTGATCTCATGCTGGTATATCACACGTAAAGTGTATGTGTCCCCTATGCATTCATGGTGTGTTCCTTTTCGATATTACTTGGGAGCAAGTTGTATAATTCTTTGATATTTTCATACCAGCTATTTCGCTGTTTAATCAGGACTTCAATCTTCTTCTTCTTCCATTATGAACTGTACTTACAGGTTTAGCATTATACTTCGATCGTTAAATTTCGTACAGAAATTGATAATTGATAAATGATGCAGTGAACAAGTGTATCTGAGACTTTTAACTTACTCTCTACAGCTCTGACACTGAATGTCTGCTTTGTTGTAAAAATTTAAGGAAAAAGTAAGAGTGAATCATGATATTAGATGACTGCCTGTCATTTCTGCATATGACGAAAATATTTTAAACACTATACATGCCAAATATCAGTATAGGGTCTGACCATCAGTAAAGGGGTCATGAAAGACATACTGGTCCAGTAACAGTTCCCGGAGTTTTCAGCAAATAACTTTTGCTACAGAAGACCAAAATACATGAAGTTTGGTACAGTGCATGGTTTACCCATAATGTATAGGACAATGCCACACTTATGACAAAACTCATATATAAAACAAAATATTTTATGCATTTTTACGACTCTCCTGTTGTATATATGTATAATAATAATGGGTTTACAAAAATCAAATGAAGCAATTGTTGCTATATTTATATCTTTTATTAATAGTTAGACTTAACTTTTCTATTTCTTAGTGATTTGGAATACTTTCACATTTACTGGGATATAATATCAGGTGAAATGCATTCCTTGAATGTTAACAAATTAAATTAGTTATTTCTGTTCACATATGGTACATATTTCAATCTGTCATTTATCAGGTTTCCAAAGTAAGCATAGAAGGGTATTGTTCTGAGTTATCTGATTTCAAAGACTTTCGTTCCTTTTGGTGTTCTTATGCTTGTCATGTACTTGATTAAGAATTGATATCATTTAAATTCAGTATGTTGAACACACCTTTTGGTGTTCTTATGTTTGTCATTTTACTTGATTAAGAATTGATATCATTCAAATTCAGTATGTTGAACACACATTATTTGTAACCTATGTTCTGATTGGCTGTACTTTTGTAATGAAGGCGAGTTCGCGAGTTCATGTAAATGGTTTTGTACATGCAACTTATATAGAATGAAGGAGAGCATTTTTAGAGAGTTAGCTTTTGGATCATCTTTAATTAGGACAACTTTGTACAACTGGAATTATTGCATTTTGTATTTTGGAACATTATAAAATAAACATTTTCATCAATTTATTATATTATTCAGGCATTCAAACAAATAAATTTTGAATTTTTATTTGGACTTTATTTCTTCTTGGGAACTAACAGTGAAAGAGAGACATATTCATTACACTCCTTATCTAGTCTACTGATATTGTTAGTGGATAAAAAGACATGATATTTGATAAAGTCAAAGGTCAATCTTTTATAAAAATGCTTATGATGAAAATATTGCATTATTTGACTTTCAAAACTAATTCTAGGGTCATTTATCAAGGGCACCTTTCCCCGCGTATGGATATAAAAGTAGGTCAGAATGTGATACATAAAATAAGATAGAAGGCATAAATCAAATGTTTAATTAGAAAAATCTTATTCTCTTTTAAATATCATTTATTTTGTATAAAAATTTTGGATGATTTCTTGACCATTGTGCTCAAACCAGCAAAACGTCCGGGGAACTCTCTGAGTCTGATTCTTACTGTCCGGGAACTGTTACAGTGCCAGTATGGTACAATATAACTATAAATTAACTCTTACTGGATGAATGACAACTCTTACCATAGTCTGGCTCTGGATGTACGGTCCTTATTTTTAAATATTCCCTAAAATTTGTTACTGCAGGATCCTCCGAATTCTTAAATTTCTTTGATTTTGAATGCTCAGGCATTTTGTTGTACTTTCGTTATTTTCCCGTTCTGGATATAATGGATTGTGTACATCAAGCCCGAAAATTATGCCAACTCAGGTACTCGGAATGCGAACTCCATCAGACGGGAAATGATTTGTTTCTGTGGATTTGATATTCACGAGACTGAGACTACATGTATATTTATCAAAATGTCATTCCTCCACTCACTAACACCATCCATCCAATCATCTGTCCGTCCTAATGCATGCATGCATCCATCCATCTATCCATCCATCCATCCATCAATCAATCAGTCAGTCAATCAGTCTGTCTGTCTGACTGACCGTCCGCCCGCCCACCCGTCTATCTTTCTTTCTTTCTTTCTTTCTGTTGTAACCATCCGCCCTCACTACACATGCTGCAAGTACTAAGATTTTTTAAAAACACAGTTGAAAATTCAAAGCACGAAAAGTTTGAAGTAAATGTTTTTGAAGAACACTATCTTACATGTTGTAAATTTGGCTAAGTTAACGCCTATGGTTTTCTTGCCTATTATAATTGAACTGAATAAGGTAATACCAAAAACAATCTGAGTATAACTAAGGTCTGTATATATCTACTATGAGTATGACTAAGATCTGAGTATGACTAAAATCTGAGTATAACTAAGGTCTGAGAATGATTAAAATCTGAGAATGACTAAAATCTGAGTATGACTTAGATCTGAGTATGACTAAGGTCTGAGTATGACTTACATCCGAGTATGACTAAGGTCTGAGTATGAATAAGTTGTGAGTATGACTACTCTGAGTATGACTAACATCTGAGTATGAATAAGGTCTGAGTATGATTAAGGTTTGAGTATGTCTAGTCTGAGTATGATTAACATCTGAGTATGACTAATGTCTGAGTATGACTAAGATATGAGTATGACCAAGGTCTGAGTATGACTAAGATCTTAGTATGACCTGAGTATCACTAGTTTGAGTGTGACTAGTTTGAGTATGATTACTCTCTGTGTGTGACTAGTCTGAATATGAACAAGGTCTGAGTTCGACTGAGGTCTGAGTATGACTAGTCTCAGTATGATTAAGATCTGAGTATGACCAAGGTCTGAGTTTGATTAAGATCTGAGTATGACCAAGGTCTGAGTATGACTAGTTTGAGTATGACTAGTCTGAGTATGATTTCATTCTGAGTATGACTAGTCTGAGTATGACTAAGGTATGAGTGTGACTAGTCGCAGTATGAATAAGGTCTGAAAATGACTAAGGTCTGAGTATGATTAGTCTGAGTATGATTAAGATCTGAGTATGACTAAGGTCTGAGTATGACTAAGATCTGAGTATGACCAAGATCTGAGTGTGACTAAGGTCTGAGTATATGACTAGTTTGAGTATGACTAGTCTGAGTATAATTACAGTCTGAGTATGACTAGTCTGAGTATAACTAAGGTCTAAGAATGACTAATGTTTGAGTATGATTGAGGTTTTAGTATGACTAAGAACTAAGTTCGACTGAGGTCTGAGTATGACTAGTTTCAGTATGATTAAAATCTGAATATAACTAAGGTCTGAGTTTGACTAGGATCTGAGTATCACCAAGGCCTGAGTATGACTAGTTTGAGTATGACTAGTCTAAGTATGATTTCAGTCTGAGTATGGCTAGTCTGAGAATGACTAAGGTCTGAGTATGACTAGTCGGAGTATGAATAAGGTCTGAATATGACTAAGGTCTGAGTATGATTAGTCTGAGTATGATTAAGATCTGAGTATGACTAAGGTCTGAGTATGGCCAAGATCTGAGTATGACTAAGGTCTGGGTATGACTAGTTTGAGTATGACTAGTCTGAGTATAATTACAGTCTGAGTATGACTAGTCTGAGTATGACTAAGGTCTAAGAATGACTAATGTTTGAGTATGATTGAGGTTTTAGTATGACTAAGAACTGAGTATGACTTAGGTCTGACTATGCATAAGTTCTGAATATGGCTAGTCTGAGTTGACTTAGGTCTGAGTATGACTTAGGTCTGAGTATGACTAAGATCTGAGTATGACAAATGTCTGAGTATGACTTAGGTCTGAGTATGACTAAGATCTGAATATAACTAAGACCTGAGTATGACTAAGGTCATAGTATGACTAAGGTCTTAGTATGACTAGTTTGAGTATGACTACGGTCTGAGTATATCTAGTATGAGTATGACAAAGGTCTGAGTATGACTAAGGTCTGAGTATGACTAAGGTCTGAGTATGACTGGTCTGAGTATGACCAAAGTCTGAGTATGACTAGTCTGATTGTGACTAAGGTCTGAGTATGACTAGTCTGGGATTACTAAGGTCTGAGTATGGTTAAGGTCTGAGTAAGACTTAGGTCTGAGAATGACTAAGGTCATGAATGACTAGAATGACCAGTCTGAATATGATTAAGGTCTGAGTATGACAAAGGTCTGAATATGACTAGTCTGAATATGACATCGATCTGAGTTTGCCTAAGGTCTGAGATTGACTAGTCGTAGTGTGACTAAGGTCTGAATATGACTAAGGTCTGAATATGACTAAAATCTCAGTATGACTAGTCTGAGTATGACTAAAGTCTGAGTATAACTTCTGAACATGACTAAGATCTGGGTATGACTAAGGTCTCTATATGTTAAGTTTGAGTATGACTAGGGTCTGAGTATGACTAGTCTGAGTATGACAAAGGTCTGAATATGATTAAGGTCTGAATATAACTAAGGTCTGAGTATGACTAGGTTGAGTATGACTCTGGTCTGAATATGACTAGTTTGAGTATGACAAAGGTCTGAGTATGACCAAGGTCTGAGTATGACTAAGGTCGGAGCTGATTCAGTTTGCTCACCTCAAACCTGAATTTCTCAACGTTTGGAAATGAGACATCACTGCTAGGTAGCTTGATTCTATGCTGGACTACTGTAAGGAGGGGGTATACTTGCATGCATTTGGTGACACTCGAGGTAAGGACAACAGTAATCTGATCCTCCGGGCAGCTCTTCGCTAGAATCTCTCGATTTGATTAACTTACACTTTCTTGATGATTATGTTAAACCGAAAACCCTCCCCCTTTACAACTATACAACACCAACAATTAAGGTCTACAGGTATAACTGCCTAAGATTGTATATTAGATATGGCTGTGACCTTCAAGTCAAACCATGTTTAATTTTGTTGGAAATTTAAATGCGTCAGATTGACACGGAAGCCATCGCTTTGGGGGATAAAACTGGACAATTAAAAATTGTCCAAGTGCCATCACTGTGCTAAATATTTGTCAAAACAACAAAATCAGAGGCAGACTTGTTGTAGAAATTAAAAAGCGGCCTGCGGTCAGACGATCCGGGATTTGATTCTCAGACTGAGCGTCTTTAAATAGTTGGCCCCCTTTCGTATCTGAAGATGATTGAAATATTGCTGAAAGTGGCGTAATTTGTAAAACCCAAATCTATCAACGCAATCAGATGTAAACACGACTTTAATCTTTTCCGTATATATACATTGCAAATTTCATTGGTGTGTTGATTACTGTCTGCGCCATTCACTCTGGAAACTGGAAAATCTGGATTTTCAGTTATTCATCTTCAGAATAATTTCAAAAAGACAAAACCATTCGATAGATCTTGTTTAGTCGTAACTTTTGGTGTATGCTATATGTTTGTATGTTCATATTTTATGGAAAAAAATCAATTTTAGATAGGGCGATTTCCATGTTAAATTTTGACGTGACGTAGCCAAGTTTCCCATAGACTCAGTGTTAAACATCGGCGACGTCACGTCAAAATTAACATAGAAAACGCCCTATCTAAAATGATTTTTTCCCTATAAAATACGAATGCGTCTTCGTAGAAACATATAACATACACCAAAAGTTACGACTAAACAAGACCTGTCAGTTGATATGATAATTTTGTAAAACTATTTTAAAGATAAATAAGTGAAAATCCAATCCAGATTTTTCGGTTTACAAAGTGAGTGGCGCGGACAGTAGTTCATTAAGCGGTAAAATCTATAATCTAACCCTACTTCCACTTAACTCTATATTTCACATCAGTTTCTATATTCGTTGCAGCAATAATGATTACCATGTGGAATTCTCGAAATCTACTAAAAGTCCAGATGCCATAACTATGAAACTCTTGACGTCAGAGATTATGAGTAAGCGTTTCCTGTCCGACCAGCCGTATCTGACATAAATATCCTCCAACATAAAGAAAAACATGGTACTAAGACAATACATGGTTATTATAAGAAGTATGAAAAATTAAATACATTGTGTACTCCATACAATAAAATATACAACATATTTTATTATCTTAAGGTACAATACCTCTCTCTCTCTCTCTCTCTCTCTCTCTCTCTCTCTCTCTCAGGTCAAATATTTAAGAAGGAGGTTGGTTAAGCATGGGCATGTCGATGAATGCCAAACAGGACTAATTATATAGAGCATACTACATAATTTATTCAAGGTCATCAGAATTTATCATTCAAACTGAGTAGTGATAACAAACATAACAGAAACATACCTGCCTCGCGTACGGCGATTACACTCAAATCCTAAAATCACGCTGAACCCCTTCCAAAAAGTCTTAATGTTGTGCTTAAAACAAACAATATGTTTTGTATAGTTATTAGGTGACTCAAAATTGAAAATCAAAGGACTGAAGGTCCTGAGTGACACTCATATGAAGATAAAGAGGAATTAGTGTTATCAATAGTATTAATTCAGGACTAGGTTCATTCTTAGAATTAACGGCACAAATTCAAATGACTTGAATCATTAGTGAGCTATTTAAATCAAATTTCTTTTAATGAAACAAAATGGAAGTGGGAATAGTTATCCGAAGCATGCATTCAAGTCTGCATCCCAAGATGAACCATTAGCGCAAGTTTGGGATTTTTTACACACTGTTTATTCGAGCGAGGTGATTTGGCATACGACCGAGTGAAAAGTTTTTTATTTTTACTAGTTTGTCACAAATTGAGATACCCCAATAGGTTAACTAAATCACTCAAGAGGAAAAAACGTTACATGAAGCAACCGAATCAGACACTCTAGTGTGCATCCCATATATGAATCATTGGTACAGGTTTGGTACTTGTACTGTCCATAACTGAGATACTCGTGCGCCAAACAGGTTACCAGAACATAAATTCTCTACGGAAATGACATATAGCATAAACTACATATTATCTACAAAATAAACTTTATTATTATTTATTTCTTATTATTTTTTTCACTCCTCGCAATATCTTTATAGTTATTTTAACGATTATATCTGAAACAAATTATACATATTTATCGTGTTGAATTTTGGAAATGAAAGATTATTGCACATGTCTTGTAACTCTATATATGCAAATTGGGAAAACGTAGGCTGTAAGTGTAGATCACGTTAACACCTAGCTCTGGTGAAGCTTACGTAGAATGTTTACAATACGGAAAGGAATAAATTTAACTGATACAGTCTGTTGTCCCACTTAAATCAATTAAAACATCAATTTTTCGGCATAACTCCTCAAAAGCATGTTGTTATTGAGGTTGGCAAGGGCCATCGGAAAGGCACGAAAATGTGCGATCAGTGCGTAGTTATCAACGACTGAACATGCAGTAAGCCTAAAAAATAATCATCGTGTTTGTTCAGCTCTGGTATACACTTTCCATATATCTTCCTAAATAATTTTGTGAATATGTAATTCTTAACATACAAAAAGTATCAATTTTTCATGAATATATGTATATTTAATGCCCATCACCGTGGACCTATTTCCTGTAAGAATGCATGAGCAAAGGGGTCATTCCCAAGAATTCAATATGGCGGCGCCCAGAACGCCGATGATAACAGAGTAACACTTTGTGTCACAAAAATAAATCTAAAATAGATATATACCGAGAACTTGCTTTTATAACTCAAGTATCTAATATATATGCTTCTGCGTACTTGGTAGTCACGCCCCAGGTTTTTCATGTATTTTTTAGACTGTAAAACTTCGGCACAAGGGCACAATGTACAGTCTATCGTGGAGCGAAGTCTTCCGAAACATTAATGTAAATTTTATGAAACTTTACATGAATTATTCATTCAAGATGTTAAAAGCGAGTTAATTGAAGTTGTCTATTTAGGTGGTCCATTTAGCACAAGAAAAGGTGGTGTAAAAGTTTTGCAGTGAGTAGTAAATTCTATTGATTTTTCTTTTTGTGTAGTCAGTTGATCATGGTGAAATGTGGCCAGTCAATGAAAAGTTTTATAAACCTCACCATGAAATGTAAAAAAGGGCAATAAATTCATCTTACCGAAAATCTTAATAAGCTTAGAACTACTGTACAAGTATATAATGATTACATCATATTCTGAAATTACAATACAGTTAAAGGACGCTTTCCTTTTAGTATAAACGGTTGTGTTTTAACTTTAGAATATTTTGGATTACGCTTTAATTTCACATACTTATTTCAATGCAAAACAGCATTTTTTGTGTAGTCAGTTGCTTTAGAGATCACAATATTAAATAAAAAGTTATTTTCATGAAGACGTTTTGTCAAGTGTATTTATGCTTCAATAGACATAAAACATTCAACACTGAAGAAAACGTTATCAAAATCATATTGCAATCACTGAATTTGGATTCAGAAAAGGAATCCAATGTACGATCACTAAATTATTAAACCAGTAGAGTGAAAGAGGGCAATTAAATATTTCAATACAATTAATATACTAGTTTTTAAACATGTAATATCCATATTCTAAACCATATTTGAAATAAGAAAATGGTATCTCCGAAGTAATTAGTTCCAGTTGTACACCTCTATATCAGATTAATAAGAATTATAATTTCTAATTAATACGATCTATGAAAAGGTACTATAACTTTAGAATTAAATTTTGTGTTCAGTTGGCGAGAGCCAGTATGATTCCACAGAAGATGTCGATTCCTTTCAGGAATATGTTCTCGTTAATGAACTCATTGTGGTCATGTAGTAGGATGGGTGTGTTGTTCATCGGCGAGAATCCAATAGCCGGTATACCACACTGAAAAGAATGAATAAAACATTGCCAAACATCAGTTACACATAACCTTTCTGAAAGCTATAAAGAGTTGTGTGATACTCGACATATTCACTGTTAATCTGTTTTCTTCTGAAGTTTTTGAAATCAGTGCAGTCAGCTTTTAGTGGTTGAGGAATTCTCAGTGTTAGGCAATGTATCTTGTTTAATTGTATAAATAACACACTAGATAAAGGAATACATAACATAAATATATATTTTCAAAGGTATGTATGTTCTATATTTATTATACAGCATACCGCCCTTATGAATTTGCTATCTGTTGCTGCAGGAAAAATTTCCGTTTCCAACTTCATCCCCCTGAAGCAAAGAAAGAAATCGAATGTAAAGTCAATATGCTATTCATCAAAGCATAAAGATTCTTTTTTCCATAGGGTCCCATGTTCAATTACTAAATTTCCAGCAAGATTTATACAACGTTTTATTTCTTAGTTTTATATAACTCATATATCAAAATGTTTGTTATCGCCTTCTCTATCAGAATTTTATCAAATTACTTAAGGTAATCCACTTCAATTTTGAGAAAATCTTGCTGGAAGGGGGTCACCGAAGAACTTGTCAAATTTCAACTGTAAACAGCATACTTGTTAGGTCATAGAATCTGTACAATAGCGAAATGACATTAAAATTCATAATTTTACTGAAGAATCAATCTTTATTTATAGATTGATCTAATAATTTCATCCAATCAGAGTCCCTGATACACTGAAATAGTAGCCCCTCTCTCCAAACAGAAGAACAGTCAATTAGACGTCTTGTTAATATATGTTTTGCTATTGTGGTGAGTGGGAAGGTTGGCCACACCAATAGGGTTACTTGCGTTACTTCACTTGACCCTGCTAAGTCGGTGTCTTAACTGCATTACAATTGAAATTATTTATGATGTCTTTTCTTTTCATACGGCTGAGTCAGATGTCTTAATGCTTTCGTTTACCATTAATTGACCTTGACATTGATTGATTGATTGATTTTTGTTTTACGTCATTCCTCTATTATTTCACGTATATGGTGAAGGTATCTGCCTGATGCGGGGCATATAAATTTTGACCTTTGCAACGGACCCCACCCAAAGCAGTGAGGGATCTTTAACGTGCCATGCATACCACGACACGGGGCCTCGGTTTTTACTGTCTCATCCGAAAGACATGACTAGAGCGGGACTCAAACCCCGGCCTCCCGATCAGGAGTCCAGCGCGATACCACTAGGCCACGCCGGCTTAATTGACCTCGAGCCAAATAAACTCATCCAATGACAGATATATATACAGGTATAAACGTGTTGAAGAAATTGCTTAATTTTAAAATGATATACTTGAATTTCATCACAACAAATTCTGAAATCTGTATTGCAGGTCGATATAGAGGTGCTGCAAATTTTGCAAGTATAACACAGGAACTGAAAACTGAAAATACTTGAAAATGCCATATTAACAACTGTGACTTTACAGAAAATACTTGAAATGGCAAATAAACAACTATGACTTTACAGACCAGAAATGTACAAAACTATTTTGTGATAAGGACAATCTGAATTTTACCTCTGATACTCACATTTTCTCACATGCAGTCTTGAACTTTCTCCACCAAGGATCAGACTCAGCAATTGATGTAGTTTCTTGACTCTCAGATTTCTAGAAGAAATATTTAAACTCTTTTCATTTAAAAAAGTCCGTTATCTAGAAACAATGTATTTTTCCTTTTTTAATGAATTACTGTCTGTTTTATTGGATTGGTAAATTGGTCATTATTTAACATTACACCAGATTTGTGTTATATGATAACGTCACCTGCCTGGTGCAATGCGTTATAAAATTGTCAATAGATCAGCCTGACGCAATGAGGGTTCTCTTATATGCAAATGTCTTCCTTTGACACCTCATTTTTAAAAATAAAATTAAGGTATAATGTCTCCTTTAACAGACATAAGTATTTTAATAATACTGTGATTGCAAATTGGTAAAATTAGCCATCTTAATTAGTGTAACATGTAAAATGCCAATGATAATTTCAACACTCTTGAAAAAAAGGCGAATATTCTCTGTTCAGTGTAGGCAGCAGCTATAACTGATCAAGAGCATCTATTGTTAAAAATGGTGTATTAAGTGTGAATATGATCTGCTGTCTCTCGCGGTACACCCTGTCTACAAATTTTCTTACTAAAATCAAAGTCAGTGTGGCTCTGTGGATGAGATGCTCGGCTCGTAACCGAAAGTTCGCGGGATCGATTCCCGCCATGAGCATATTAGTGTTCTGTCTTTCGGATGAGAGAGTAAAAACCGAGGTCCCGTGTCACGGTAGGCGTGGCACGTAAAAGATCCCTCACTGCCTCGGTGAATCAGTTGCAAAGATATAAATTTCTATGCAATGCACCAGGCAGATGCCGTTACCATATACGTGTACGGGAAATAATCGTTGTATGACGTAAATCGATAATCAATAAATCTAGTTAAAATGAATATCAAAAGAAATTTCTCAGTAATTTCTTGTTCATTTTTTTAAAATTCAAATTTATAGTAACTGTTTCTTGAACAAAAATTATCAAAAAATTCTCCTCAATTACAAAATGATTAATAAATTAAATCAAGATACTCTTTTCACTGCAAAAATATTCAACTGCATCTAGCGGATCACTGTGTCAGATAAGACCATTATGAGAAGGAAAGTCGAATAAGCGAAATGAATTCCAGTTATAAAATTTTGATTCCTAGTATTCAATTTATACAAAATATGGCAATGATAAATTAAATTTCATTTTTCATTTACAACTCTAGAATAGTTGATAATTTTGGCTTCATTGCTGACAGTTCTAGTAGCTACACCTGTGATATATATCCCTCCGCGCTTTTCAAATCAATCTAACCCCCTCTATGTAGCATCATAGTGTGTGACGTTTACCGCAGTTCTTGTACAACAGGAAATATCCTATCTAAAATTAAAATGTTTTAAATGTCCACAATTAATGTACTCTTGCTTTAGAATCTGTACTGTTGAATTACGACAAAATAGATGCAAAAGATTGTGTAAACATCCCCCATTGTTTTCTTGAAATATTATGGAAATTCATTTTGTCTTTACCGCAAGGAATTCATAAGAGACATCATCACCTGCTTCTTTGCACCATTTCTTTATTTGGTCTTCAAAAGCAATCAGGTCTACTGATGGTGTAATTCTGATATCAAACCCTGAATGTGCGTTACAAAATAGAGTTAGCACCACATGCTAGTGATAAAGAAGAGAAAACAGAAAACATCTGACAAAGCTGTATGACACAAATCACCAAGGATATGCACACAAAACATGATAATAGTAGAATATACACGGAAAACGACATTACAAATATATTCTATTGTGCTGCAGTTAGAGAACAAGGATCAACAGGTTTCTTAAGAAGAGAGGTCATAAAATTTTTTATTACACATAGAATAAGATGTTGCTATCAGAAATATGTAAGGCGACATCAACATAAATTAACTGTGCTCTGTCCGTCTGTAAGCGAGCTCATATCCTTGATCAATAGTCCCGAATAACAGTCAGATGGAACGGGGTTCATGAGCATGTCTCCTCTGAAAAGGTCCCCACCGCCCCGTTAGTCAGCGTGCAACGTTCATGCAACAATTTGCATTGGGTTGTAAAGGGACCCAATACAACTATTGTCTTACTGATGATCTCGGGGTCATACTGTCAATATCAAAAGTGTTTAATAATTTTAGAACCCGCCGATATGAAATTATCGGAACCTTTGACCCTCCTTAGTGTGTATTCTAGATCACCGTAGAAATTGGGATGGGAAATTCCGCTAGATACATATTGTTAAAAAGTAACATTTCCGAATTTAGATAAAATGTCTGAATAAGATCTGTAAAATTTATCAAAAGTTTTTCGAAGTTTATGTTATCTATACCCCGAGTAGGAAGTTTAAAAGTATTCTGAGAATTTTTGCCGTGAAAATCCAAAACGTTAGTACAGGCTCTAGCGAACCAAACCAATTGACCAATATAAATACCATATGATGGGAGCCTGGGGACATCACCATCTCGGTAAAGTAAATTTACAATAGGAAATCCAAAGTCTTCACGTTTGTCATATATGTTGGTATGGATATTGTTGTTAATAATTTTAATATTTAAATTCAAAAAAGGTGTTTCCTGCTCGGAAGTAATAACAATAAATGTAATAAGAGATCGATAGATTATCTACTATCATTCTTTCTACTAGATTCTGAAACTTAGATTGATTGATTACAGCCCATCAAAAAGAACTGGTTATTCAACATTGTATTTTTACTTCAAAAGGGGGTTTCCACCGTAGCACCAACATCACTGTAATGTCATGATGTTATGATTTCATTAGGGGCAACATCAGACCCTTCGTTCCAAGATAAAGTTTTGTTACAAAAATGCCGATATATCGATATGGGACTTATATTGAATTGTGGAGAAACAAGGACCGGTTTCATAACGTATACATATTGCATGTATACCCTTAAGTGTTGTGAAAGAACTTCATTATACACGACTGAATAGTTCTGCAATTGATTCTATTCCTTGTTTCCACACAAGGATTTCACCTTATGTTGTGGCTAGTATTTAGTAAAAGTGGAAACGAGTAGCTGTATCATGGGGAAACTGCTGACGTTCAACAGATGTAATAGCCACCTTTCTCGCTTCTAGGGAAATGAATCATGCTTGAGGAATGATTATAGCTACATAAGCTTCCATTTGGTTTTTATACTACCAAGCTCTCAGTCAATATTGTGACTATTGTAGCTAATACTGGGCAGAAATATTGGAAAAATTGTATTTTGAAGAACAATTGGAACAACAAAGACATAACTGTAAATTGAAATATTATGACACATTGATACTAATTCTAGCGAATATACAATTTAAACACTCCATTTCCCAAAATGGCAAGGCCATTCCAAAGAGAAAATGAAACACGGGTTCGGTGGTTCGAGCAATAATTACAAATTCTGGATGCTTCTTGGGACGCACAGATGGATATTGCCAAAACAAGAGTCGAAGCACAATAGATAAAAACAGCCTCTTTGTCTTCTTTAGCATTTGACAATATCCATGAAAATTAATCTGTAAGTACCGTGATAGGACAATAAGTCTGACTCATGTGTAAGAGAAAATCCACAAGACACGGATAGCCAAAATGGTAGCATAAGAATATTAAAAAAATATGAATAAAACGAAATAAAGACCCAAAGAAACTGATATTTCAAATACTAGTAGGATAAGATTTAAAATACTGTACTTATTGCATTATTTGGGTTTTAATAATATACCTTTCAGTAGATACATGTGCATGTCGCTTACCTTTTTAATCGTCTGTAATCTGTACATAAAGTAACTATTTCAATGTCTGGAAGGTACATAAAATCTATTTGCAGATTTTCTACACCCTAGTATAAGATACATATATATTCAATAAAACGTGTATATACGTGTATAATGGAGAATATAAATGTGCATAATTTTACCAGCATACATTACG
Organism: Pteria penguin; assembly: GCA_035048485.1. Lineage (NCBI taxonomy): Eukaryota > Metazoa > Mollusca > Bivalvia > Pterioida > Pteriidae > Pteria > Pteria penguin. Next base: position 25,138,955 of record CM068588.1, on the reverse strand, counting down.
TCTGGTACAACATTGAGCTGTGTGAAAACTCCTCCCTATAAGAACAAAGAAAGAACATCCTTAATAAGAAAATTCAGGAATGAATTCAATAGATACATTCAGTGATTGTTTAGTGGTGTATGCTGAATATAACGGACAGGGTTATTTTGCACATTCTAAATAATGTCCAAAATGCTGTTTGTACATTTTATTATTCCCATTTCATAGAGAGAATCTTTAAGAGGATTTGATCACACCTTTTGCTATGTAAGCTTATACTATGCTTTTGGTCATTAGATAGAGGTACATCTTGCAGCGAAGAATTTTCAATATTGGCTGTATTTTCATATAAACCTAAGTAAAAAGCGGGGTAAGGGGAATTACAGCGTATCAAAAATATATCTTTCTTTTGATAAAATGATACGATTTTAAGGTTCATTGACTTTATATACAGCAGATGAATAAAGCTCAGTCAGAATAAAGATGTGCAATAAAGCGCGTTAGGGGTTTTCATAAGATACAACATTCAATAATTATATTGTGTTTAGTTTTGTTAAACGTGTAACAAAAATAAGGACTTTTTTGTTCTACATGTATTGACTCAGTATTTACTTAGATTAATAATATGAATCCCATTTCACTTGATTTGCTACAGTAAACATTGAATTGTTATATTTGGTAAAACTGAAACACGTTTTGAACTGTTAGATTTTATTATACTTAAATTTTACATTGTATGAATTACTGTTCTAGCTAGTTTTATCTGAACATTAATAACATTTGTAATATTCTTACTTCTACGTTTGTAAGATTGACAGTTGTAACGTCTCCAAGTCGCAAACAATTATTTCCTTTCAATCTAAAAAGAAAAACAAAAGCAAAATGTCCAATTCGATAAATAAGACGGATGTTGCATGCAACCAGGGACACTTTATCCTCCCGGGCACCTGGTCTCACCTCGATTTATTGGGGTTCACATTTGTCTAAATATGACACTAAACACGATATTGTCCCCTTAATTCCATGGACTATGAGATATGGTTTACCTTTCGGTACTTCATCGTTTTTTATTTGTAATTTCCAATAATTCTTTTATAATGTAAAACATGCAAGTGACGGATGATACATATAGTTTTAACACTCACAGCAAAATACAAAAATAATCAATTGTAGGAAGTTTAGCAGGTTCCAGGGAAGCAGTAGCATGTGGAGGTATCATGGCAATGTCTCCTTTGGAAACTAAAGTGCACATTCACCCGAGAAAAAGTATATTTTTCTCTGACTTGATTTAAAAACGAATTTTAACATTATTTTTGCAAACTGAAGTATTTTATCAAATAAAATAACCTTAATTACATTCCTGTTAGGTTGTGGTATTAGCCATATTTTAGAAGTTGCAAAGACGATTGTTAACTACTACGGAAATTAGTGTTGCATCACTTTGACACACAAATAACACCTCCAAAGTAGACTTTTATGGACCTCTTAAGTCAGATGGGAGACCTGGAGTAATGACAATAATACCGATGAAAGGAAGAATAAATTTATGCTGATAACTCACTTTTCCTCCTCCTGACATCTGAAGTCCAAAAAACTGTTAATGATATTTCTCTGAAAAAAACCCCCCGAAAATTATGAATAAACACATGAAATGAGTGACTGTCGTCACTTCTATTTACCGTCCCATGGCGATGCTATAATGAAATTATAATCATATATTTTTGTAATAACTTAAATGTTCAGTTTCTCTCCTTTCTTTTTTTGGTTATGGATATCCGTGGAGGAATTTGTTTTGCAACTTGGTTAGAGGATTAGTCTATTGTCAGAGAAATCTACATTTAGCTTCTGTAGTCAATGCGGCTGAAAAGTCACTGTTTCTTGAAATACTGCAATTATTGGGCCAGTTTATTTGCGTGGTGTTTAAAATTATTTCGATATTATTTCAGAGATGCAACAGCTGCATCTGACTGACGCATATCACTGGCTACCTACAGTGTGTACATTGGCAAATATCTCCATAAATTAATAAATTCAAGATAAACTTATATTTATAAAAGCATAACAAAGCTGAGCATCTTATGTCTGACTTTGATTTTAACCTTCAATAGTAGTTACTTTTCAAATGAGCACATCTAGTGAAACTCTTTTGTATCTTATAGTGTCCAAAAGCAACTGGATACAAGGAACGCATGAATGGATTGATGGATGGATGATTAGACACAGATAAACCTTACTATATGCACAATACTTTTCTCAAGGTGAACAACGTTTTTAACTTTTTGTTTGATTCTTATTTATATTGCACTTACATGGTGACGGCATTTACCTGATACAATGCACAAAAATTTAGAACTAGGAAATAGCCCAATGCACAGAAATTCATACCTGGAAAATAATCCAACCCAAAGCAATGAGGGAACGTTTACGTGCCACACGGGCTGTCTCATCCGAAAGACGAATTATCGACTAGCTATGGGAGGTAAACGAAGCAATTTTTGGCACACATGAACAGTACTAAATCAATAACAAAAGACATAAAACTTACAAATTTTTGTGCAGCACTATCGTCTATAAACCTTGCTCCATGGCCTGCTTTTCCTCGACATTTTACCCTGATCCCTGAATGCAAATACGATATTTACTACATTCATTGATCTTGAATATCCTAAGTGAGACAAAATGTGTGGAAGGAGTAATCATTTAACATTTGGCATATCCACAATGAAAGACAAAGCATATACAGTCGACACACACAAACCATATAATAATTATCATCATTGCAAATTTGATAAAAATAATCACATATGTAAACTAAAATTGGTTCAAAGAAATGAAAGAAAAACAAATCTTCAATTTTAGCAAATTATGTAATCAATCGCCGTTTGCTTAATGTTTATATTTGTGAAAAGTTTTTGGAGGGGGCATTAAAAGAAATTATTCAGTCGATAACAAACAAACAAACACATAAAGTGCCACTAAATACTGTTAATATTTCAAAATATTCTGAAAGCATTCACGATTTGCCACTAACAGTTAGGATGTCATGAATTACATAAATTTTAATTCTTTACTTATTATTAGTATCATCTACACATTTTGTACATTAGTGCGGTCCATAAATCGTCGAAATGTCTATTAACAGATCATTTCATCAGTTCATATCAATTTACATAAATATGTTTATCCTAGGACATCCTGCTTGCTCTGGTACATCTCCTTTTGTTCTTACCATGTGTTTTTGTTTTGTAAACAATGTAAGTGTTATTCTTATTTTCATCTTCAACTGCTCAAATCCCGTGAAAAGCCATAAAAGATTCAATGTAATCAACTACTACCTAAAATCCATTTCAATCTTGGACAAAGATTTCGTCCAAGCTTTGCTTCATTTCGTCTCTGAATATCTGTGTGTGTGTGTGTGTGTGTGTGTGTGTGTGTGTGTGTGTGTATGTGTGTAGGTGTGTGTGTGTGTAGGTGTGTGTAGGTGCGTGTGTAGGGGGTGTGTGTCTGAAGCATACCTCATATTCCATAATAATTGTCAACAATTAATAATGTAATTAATAAAATGTGAATTAATGTTTTTGTTCCTCTAATACCTACACCAACCGGACCTTTGTCCATAGAACACTCTGAATGTGTCTGTCGGGTTAGCCAGACCTGAAATAGGAAAGGTTTATAAATATGTAAAAGTAAATAATATATATACTTTTATATATATATATATATATATATATATATATATATATATATATATATATATATATATATATATATATATATATATATATATATATATATATATATATATATATATATATATATATATATAATATATATCTTACATATGTGACAAGAATATATAAACCTATCAACCTTAATGTTTCAATTTAATTAAAATTATTATTAATCAATCATTATACGAAGGAAGAAATCTTGAGGTGATGTGAAATACATGTACAGACATATTAATGAATGGATACATATTATGTTTGCTGATATTATATTTTCATCTGAAATTTAATCCTTGAGAAACTGATGTAGTATGTAATAAGATGGTGATTAAGACAACAAAGAAAATTATAACTGAATTCAATATTTCTTATTTCTCCTGCTACCACTATTACATACACTAAATATTTTGCATTTTTACAAGGTATAATTTCAAAGTATTTGGTTTTTATTCCATGTTTATATTATTAAAGTTTTAATTCTGGTTAAACAAATTGTTGTCACTGAAAGTAACCATATCAAAATTTCTTACTATTCATAAATAGCCTCTAAGTTTATAACAAGTATATTTATCTATTAACCACAGAAACTAGTAATTCTACTTCGTATTTAGATATTATGTTGTCTTTCGACATTAATGGTCAATTGAACACCTCACTCTATGACAAACGTGACGATTTCAATTTCGCTATCACAAACTTTCCTTTCATAAGTAGCAACATTCCATCATCGCCCGCATACGGCGTATTCATATCTCAGTTAATACGTTATTCCAGAGCATGTTCAAATTACAATGACTTTGTTCTGAGGGCTAGGCGACTTTCAGTTAAGCTGCTCAACCAGGGTTATATATGTGCTAGACTAGCATCGTCACTGAGGAAGTTCTACGGTCGTTACGAGACTCGTATTACTCCATATGATATCTCGTTATCCAGACTTTTAAATGATATTCTGGACTGAGACCGATTCCGATCACTTTACACAGATTTGACACCTTCTATACTAGAAGGTTACCTACTTCGACTTCTCCATATATAGATACATATGGAATTCACACGATTTGACTCTTTCTACGGGGTATATGTGACGGGTGTTGCTAGCAAGCAGGAAATGCTCACTCTCCCCGGGCACCTGATCTCACTCCATCACAGGGGTTCACATATGCTCTTCAAGTAGACATATTTTGTTATTTTCCATTTGTTTTTCATTTTCACTGATTTTGTATGTCCTATGGTTTCATGATTTTTGGACTTGTGGTTTGGATTTATCCATCAGCTTTACATTTAATATGTAACCTTACCTTCATCCAATGCAAAGCCAACATTCAGATCCCTAAATTCTTTGGTTTTTACAAACTTCGCCATTCCAAATGTACCCCCAAGCTCCTCATCTAAAATGACCAAAAATCCATAAATTCTTTGGTTTTTACATACTTTACAATTCCAATTGTACCCCCAACTTACTCATCTAAAATTACGTTACCAATACAAATTACTAAGTATACAGTTACTTGTTCTTATTTAATCAAACTATATAACACAATTGTGAATATTATTTCAAGCATTAATAAAACCAGTGCAGTAAGTCAGGTAATTTGCGGAGGTCAGCTGAGAATGATTCTCCCATAGCATTAAAGTCACTCGATAGAAAAAAAAAAATCTATCATTTTTCATTTACATTTCGAAATATCGACATTATGTCGATTTGCAGATAATTGAATTGACACTTCTAACATCAGTTCCGAAAATTCGCTTTACCCGTCTTTGAAAAGTAAACGAAAAACAATAGAATAGAGCTATTAGTATAATCCTTTTAACCGAGAATATTAAAGATATTGCATATATTGCAATCCACACCTGGCATAAATGTTAGATGGATTGTTCTGTTGCATTGTGCATTTTCTTTCTTCAGCCTCCGTATTGCCTCAATATGCCCAGAAAAAAAAAACAGACTTGTCAATACAGCAAACAAGCAAATGACACGTGGTCTGCTCTAAATATATTTAGAAAAAGCATATACATTATTTTTAAATTATGATTTTCATAGTTTGCCTTTAGACACGAGAATACTCACTAATACTTTTATATTTCAATTTAGTATGCTACATATGTGACTCATTTGATGAGTTTGGTGTCCCAATTTATAAAGACAGAATTTACAAATCCATTTACACCATCCAATTATTTCATATAGATACGCTGAAAACTGCCCATTGCAATTTTAGATTCGATAAGTGGATAGATAAATGGACATCATTATTAAGACTACTGTATCAAAACCAAGCCGTGTATTTTCAGCTTTAATTCCCGCGTTTAATTAAAGAATTACTGGACATTTTGAGCTATTCGATAACTTACTGTATGCCACAAGACTTCATATCCTGCGAAGAGAAACATAGTTAACAGATATATCACTGCCTAATGTAAAAATGTCTATTTAGTATTTGATAAAAGAATCAATGGATTAAATAAAAGAAAGTCTTTCTTGGTAATTCTACACATGATGCTTTTCATGTGGAAAATTTTGTCATGGAGATTTATCGAATCCATTGACTTTTCTTATATGATATACAACAAATTATTTTGTCAAAATTCAAAGTCTCACTGTCTTAAGTCTTAAATGAAAATATACATTAATTATAATATCAATTAAAAAGATTCTTGTAAGTTTCGTTATAGAAGACATTCGGTTTGATCAAATTAAAACACAGACGAAAACGGAGTAAATCAAAAAGCGAAACACAACACGAATGATCAGCAACATTTTGCGAGGAAATTTATAAGTGCTACAAATCTATATAAATCATTTGTACTGATGATCGAAATACAAAATACTTCCAACGAATATTTTATTTCAGTCGATGTTTTATGAATCGATTTTTATGAGCGTTACTAAGGGATATAAAGCGAATACAGAGGCAGAAATGAGGAAGAAAAGTACATTTATTTCTGAAAACTTTGATAAAATAGTGTTACGTTAAAATTTTTGTATCACTTTCGTTTTGAATTTATACTTCGACTGAATGATTTTAATGAATCAGTTTTATATATACAACACATAAGAATAGAATATGACAACGAATACATTTTAGTTTACCATGTATCATATTTCTATAGTCCTGGACCACGTTTATCTCTTAGCCTTCTTCGCTTTAATTGCATATTCTACCTCGAATTCTTAACCACAGTTCGAAGTTTTCTCGATTTTTAAGTAGGGCTCACACTAAATACCTGAAAGCCCCCAGCAAAGCATACTACCAACCGTGTTATCCTGCCTTTGCAGTTGATGTTTATATTTTCTTTATTTAGTATTCATAATTTACACAGCTTATCATAAACTTAATGTAAAGTACGAAAGTAACTGGTGTCACATGATCATGACATTTACAACAATGAACCACAGTGGACATTCACGGACACCTGAAATTCAGAGGTGAGACCAGGTGACCGGATGGAGTGAGCGTCTTCTGTTTGGCTAGCCACATCCGCCGTGAATACCCTTATATACAGAGGAAACGAATATAATTCGGCAACGTATATACACATGAATGCGAACAAAAATTGTGTAGAATGTGTCACCGCGACACAACGTTAGGAAAAAGGGTATAATAACACTTAAGTCGAAATGTGTTTACTGTGTTGCAATAATTTGCTGCTATGAGGCAAAATTCTGGAAAGTGGCAAAGACAGACTGACTGATGAATAGACAGACTGACTGATGAATAGACAGGTTTACAGGCTGCATGGCATGGATAACTCAACTGTCTACTTTTCAAAATATAGACAAAATAATGCAAATGCTTATAATGCTCTAATCATTATTTCATTCAGCATTCAACATTTATTTTATATATAAATATATTTAAATACATATATTTACTTATAGTGCTTATAAATACCTGTGTTCTTCGACCATAAATATCGCCGTTCGCCGTCTTGATAGCTTCAAATGGATCATATTTCCACTGGTCCTAAGTATAAATTTTTCTAACAATTAAACACAACTTACTAAAAAAAAAGTAATATTTATATTCTTATACAAAGAAATAGAAAGTTCACTCTCGTCATGGAAAACGTCCTTACAAAGTCAAAACGCACAAATTGCTAATCAGATTTTAAAAAATGAACTGATTTTATCTGAGAGTGTTCAAATTCACATTGAAGTTGTATAGACATTCAACTAATGATGTAATATATCCAAATAGGATATTGAAAATCCAATTATATCCAAATAGTAGATTGCTAGTACTAGCTGCAAGTTGTAGTACTTTAGATCACCAAGGAGCTGTACAATAACAAGCAATGTAAGGAGATTCCCAAAAAGGGAAATCCGTGAAATAGATAACAAGAAGCATTCACATTCCATATGTGGAATTCAGATTGTGGAATTTGAGTGTTTCTTGTTATCTATATGTCGTTTTAGGCCATATGGATACATATTTTTTAAGGAACACTCTCATTCCAACATCAAATATACAGAAAAGAGATCATCCAAGTCATAAGATTTCTTTTAGATGATATTTTTGTGATTTTTGGTGAGAAAGTGTTCCTGCAGATTTTTGGCATTCCGTTAGATAAAAATTGTTCGCCACTTCTGGCCATTTTTGTTTGTACTCATATGAAGCAGGATTCATACAGTCTCTGCTCTCAAAAGGCAATAAGCAATTAGCATCTCGGTTCAACATTACATACTGATACAACAAAGAACGTACCTTCTACTTCATACTCGATATACTCTTATCAATTAGTGATGATGGTTCGTTAGATATCTCTTTTTATGACAAACGTGACAATTTCAATTTCATTTTTACTTCTTTTTTCTGCGAAGCAACATAACTTCCTCTCCTGCATATGGCATTTTCATTTCACAACTTATACGCTATGCTTTGATTTGTTCTTAAAACTTCTGGCAACGACATTACACTCGCAAGGATATTTTGAGGAACATTTGAAATTGTCTATGACGACGTTCTATGGTCGATACAGGGAATATAGGTATCTGGTGCAATTAGAGATCCCCTTTTCAAGAATGCATTTGGGATCTAATCATACACACTAACTTCAATAAACCTTTTGACTATACTTGATATGATATTATATGTATCCATACAAACATTTGTTCACTTGCATTTTCGATATCAGATTTTTATTTCAGCAGCATTTCAACACATACATACATACATCCACCCATCCATCCATCCATCCATCCATCCATCCATCCATCCACACATACATACATACATACATACATACATACATACATACATACATCCATCCATCCATCCATCCATCCATCCATCCATCCATCCATCCATACATACATACATACATACATACATACATACATACATACATACATTCATGCATGCATGCATGCATACATACATACATACATACATACATACATACATACTAACCTACATGCATGCATACATCCATCCATCCATCCATCCAATCCATTCATCCATCCATACAAACATACATACATACATACAAGGATGTGTGTGTGTGTGTGTGTGTGTGTGTGTGTGTGTGTGTGTGTGTGTGTGTGTGTGTGTGTGTTTATATTATATATTTAGTTTCTGATTTGAAGAGTTGTTGCATGATTTTTGTGGCGGCTGCATTGGATGCTTACTCCTTTCGGGCATATGGTCTCACCAGAAATTGATTAGGGTTCGCAATTGTCTGGATATGAAATTGTACGTCCTTTTACTCCATAGACTTCGGAAAGTGGTTAACCCTTCAGTGCTTCTTCGTTGATTACACTTAAACAAAGCACATGTTTTCACACTATTCGCTTTTCTTAGAAATGCTTGTGAGATAAGACATATTAATTCTTGTTTTTACCACATATTGATATTACACTACAAATTAAACGAAACAAAAGCAGGCAAGCAAATAAACAAACAAAACAAAAAACAATACCAGCCCACCCCAACCCCCCCCCAAAAAAAAAACCCCAAAACAAAACGAAAGAGAGCAAACAAACAAAAACACGCACCCCCCCCCCCAAAAAAAACCCCAAACAATCAAAGAAAAGAAAACAAAAACCAACAACAACAACAACAAAATCTAAAAATGTCAGTTGTATTAATGAATGTGAGTGCTTACTATAGAAACAGGCACAACGTCTGTATGTGAATTAAGCAAGATACTCGGTAATGATGAATCCTTGCCCTCCAGCGTCATGATCACAACAGTGCGACCAGGATGGACCTATTAAAATGAGGGAACAGACTTATTACATAATACAAATTATAAAACTACCATTTAAGTCCAAAGTCCAAAATTTCGTTGAATCTTGTTGAATGTCCAATTACTATGCTGCTCAAAAAAGTTTAGAATCACCTTGAAATTTCATTCTATATTTTATCAATATAGAAGTTAATTTTTTGTTGAAATACTTTACAGTTTTCACCATTACACACGCATAATTAAATGTATATTCATATTTAATGATATAAAAAATGCTGTAAAACTACAATACCTGAAATGTCACGGTATTTGTGTTTACAAATTCGATTACTTTATGTTATCCTTGAATGTTAAACGTCATCTCTGTTAACATTTAAGAGGTATTGTTCTTCAGGGATGTTACAAGCAAGTTCATCCATCCGTGCTCTTGCCATTCTGTTCAATATATCAATAAACAGTATTTCCAAACTTCTATCTCGGTATCGATAGATAAATTCCTTGGCAAATAGACTAAGGTCAGGAAGACCGAATAAGCACATGCCTTCCCAAGACAGATTTCTCTTTTGACGTTATGTAAACCTAATGTCGCAGCATCAACTCTTCGAAGAGAGCTTTTGTGTGCGACCAGGGCAAGAGTATCTGATCAGAAGACTAAAAAGTGCCTACACATCCTGAATCTTCGATCAAGGCGTCATGCAATACGAGTTTCCTTGAGTGTCATCGACGTGGCCGTCTGAATTGGTCTAGGTGTTACTTCCGTTGGACTCAATGTCAGTGGATGTCTGTTTGCTTTTCCAATGGCTCTCGATTCAATTTTAGGTTCAGTGACGAATGAATTAGGGTCTTTCGCCGAACCGGTGAACAATATGCTGTTAGTGCGGTAAGGGAACATAACCGATAAGTGGTGGGTCTGTCATCGTCTGAGTTGGTATTTTAGCAAACAGGGAGACAGATTTGATAATTATTGACGGGAACATAACGTCAAAGCTCCACGTGAACAAGATTCTAAGGCCGGTACAACTTCCTTTCCTTCATAGACTGGGTGTCGCAGCTCATTTTCAAGACGACAACGCCAACCACATCAAGGATGTGTCATGAACGATTTCATACGACAAAACAACATCTCAAGGATGGAGTGGCCTGCAAATTCACCAGATTAAAACCCAATACGAACATATTTGGGATGAATTGGGACGCCGTTTGAAAAGAAACACCCCTCCGGATAATTTGCGTCAGCGTCTGCAACGATTGCTGCAGGAATGGAACAATATTCCACTACTTACTTTCAGAAATTGTATTCGTGACGTGAGAAAACATTGCCTAGCCTATATCTGTGCTAACGGAGGATATACTCCCTTGTAAATTTATCACGATTGTGAAATTTTGATTTGAACCCTGCTTTGCTGAAATTTCTTGTGACACAGTTTAATTACGTCAAATTTATTTTTTATGTCTGGCATCTAAATTTGTTTCCATGTATATAGGAAACTCGGTGGCATTATCATTATGATAATTTGATATGAGAATAAAGAAATGAGAAAATGTAATTCTAAACCTTTTTGAACAGTATAGGCATATCATCACTGAATGAAGTCATCACTGACTGTTGAAGTCAGAATCCTGATTATGCGGTTATTTATCATGGAATGTGGACATTTTTTCTTTATTTTTTACAAGGATAATTTTGATTTAATATAAATGATTACATTTATAATCCTTTTAAAAGAAATTTCTTGTTTAGGTAGGATATATTTTTTTTATTGTTGTTTTAATTCATAGAGCTATAAACGGATAAACGGGGAGACAACAAGTTTGGACTATAGCCATCATTCGATATATAATGACAATCTCTTATAGGTTTTAGAATAAAATAACATTTACTTGTTTATTTGTGATTAAGAAATATCTGTAGCTCCCTGCTCACTGATGCATTGCACAGACATTTGACCTACGAAACAGCCATATGAAAACCAATAAGGGATTAGTTCGCTACGAGGTTTGCTGTTGCACAAGACTTCGGATTCGAAAAACAGAAAACAAAAACGAGCTGTGGTGAGATTAAGACTTTTAAAGACTTTATCAAGTGAGTTACGTCCACTCTGAATATGATATAGATCAATGTACAATATACCTCAACTGTTTTGTATTGTAGACCAATTTCATTTGCCATTCCATGGAGAAAGGACACTGCACTATCTACAAATACATTATTATTACTATTATTATTATTATTATTATTATTATTAGTAGTAGTAGTAGTAGTAGTAGTAGTAGTAGTAGTACATGTATTAGTATTATCATCTTTATTATTTTTAGTATTATTATTGCCTGACCTCCAAGATGAAATTCTATGGAGAAAGATAAGAATGTTTATCGGGATATACTAATTATACTTCACTTTGATGCTATATGGTTCATTATGTTCATATGACGAGAAATAACAAAGTTACGCATATTGCGTAGTGTTAAATGTACATAAATTCTCATAATAGTTCCTCAACGGTTAGACTTTGAAATCTGCATTGTGAATTTTTTTACAGAGCTATGCATGTTCCAATGACTTATCTCTATCAATCAAATTTCTAGATGAGATAATCTAAAAGTTCAATTTCTCACTAGAAATTCAAATTTAGATAAATTTGGAAGGAAAATTATCATTAAGGAATCTATAATGACTAGTTTTGTAATATGTATGTTGAAGTCCAGTTAAAATTAAATCATTATCAAAACATATAAATAAATGTATTTTGACATTAATTTGGTGTTATTAATTGTTAATCTCTCTTTGACATAAAAGAATAAAAAAAAAAGATAAAAGAAAAGGGGTAGTTTTTCTTGTATCTAGAAATACCTATTACAAGTACTTAAAATGCAAATTTTCGATTATAGTTTGCTCCATATTTAGCGAAGACATGATTCTATATATATATATATATATAAAAACATTCCAAAGAAATTAAAATTATCAAAATGATATTTTTTTCGTAAATTTGTTGTAACATATATTTTGTTGATCTGATTTTATTATGATATTGCACTTTCTGAACCGTAATATTTTCTGCCGTTTGAAAGAAAAGTTTTCTGACATTTTGTCGACAATCTGGTCGGCACTAACTGTGTTTTCTACTCCTCACCAAAATATTTCTTTACTCGTACGATCTGATTTCATCCAGTTTTTTTTATCTCTACCTTCATTTAATAATCTTGTATTCACGTATTACCTAACCATTTTCTTTCCAAGTGAGCCAGAAGTCAAGTAAACCACAGTGGGTAACAACTATGCTTTGTGTCTGGATATTATATTATCGTACGATACTGAGGATCCCCTGGACATCCCACACTATGACATATGAGACGATTTCAATTTCGGCATTCTTTCATGAATTGCATCATCTGCATATCGCGTTATCATATCAGTCAATACGCTATGCCAGAGCAAGTTCTAATAAAACTCATTCACTGTACGTATCCGTTTTGAGTTTTACATAGTGCAGCATTCTTTTATGAGTAGAGGCGCGAGAGATTCCGAATACCTGATAGGTTATAACTTTGGTTTTATCCTAAGCTATAATGCAACTTTTCAGAAAGTGTTTAACCACTATTATGAATATTTTGAAATCCATATTTGAATTCAACGAAGAAGCATACATAGATGGTATGTATTTAATTATTTTCTCATTTAAGATGATACTCGTGGTAAAGCAAAAGATTGAAAAAAAAATTTTTCATAGAAATTGAAAATAAATCCCGAGGAATATAACTCATAACAAGTCACCAGTCTGGATCATCTAAGCGTTTGTGAAATAGTCTCATTATAATGACTTTCTTTCCATGGCAAGGCCATTTGAGGTAAACGGATCACACATGGATGTGTACGTGGTAGACTTTCATCGTCACTGAGGAAATTCTAATAGTCGATAAGAAACTCAAATCACACATAACGGCATCTCGTTATCTAGAATATTGAATGATATTCGGGATTCTTAACAACATTTCTGAGTATTTTGAATGCTCCTCATCTAATTTTGTATATTCTCCTTGTGGCCATGTCATTACTGGTGATCCTGATATTGTTAAAACACCTAATTAAGAGAACTTTTACTTAAAGTCCAAATACAGAGAACCCAGATCATTCACATGAAGCCAATATTTTGAGAATATAATGAACTGCTGCGAGGAATATGCTACGCGAATAGACAAAAAGAGAGGAAGTACAGGTCGACACTCTTTCGGACTGGATAAAATCTATTGCAGTACTGCTGAGATCAAAAATTAAAACATTACAAAGCTCTGTAAACACCAGATTCAAATCTATTTTTAAAGATCTTGATATTGTCAGAGAACTTACCTTCCTCCAAGAACATTATATCATTACACCAGCAGATAAAGCGTCTAATAATTATACATTAACTAGTAAAAAATATTACTTTAACAGCCTAGTGAAAGAATTAAGATTAAATACAGCTCCAGGAAATCCTACTTATATCCTCACGAACTTTTCGTTTTCGGAAGTACTTGAGAATCATAATCTGTTCTCAATACGTTTGGTATTGACACAAATAATTTAAATTTAGAACTTCCATATTCGTACTGCATTGCAAAAATGCACAAAAATCCTTACAAACAACGCTTTATCGCTGGTTCTTCGAAGCGTTCCACAAAATCTATATCAATGCTACTCACAAAAATATTATCACAAATTAAATCTGGCCTTCATATGCATTGCGAAACAGTGTATTTCAGAGGTGGAATTAATCAAATGTGGATCCTTAAAACTTCAAGAGTTGTTAAAACATCTAAAATCAAAAAGTTTTACTAAAATTCACTCCATCAACTCTTTTGACTTTTCGACTCTTTACACAACGATCCCTCATCAGAAATTAAAAGATAGATTAGCAGAAATTATTCAAAATGCATTCAATAGTAAAAACGGAAGCCGCAAATTCAAATATATAGTTATAGGCCGTGATAAAATTTACTTTGTTAGGGAAAATTCTGATCCCAAAAATAAATACACTGAAACCGATGTTATCCAGATGTTGAACATTTTTGTGGTGTTTGGAGGAAAGGTTTTTCAACAAATTGTCGTCATTCCAATGGGCACTAACTGTACATGTGCTCCGCTTCTGGCTGACATATTCCTTTACTCATACGAAGCTGAATTCATTCAGTCTTTGCTTTTGCAAGGAAAGAAACAGTTGGTTCTTGGCTTCAATTTCACTTACAGATATATAGATGACTTGCATTCAATTAATAATTCTTCATTCGCGGAATACCTTAGCATCATCTATCCAAGATCAAATAAACCACAGAGAAGAAGTAATTCTTCTTCGTATTTAGATATTATGTTGTGTTTCGATATTAATGGTCAATTGAACACCTCACTCTACGACAAACGTGACGATTTCAATTCGCTATCAAACACTTTCCTTTCATAAGTAGCAACATTCCATCATCACCCGCATACGCATCTTCATATCTCAGTTAATATGCTATTCCTGAGCATGTTCAAATTACAGTGGCTTTGTTCTGAGGGCTAGGCGACTTTCAGATAAGCTACTCAACCAGGGTTTTATATGTGCTAGACTAGCAACGTCACTGAGGAAGTTCTATGGTCGTTACGAGACTCTTATTACTCCATATGATATCTCGTTATCCAGACTTTTAAATGATATTCTGGACTGAGACTGATTCCGATCATTTTACACAGAGTTAACACCTTCTTTACTAGAAGTTTACCTACTTTGACTTCTCCATATATAAATATATATGGAATTTACACGATTTGACTCTTTCTAATGGGTATATGTGATGGGTGTTGCTAGCAAGCAGGAGATGCTCACTCTCCCCGGGCACCTTATCTTACTCCATCATGAGGGTTCACATATGCTCTACAAGTAGACATATTTTGTTATTTTTCACTTGGTTTTCATTTTCACTGATTTTGTATGTAAGTTACAAATAAACCATTCATTTAGGTTATAATGAACTTTCTTCATGATAAAAATTAAAAAGTAAGGTGTGTTCTACAGTCTCTGATTTACTGAAAAGCTATTTCTTAAACCATTACACCTGTTCCTTCCAACGTTTAATATATGTAAAGCGAAACTTAGATAAAGTTGTATAGAACATTTACTAGTCAAATGTTTTGAGTCGCCACATTTTAAAACACGTGATGGTTGGCAAGTTTGTGCTAACCTTAAACCTTGTTCAAAGTAAATAATTTGACAGCATTGGTTTAGAAGCGTCACTTTACAGTGAAGCATTAGGTTATTCCTAACGTGACTGATAATGTTGAAATGAATTTACGTTCATGTGTGTCTTGTCGTCATAGAATAAAAAACTCATCGTTAATTTTAAAAATGAAAAATCAAAAACAATACAGAGAATGACGCCAAAAGAGCGCATCTGCATAGTATGGTTGTCAAAATTACTATCAATATGGAATCAGAAAAGTAATATCTATCATATATGAATATCTGAAATTTATGACTAGGGAAATGTTACAATGTATTAAATCCTTTTGTATGGATGACAACTCTTACCGTAGTCTGGCTCTGGATGTACAGTCTTGATTTTTATATATTCTCTTAAATTTATTACCGCAGGATCTTCTTTCTTTGGTGACTTCTTTAAGTGATCAGACATCCTGCTACTAGCTTGCGCTATTTTCTCTTCAGAATATTATTGATTCTATACACTAAATCAGAATTTATTCACTCACGTTGCCAACTCGTGTACAGAATGGGAAGTAAGAGATCTGATTTCATGGCATAACAAAACTAATCCGAAAAAAAACTTGCATACAGGTAGCGATTTAGTCAGACACATGACTCAGAATATTTCAAATGTATTTTCATGTAGGGAAAGCAAAATTTAAATTTTATTTACTTATTCAATCATTTATTTTTCTTTTATATATTTATTTTCCATTCATTACTCATTTCTCATTTAATATGCATTCAATGTTTTATTTATTCATTTCTTATTATATTTTGGAGGATGTTTTCGGACTTTTTTAGCTGAATGACAATTACTATGTATTGTACAATCAGATGTCCACCTATTTTAGAATCCTCCCTGGAATATTTTAGTCAAGAAAAATAATCACTGTTATCATATATATAAATTTCGACTACATCAATAGATTTTGATGTTCCTAACTATTGTGAGGTATGAATTAGATGAATCAAGATACAAAACCTTCATTATGTTTTGCGTAATATAACATGCTGTACACCAGGTAGATGCTGCCATCATATGTATGTGCAATAATCTTAGTGTGACATAAATATAATAATTAAAAAAAAATCTTCAAGGATTCGAATATTACTGATCTATATGCGCAACCGTTTCGTCCTTTGTTACGTTTTTGTGTTTTTAATATTGTATGAAACGATCTTAATGAGAATGATAAATTATTGTGCACCCTGTTTAAATAACATCACTAGTATGAAGGCTTTTGACTTTTAAACATTTTATACTACCATTCCTTGTCAAAAACTTAAGAATAGAATAACATCAATTATTCAAAACGCCTTCGTTAACAAAACTAAAACTTGCATGTAAAAGTGTCTCGTTTAGGGCCACAGCGATTCTTATTTTGTAAAGGAACAGTCTGATTCCAGCAGCAAATATACAGAAAAAGATCATCCAAATGTTAAAATGTCTTAAAGATAATATTTTGTAATTTTTTGTGAAGAAAGTGCTGTTGACATTTCTATGGGTACCAATTGCGAGCCACTTGTGGTTGACATTTGTTATGCTCTCACGAAGAAGAATTCGTGCAGTCTCTGCTATCCAAAGGCAATAAACTATTAGTATCTTGGTTCAGCTGTACATAGAGAGCCATCGGTGATGTTTTGTTGGTTAACAACCCTTAAAGATCACTTCAACATTATATATTCAACAGTACTCAACATAAAAGATACAACTGAGAGCGCATCTTTTGCTTTATTCCTTAATATACTCTTGTCAATTAGTGATGATGGTTCGTTACAATTTGTTGACTCGATCTGTTCTGACAAACGTGCCGATTTCAATTTCATTTTTACCAACTTCCCTTTCCTGAGTAGCAACATATCTTCCTCTCCTGCATATGGCGTCTTCATATCACAACTTATACGCTTATAGGGATCTGGTGCAATTTGAGACATTTTGGGATCTGATCATACAAACTAACCTCCATTAACTTTTTGACTATGCTTGATTTGACATTTTATGGATACATATAGACAGTTGTCAACGTGCATTTCCAGCACTGGAATTTCAGTCCAACAGCATTTCTTACCGTGAATGGGATAATTTGATTTAATGTCCTTGTTCATCGTGCGCTCATATATGTGTGTGTATTTACTTCCTGAACTTGAATAGGTGTTGAAGGACTTTTTGCAGTTAAACTGGGTTTGAATTGTCTAAAAATGACATTGTACACCATGTATTCCTTTTATTCCATGGATTTCAAAATGTGGTTAACCCTTCGGTACTTCTGCGTTGTTTACTTTAGAAAATCCTTCCTGGAAACCGTTATCAACATCGAAATTTTCATGTAAATACTCAAAAAGCAATGTGTGGATTAACACAATGTTTCATGGTGTATATTCATGATAACAAGAGGTGATTCCAGATGTCCGGGAGGAATAAGCGTTTCTTTCTTGCCTCACTCATACTGGATGGCACAACATTAGATGACACTAGACGCTTCATATCTGTTACACATCTTATTCGTAGAACTGTTTTCTTACGCGGTCTCGAGCCGTGCACTTCATCCACGGAACTACACTGGCTTAAGGGACCTCAGCCCTTGTAAAGTGTTTCTTCTTAAGCAATACATATTCTACAGGATCTAAGATACACGTATTGATCAGCTTTGCTGTTTAGAGTGAACAATATTCAAAAGTTGAAAGCATTGTACTTCATTAAATTGTAATTAAAACAAAAACAAGAAAAAAGATTTAGTCACCATCTGACTGAGCATCACTGAAGAGACATAACTTGTCGAAATGCGCATATGGTGCACAAAATTAAATGGTATATATATTCTATATTTATTATTGTAGGAATCGAATTTTTAATTCTGTATTTTGTGCCCTGGACCCCAATATTCTTAAAAGATTCAAAGCTACCGGTGTAACATTAAAAAGTGACCCCCAACAAAAACGATTTAAGGGTCGATTTTAACGTTGAAAATTGACTCGGTCCGTTAATTAATGACCCCACCCACGCGTGAAAAATTTACCCTCGCGTGAAAATGTGACCCTCATTTAAAATTGACCCGCAATGGTGGGTCATATTTTAACGTTAAAAATGACCCTTGTGTATAATGTTCCGTTGTACTATTAAAATGCAATTCATAATGTGAACTTCCTGTTTGCAAACAGGTCAGTTACAGAATGGTCTAAATTATATGTTGGACAATGACATATTATGTAGAGTATTATGCAAATTTTGTTTTAAAAAAACTAATGCTTCAAAGGGGGTCATATTTCAACATTAATTAATCCCTCCATTTGAAAAAGCTTCAAACTCCTGTTTATAATACAGGGTGACTATACGATCATTCAATAGTAAGTAAAACAGACATTAAAACTGGTTATGAGAGGTAGGGCAAAAACGACCCTATATCGAGAAAATATCGGTACATATATTACAACACACGTATTTAGATAGGTACACTTTATGTTTTTGTTGAATAAAGAGGGATATATCGTGTTGCGGATACAATTAATTTACATAGCCAGGGAAGGAAGGGGAGGGGGGAGCATATTTCAACATTAATGAATAACTTTCATATGAAAAAAAGGTTGAACTCCGCTTTATAATATAGCGTGATTATTCGATTATTCAATACTAAGTAAACTGAACTTGAAAACTCTTCATTAGAGGTAGGGTTGAATTTCAACATTGAAAAACTGACCATGTCGAGAAAATCTCCGTACATATCTTACAACACACTATTTTGGTAAGTACACTTTATGTTTTTGTTTAACAAAGAGTGATAATTTGCGGAGACAATGCATTTACATAGGAAATAAGGGGTGGGGTCATATTTCAACATTGATTAATGACTGATATGAAAAAAGTTTGAACTCCACTTTATAATATAGCGTGACTATTCGATTATTCGATAGCAAGTGAAATAAACTTTAAAACTGGGTATCAGAGTAAGGGTCATATTTTAACATTAAAAAACGGCCCCATGTCAAGAGAATATGCAAACACGTATTACAATACAAGTATTTAACTGAGTACACTTTCTGTTTTTGTTGAATAAAGAGTTAGGGTCATATTTTAACATTAAAAAACGGCCCCATGTCGAGAGAATACCCAAACACGTATTACAATACAAGTATTTAACTGAGTACACTTTCTGTTTTTGTTGAATAAAGCGTGATAGTTTGTGGAGATAGGGGGGTGGGTGTTATATTTTAACATTACTTAATGAACGCATATAATAAAGCTTCAAATTCCGGTTTACAACATAGTGTGACTATTCGATTATTCGACAGTAAGTAAAACGAACTGGTCATTTGAGGCAGAGTGTAATTTCAACATTAAAAACGACCTCATTTCGAGAAAATCTTTAATTACTATAGAAGTATTTAGCTAAGTAAAGTCTGTTTTGTCAAATAAAGAGGATGCTTTGCGGACACAAAGCAAGGACAGTAGCTGGGAAAAGGGTCTTCATATTTCAACACTAATTAATGACTCTCAAAGAAAAAAATTCGAACTCTGGTTTATAACATAGTGTGGCTATTCGTTTATTCAATAGTAAGTAAAATGAACTTGAAAACTGGTCATTAGAGTAAGGGTCAAATTTCAACGAGCCCAAGTCGAAAAAATCTCCTTTTTACGATACATGTACTTAGCTAGGTACACTTTCAGTGGGGTAATATTTTAACGTTAAGAAAGGATCACTTTAATAGCTTAGAAAATATCTTTGTTCAGAAAATATCTGGAACAATCAGTGCCTGTAGATTAATTATACGGTAATAGATTATATTTTTTTTGGTCATTTATGACACTTGATACAATTATGAACTTTTTATATGGTAAATATGCCCCTATAAAACTGTTTTAATAGATTCTATGGAAAAAAGTTCAAATACTGTTGATATCAAGCGGTTAGAAAATTCGGCCTCGGAGAACTGTTTGTCTTCGAGTCAAACTGATAATATGTTGCCCTCAATCCCAGTCTATAAATGTAAAATATTCACAAGAAAATCAAATACTGACCGAGGAGATGCGAAGATCGATATATTTTTGTTTTTGTTTTGGGTTTTTTTTTTTGTCAATATCTAGAGTATAGAATCCATGTGGTCAAGTGGTTAAGGGTCTATTCTTATGATCGAGAGCTCCCGGGTTCGATTCCAGCCCTGGTCACACCGGTTTTCTGTCTTTCGGAGAAAACTGTGAAATCCGATGCCCATTGTCACGGTAGGGGTGGCGTGTAAAAGATCCGTCAATGCTGCGGCATAAGTCCGTTGCAGAGATATAATTTTCTATGCAATGCAACAGACATCTTCGCTAGCAAAAAGCCGGCATGGCCTAGTGGTATCGCGTTGGACTCCTAACCGGGAGGCCGGGGTTCGATTCCCGCTCTGGCCATGCCGGTGTCCTGTCTTTCGGATGAGATAAAAACCGAGGCCCCGTGTCGTGGTATGCATGGCACGTTAAAGATCTACGGGTGGGTCCGTTGCAAAGCTCAAAATTTATATGCCCCGCATCAGGCAGATGCCGTCACAGTATACGTGAAATATTCGTGGTGTGACGTAAAACAATAATCAATCAATCAATCAATCGCTAGCAAAAGCTCTAATTCGATTCTCTCTTCTCCGAGCAGCCTTGGATATTGAAGATGTGCATCAGGCAGTTGACATCACCAGATACATGCAATAATCGTGTGGTGATGTTAAGCCGTGCTATCGTTGCAGCAGAAGAAATCATATTCCTAGCGAGTGCCTTTTTAATGAGATCTGCCACAAGTGCAACAAAAATGGGCATATTCAAAAGGCATGCAGGTGCATAAAGATATTCTTTAAATAGATAATTTAGAAACATCACACGTTTCCCCTAAAGTCCGGTAACCCACTTAAAATGATACAGTGTCACCGGTCCTGATTCTTCTGTTCGGTTGGTAGAAATTGCCAATGTTTATATCTAAGATTGTAAAGATGATGGATAAATCCAAACCATAAGTCCGAAAATCATGAAACCAGAGAACCTACAAAATCAGTGAAAATGAAAACCAAGCGGAAAATAACAAAATATGTCTATTTGAAGAGCATATGTGAACCCCTATGATGGAGTGAGATCAGGTGCCCGGGGAGAGTGAGCATCTCCTGCTTGCTAGCAACACCCGTCACATGTACCCATTAGAAAGAGTCAAATTGTGTAAATTCCATATATATTTATATATGGAGAAGTCAAAGTAGGTAACCTTCTAGTATAGAAGGTTTCAAATCTGTGTAAATTGTTCGGAATCGGTCTCAGTCCAGAATATCATTTAAAAGTCTGGATAACGAAATATCATATGGAGTAATAAGAGTCTCGTAACGACCATAGAACTTCCTCAGTGACGTTTCTAGTCTAGCACATATATAACCCTGGTTGAGTAACTTATCTGAACGTCGCCTAGCCCTCAGAACAAAGTCATTGTAATTCGAACATGCTGTGGAATAACGTATTAAATGAGACATGAATACGCCGTATGCGGTCGATGATGGAATATTGCTACTTATGAAAGGAAAGTTTGTGATAGCGAAATTGAAATCGTCAGGTTTGTCATTCAGTGAGGTGTTCAATTGACCATTAATGTCGAAAGACATTAATAGTCAATTGAACACCTATGATCTGTCATTTTAGAAATCCCCATAAAGTTCGCCTTAAATTACCGGTAAAAGTATGTTCAAACTCGACGTAAATCAAACTTGTTTTGTAGTTATAACCAAATTCATATTTACTGGATTGTACTTATTTTCTCGTGATTCATATTAAGCGGAGTTAGTGCTGTTCTTTGTATATTAATTAATGATTTCGATAATCAATGTTTGTGAAGACATGATGAAGGACAATCACAGATCACGCTAATTTATGAATATGATAAAACAGTGTATATCTAAAGCCATATCATCAACACTTTGGGTGGTGCTCAAATACAGTAATTAACTGTTCAAAGATGGCATAAAGTGTGTCAAGGAATTTAAATCATAAAGGACTTTTGGACAGATGGACACCGGAACGAACAGCGTCGTCTAGATGATTATTACAACTGACATGTTCTTAAATGGCGAGACCACTTTTCATACGTTGTGTGTTCAGGACGAAAAGATGCTGAATATGATGAGAACAAAACACAAAAAAAAGATAATAAAATGAAATAAATAAATACATAAAATTAATGCAATATATATATATATATATATATATATATATATATATATATATATATATATATATATATATATATATATATATATATATATATATATATATATATATATACTTAACATCACGCCTCGACAATTTGTTATCCACATCTTGTTGTGAAGGAAACCCTGCTACACTAAGATTCTAAGTGGTACATGCTTTTCAAGAATCGTTTCGCCGTTTATAAGTAAGGGTCTGATACAGATATGTATATTTTAAACGTTCATGTTGTTTTTTAAAATATAACAAGGGTTGAATCACGATGCTAAGTGCTATGGGGTTTCTAGTTCCAGATTATGTGAAACATGTAAAGAAACCATCCTTCTATGAATAAAAAATATATATATTCAGTTAAAAATAAGAGGGGCTGACCATAAGTCCAGACCCCATAATTACGATTCTCGCATTTCTGGATCCGCTGATGTCTTTGATGTGGATGCTTTTAACAAACAAACAAAACTGTAGTACAGACTTTTTCCCAAAATAGCCCCCACCCCCGGGAAAATCTGCCTATCAAATAGATGTTCTCCCGAGAAAAGTGTATACTAATATTTAAGAAATGCAATAAGAGTTTGTTTAAAATCAACCCCAAATCATTACCCCTGTATATATTAACTTTTTTCTGTATGCACAATCATGATGTTCTCTTTTCTCATTTCAAAGTCTAACATGACGACTATCCACCTATACACCTAGAGTTTTCCTTTATTGACAATATCCATATTGGTATAATTTTCTGAAATTACGGTAGTAAAATGTGACGGAGGAAATGATGGAAGAGGGTGTCCGAATCTTTATTTGAACCGATGAAGTGAAACAAATACTATAAAACTAACAGTCTGTTATCATTCTATGTAAATTTAATTGCAACAAAACAGATTCTGCCTGGTCGCAGTAAAGATGGCTCCATAATCCTACTGTTTAATGAAAACATTAAACGCTTATATATCATGAATGTACCAAACTAATACGGTGCAACACAGCAGATTAATAAAGGTATAAGTAAGTGTATATAGATATAATCTTAAGCAATATCCCAACTTATTAATCAACTACTGCAATAGTAATTAAGTAACATGTACTGTATTTTATATTTGGAATGGAAGGAAATGATATATAACGATTCAAACCCTTTTGTTACAGAAAGGAATATCACAGTATTCCCAGCGTTTTTCTCCAGTCGTGAAACACCAAGGTCCGTTAGGATGTCCGTCGGGATTCCTGCAATAGTTTTCTTCCTTCTCCATGCCCTCTATGGTATGTTTATGAGGTTTCTGACTGCTCCAATGTTGGCACGGCATTCCTGATACAGTTTTATGGGCTGTCCCTTTGTATTCTTTTCCTTGTTTGGTGATTTTGCAACCTCAAATATATATATTAGGAATGAACATAGATATACATGGCAAATGATATGTATTCTTAATGTCCCTGACACACTGTCACAGACTTGAACCATGAGAGCTACAACTGGACAAACGTCTTCACCTGTCATACGAAGTTCGAATTTACCACTTTAGAAATAGATATATCTTCATACCAGCAATTCGAATACATATGGATTAGATGCCACTTGGAACACAAGGTGTAGATTTCATTTAACAGTCTCTTTACCCAAATCGCTTTGTCTAGTACATTTCTCGTAGTACGCCTCTTAGTGAGAATGACATACATCTTATACTGTTATAGCTAATAATTCTGCAACGACTGAAGCAATTAAGTGATGACGACCTTTTGATTTCTGAGGTCTGTTTGGGTTTCTTTTTCTCTTTTTTTCCCTTCTTTTATATTTGGTTTAGTTCAGTTGTATGTCATTTGTAGGGAAAAAAAGAAATATAAATTCCCTGCAAAAAGAAGCAAGGTTGAAGAACAATAAGAATTTAAGGGCATACAGTGTTACAAAAAATCGTCGAGCGGTATTGCACACACACACACACACACACACACACACACACACACACACACACACACACACACACACAGAGAGAGAGAGAGAGAGAGAGAGAGAGAGAGAGAGAAGGAAAAGAGAATTGTTATATATACTTACTGTCTCTACATATGGGTATGTCACAGTATTCCCATCGCTTGTGTTCCGACGTCGTATAGCACCATGGCATTTTATGAAATGATGGATTTCTACAATAATTGTTGGCAGTACGCAGACTTTCGGAGTATAAATGTTTATGCGGGTGTTGTTGGTCCCAGCGTTGGCATGTCAGACCACTTACAGTCTTATCAAGGCTGCCTCTGTACGATAACCCTTTCATGGTTTCTTTGCATTCCCTCTTTTCACAAGGTACCAAATTATCAGAATCTATATGTACAGTAAACATAGTTTATAACAATAATTGAAATGTCTTGTTATTTATTTGTTTCCGAATTACGCACACAAATAAATTTATAATCTGTCTTAGAAAACTCCAGGTGTATATAATTACAAATTTATTATGGCAAAAATATCGGTTATCTGGCAAGTTTCATTTTGATCATCAAGTTTGCTTATAGCCTCTGTCAGGGGTTACCTTGACAGACTTCTGTGATTTAAAATCTATGATAAATACCCTAATAAAACACCACTTCCATTTAGAATTATTTTACTGACGTTTGATAATCTAATGGTAAATGTTTACCACGTATCAAATTTCTACTGTTCGTGAATCTTAGACTAGGAAATTGAATGATGATATTTGAATCGAAAACTAGCCCTCCATAGTATCTATTTACTGAGCACGGCACATTTATAAGGTAGGAGATGCTGGAGCACCGGTCAATTGAAATGTTAACAATTAACGAGATGTAACTGACATATTTATAATGACTTCTTTAGGTAGGCATTATGAATATTTCAATTATATAACTGCAATATTTCATAGGACACTTCTTCTAATATTACGGATAATTTACCCAATTTCGCGTCAGTACTGAAGTACACATGGCTTAAACATGTCATAACAGCAGGTACTGATTCCCCTTTTATCCACGCAAAACGATTTTATGGGGACGAGTGTAATTCTAAATCCAAGTACTATTGATGCCTACTTTGGATTATTATGAATTAAAAATATTTCTATATATATATACATATATATATATATATATATATATATATATATATATATATATATATATATATATATATATATATATATATATATATATATATATATATATATATATATATATTTGATATGCATTTAAAAAAGGCGGCTACGTGTAATATCGAACTGCATGATCATAAGGGGTTGCGTGGCTCAATGGATAAGATGCTTGGCTGGTGATCGAGAGGTCCAGGGTTCGAGTCTTGCGGACAGCTCGTGGGTGTCGTGTCGTTCGTTTAAGACAAAACCGATATCCCGTTCCGTCGTAGACATGGCATGTAAAAGATTTCCCACTGCCGCTGTTGTATAGGTCTAAATTTCTGCGCATTTCAGCAGGCAGATGCCGTCATCATATAAGTGCAATAAACTTGGAGTGATGTTAAACAAGAATCAATCAAACAAACAAAATAAGACCCCATGTGAATTTGTACTCATTTTACCACTGAATAAGACAATATCTATCAAAACACAAGGGTTCTAAATGCTGAAATGGATTTAAGCACTGACCAAGAATTTTTAGTTGTATTCTTTTACCAAACAAATTCAATTTGAAAGGATTTGACAAAAAACTTACATAGCAATAGTTCTATGAAAACTCCAACAAAATATAAGGAACACGTGGCAATACCCGATACACAGGTATCAGTTGCTCAAATGTCCTTTTAGGGGCAATTAAAGGAAGGATTGTATAGGGTAAAAGAATCTTTTTTTCTGTTTTTCTTTGTAGGGGAATTTGCCAATATAGATAGGGATATCTGAGCATCAGAAACCTGTGGATAGTATGACACTAGCTCCGTTTCAGGATAAAATCTAATGGAAGAGTTGATCAAGGTAATGGCCCAGTGATTATAACAGCTCTGGGAATACGTGTATATACACATGTACCAATTCTTACTGAGTACTTATTTTACAATTTCTTGTAATGTAACTCACCACACAGTGGAATATCACAGTAATCCCGAAGTTTATATCTTTCTGTGGTGTAACACCATGGTTTAGGTTCGTTATCAGGATTCCTGCAGTAATTATTCTCAGACTGAAGTTTGCTATAGTAATGTCTATGGGGATACTGAGTTCCCCACTGCTGACAAGTAAAACCGCCGATGGTTCTGTTGACAGTGCCTCTGTAGATATATCCTTTCTCGGTGACTTTACATTCTTGTTCACAAACTGTACGATACATATGAACATTTTAATGCATATATATGAAACAACACTCAGCCGCCGTCATCACCAACAATGATTTAACTGAGTAAACATATTCAGGCAGTCTACAAAGAAATATTTATTATCAATGGGTTTCTGAACTAGACATTAAGCTCTTTTCGATAATGTAATCTTATTTTCATGTAATTGTATTTATAGCTATCATGAAGCTGAATACCGAATGATACCTGCACAATGTATTCATTTTAAATGAAACCTCTCTAATATTTACAAACGTGCAGCCGTCATACCAAAGTAACTGACTGTAGTCCATGACGTCATTTTCAGTATTGTACTTCTGTTACTATACACGAGTGATGACATGATATTTGAGAGTATTGCGCTATATACTTAGATGAAGTCCTTTGTGTCATGGTAACTATTTTTGAGAAATATATCTTGAATTCTGAGAAATAATCTACCATGTTTTATCCATATCTGAATCAAGATAACCGCGACATATGACTCAAACACACACATGCACCACACACACACATACACCACGCGCACATAGAACACACACACACATACACCATATATATATATATATATATATATATATATATATATATATATATATATATATATATATATATATATATATATATATATATATATATATATACATACACCACGTATACACATACACCACACATATACACCACACATATACACCAAACTTACACACACTTTTATATACCTGTACATGTATAATGTTTTACTATCTAACAATCGTTACATCTTGAATAATGTAAAGATAAACCATTAGAGTTTAAGACAAAACTGAGACGTGGATTTCTTCTACTCATCAACAGTGATGATTAATGATGATATATCACAAACCAAAGAGCAAACCACACATAGAAGTAGGAACCGGAAGGACAGATAGACCCCCTCCCACACTCCGCACACACGATTTTGATGATGGAAAACATTCCCCCAAATTTGGCAATACATGTTATATTTTCAAAGTGGTTTTTTATACATCTTATAGTAGATTTTGACATTAGATGTCAGGGCGATAGGAACCGATGGGGCCCCTTATTTGGCCTATCATGGAACGATTTTCTCTCACGTTATGAAATTAAACAAAATTCAACTTTTGACCCCGTCCAGTTTTCAAATGTTTCCTTCTACGTTACCTTTAATGCAATAATTGAGATGAGGGCCAATCTTCTCCCCTCTTTTATTACGATCATTTTTTCCGCTTATCAAACTATTCCTTACATTCGAAAATATAAATAGATTTCATTATTAGAGCCAGTCTCTCACCTGCGTATATCAGGATTTTATTTGTCCAGACTGAAATCAGTCTTTCAATAAATTTTCACACGGTTTTATAACCTTATAAAGGTTACAAAACATCCATTTTCACGTTATACTAGATTTGTAAGTACAAATATGTCCCCTTTTTTGTGAAAGGTACTCTTTTCTTCATGAGTTACCCGTATCATTCTATGTACATTGTAAAACATACACACATTTTAACATCAAAATTGAGGGAATCTTTTTTTTTAAAAAAAAACTATATTTAAGTTTGAACTAAATTGATATTCGATAGCCTAAATAATTTCAATAAAATAAAAGTAACTGACCTAAAGTAATGACCGGCCACTACCCGATATCACTGCTTTTGAGTAAACAAGAACACTATGATTTCAAAAAAGTACCATACAACAGATCCAACTCGTAAATCAATAATAGTTTCTGAGCATATACATTTAAAAATGACAACACAATATTAGAAGATATATAAATGAAAAATATGATAACAAAGAAAAAAAATGAATATAAAAAAAAAATAACAATAAATGAATACAATAAAAAGAAGAAACGTGAAGCCTACCCTGAGATAATCTTCAAGTAGTCAAAATCTCCTGATAATAGCGAGGAAAAATGACACTTAAATTCTTCCAGATATTAAAGTGTGGGTAATCTCGCATCGTCGATTATCTCATAACTACACGGTTGGTAATCTCGCACGGTTGATTATCTCATAACTACACGGTTGGTAATCTCGCACGATTGATTATCTCATAACTACATGATTGGTAATCTCGCACGGTTGATTATCTCATAACTACACGGTTGGTAATCTCGCATCGTCGATTATCTCATAACTACACGGTTGGTAATCTCGCACGATTGATTATCTCATAACTACACGGTTGGTTATCTCGCACGGTTAATTATCTCATAACTACAAGATTGGTAATCTCGCACGGTTGATTATCTCATAACTACACGGTTGATAATCTCGCACGGTTGATTATCTCATAACTAGACGCTTGGTAATCTCGCAATTTTAATTATCTCAGAATTACTACCGCATTTCTGAACTCTTAAATTCTCTTTGTAAGCCGACGTGGCCTAGTGGTATCGCGCTGGACTCCTGATCGGGAGGCCGGGGTTCGAGTCCCACTCTGGTCATGAAGGTGTCCTGTCTTTCGGATGAGACAGTAAAATCCGAGATCCCGTGTCGTGGTATGCATGGCACGTTAAAGATCCCTCACTGCTTCGGTTGGGTCCGTTGCAAAGGTCAAAATTTGTATGCCCCGCATCAGGCAGATGCCGTCACCATATACGTGAAATATTCGTGGTGTGACGTTAAACAAAAATCAATCAATCAATCAATATAAATTCTCTTTGTTGATTTTGAATTTTTTATTTATTGTATTATATCTTGTAGTTGTAAAAGCTTATTTTTTAAAGCATGATTAGATATACTCATAATTTAGAATAACGACTTTCCTAATTGTGATATAACGATAAGAAACAAAAAATATCAGCAGTCTAAATACTAACCTAAGTAACATTTCATATACAGTGATTTTAGCCCAGGGTCATATGAAATCTAACGATTAAGGCATTATCACACGGCATCACATTCCGCTTTCTCAATTAATTCCAGGTTACCGTGGAAATCTTGGTAAAAAGTGTATACCAACCTTTCGAAACTACGGTGAAAAATTCCTGCTAATCACAACAGGAATATCTTGAAATGATTTTTTTATTCCAAACATTCGGTTCTGCGTTGCGAGATTAACCAGCGTGTAATCATCAAACATAGAATGCATACGGCTTATTGCGAAAATTATCTCTGGTAAATCTAGTAGTTAGTATTATTGTGAGTTTGATTAAGTTAAATCTTACGACACTAAAGTCATTGTCATATGAAAGACTTACACATCCATACTGCCTCCACGAGCCAACACGACACCACAACTGCCAGTATCTTCATTTTCCACGACCAATAATTCGCGCTTGAAATAAGGTATTTATAAGTAAGGTAGTAATAACTTAATAATAAAAATGACATTATCCAATATACCGCTGTGTCACATGCGGTATATGACAATACCTAGCACAATGGCACCGTCTGATGCATAGACAAACTGCACTAACAACAAGTTATACATAGAGGGTAGCTCGAATGATAGGCATTGTTGATGCTTCACGAGGCAGCTGCATTAATTATAAGAATAATGGATGTCGACAATCATTTCAGATATATTTATAATGGACATGTAACACCAAGGACAAAACAATTCAATGCATAACAGAGAAAGAGTGAAAATCGTAATGTATATACACAATGGTATTAACAATATGTAGAATAAATGGAATTCATAGGATAGAATTCCGGAGGCCATACCACAATGTTTTCCTTTCAACTAAGGGGAGGTACCAGTACAGATGTATATGGTAACATATCATACTTTAATTATGCATGCGATAACTAAATAAATAAAAAAATAATAATAAGTATAAGTATAATGAATAAATGTATGATTTATTATATTATTATTTTCTTGTTGGACAAAAATATAGATGTATTGTATTGATTGTTTTATTGTTGTTGATGATCATGATGTTATAATAAGAAGAATGATGATTATAATAGTATTAACAATAATGTTATAATAATAATAATCGCAGTCGTCGTCAGCTTCATAATCATCGTCCATTTCATTATCATTATTATTATAATCTATTGCCTACGATCCATTTTTTATTTACCAAATGGTAATAATTTCTCCCTATGTATAATTTAACGGTCAATCGGAGAGGTGTGTCCACAGATCGAGATATCATACGGTAAACGCACATTCAAGGTAGATGGTTTGAGGCTGCACCCAGATTGACCATATGGAGAAATAATTACACTGTGAATCACAGTGTGCGCGTTGTGATTCTGAGTATGATAAATAAATGTTCATTGAAATTTCCATTAATGCTGCTTTTCTGTTCAAATCTCTCTCTCTCTCTCTCTCTCTCCTATTTGATCGAAGACACGACGAATGCAGCATGGCCTCGCAAACAGAAGCACATTAATTATCTTCATAAATGATTTTTTCTTAATTTTTTGAAGTAACATACATAAATAATACAAAGTTAGTTATGACAAAGTATCATATGATACTGTAATGTTGTATGCATTTTGCCACGAAAAGGCCACCAACCCAACCTTACATGTACGTAAAGTAAATAAACAATAGTTGAACGAACGAATTATATTACACTATAGTAATTTAGACATCGTAATGTACAAATAGTATCGTGTATTCAGTTGTACCTGTAACGAACCCACCCTCTACATACCAATGTAAAAAGGCAAATGAGATATAGGTAATTTGAAAACTTATGATATTCAGGAAATACTATCCTTTCTCCAAATTACAAGAGTCAGAGTCCAATACCCCACAACGAACCACTATTTGGAATACATAATATCTTTTATACATGTATACTTCACTGTACAGAGATTGGGCACATCCATCTAAAGAGAAATTTTCCCTGTTTAGAGAGATTTTTCATTGGCATTTAATAACTTGTCTCTCTAAAGCGGGATTTTTCCAGCTTAATGCATGAATTCCTTAATACTAAAACTCAAAATTTTTGAATTTTGATTTGAAAATTAAAAGTGAACTTTACAATGTCCTAAACAATATTTATAAAGAATTTCTATCAGCCGTTTTTGTGTTTGTGTTTATAGCTGCAGAAGTTTAACATCATCAAACTAGAAAATTGTACTTTTCTACATGTCAACACCTTTTGCAAACATTGTTCAGGCATAAAGGTTCTAGCCTTAAAATTAACCCCAAATCCTCGTGTATAAAAAAATTCCGAAAGAGTAGGGTTATTCCGTCCCAAGATCCCGACCAACTCCTCTGGCGTCTGGATTCACAAGTATTATTATATCCTCCCCCCGCAAAAAAAAGAAATGTTTGGGGTATATAGAAATCACCCTGTCTGTCTGTCTGTTCACATTTGTCCGGGCCATAACTTCTTACCCCCTTTTTTGATCAGGATAATATTTCACACAATTGAGGGATCGCTTGATCCAAATTTAACCACGTCTATTGCCTAGTTTCATTGTGACGTCACAGTTAAATTCATATTTGACAGGCCATTTATTTATGACATCATACTGAAAAAGTGCACCAAATGGTGCGATGTCAGGCGTTTGACGATCCCTCAATTATAATACATGACCCAAGGGTGTGTCATGACCTCCATTCAAAGTCATATCTTCAAGGTCAAGGTCACAGTTCACCCATAGCAAATTTTTTGTCCGGGCCATAACTTATCTTCTTATTGGATTTGGATAATATTTCAGACAATTGTTGTCCATAACCCAAGGATGTGTCATGACCTTGACTCAATGTCATATCATCAAATTTAAGGTCACAGTGCATACATAGCCAAAATCCTTGTCCTGACCATAACTTCTTACTGCCAAGTTGGATTATCCAGGATAATTGTTGTCCATGACTCAAAGGTGTGTCATGACCTTGACTCAAGATCTTAATTCCAAGGTCAAGGTCACAGTACACACTTTGTCAATGCCATAACTCCTTACTGCTATGTTGGATCTGGATAACATTTCACACAATTGTTGTAAATGACACAAGAGTGTGTCGTGAACTCCACCCAAGGTCATATCTTCAAGGTCAAGGGCAGAATGCAAACATAACCACAATCCTTGTCCGGACGATAACTTCTAATTGCCCGGATGAATTTGGATAATATATCACACAATTGTTGCCCATGACCCAAGGGTTTGTCATGACTTTGACGTAAGATTATATCTCCAAGGTCAAGGTCATAGTGCACGCATCTTAAAAATCCTTGTACGGGTCATAGCTCCTTACTACTATGTAGGATCTTGATGATATTTCACACCATTGTTTTCCATAATCTAAAGGTATGTATCACATTGTACGTAGCGTTTTGTCCGTCTCTGTGTCTGTCCGTCCATGAAACTTGCCCGGACTATAACTTCTTCCTTTTACTTTGGAGGGAAATCAAATTTTACACAATTATTGTTCATTACCCAAGGGTGTGTCATGACTTTGAACCAAGGTCATATATACAAGGTTAAAGTCACAGTGCATATATAATTAGAATTCTTATCTGGGCCATAACTTCTTCCTGTTACGTTGCTGGAAGACTAAATTTTACACAATATATGTCCATGACGCAAGGATGTGTAATGACCTTGAACCAAGGTCATATCTACAAGGACAAACTCAGAGTGCACGCAAACCAGACTGTTTTCAATCATTATACCTCAAAATATACAAGTGGGACATCCATTACATGTGTCTTGGGATGCATTATTGCATGTTTCAACTTTGTTGCCGCGGGGAGATGTATTTGTCCTTTTGATTTATTTTAATTTATTATATTTTAAGTACGTGTACAAACTTTTTCATCAATAATTGTGAGGAAACAAAATACTATATGGCATTTGATGATAAATTATATTATTATTGACGGACTAGTGCGTTGTTAAAACAGATTTAAGAATTACCTACCCGGTATAGTAAATTTTTCAGCTAAATAACCTGCTTCCTTGAAACACGAATGCCCCAGCGGCAAATAAAGCATAGACGTCAATGTCCTACCTTGGAATCACATGATGACGCGTAAGGGATATACTTACTGTTGAATTTTTGTAACTTTGGAGAACGGAAGGGTGAAAAGAAAGAAAAAAAAAATAACAAAAATGCTGATCAGTTATAACTATTCGACTTCACATGAATCCCAATTCATAATATTTTACAAAACCGTACGGAACTTCCTACATATCCACCACTGCTACCCCACTCCCTCAAAAAGGACAGAAATATGTTGTTTGAAAAACTGACAGTTTTTTTCTTCTCGCCATCCTTTGTCTCTGTAAATGTAAACCTACTTCTAATCGTGCACTCTGAATTCAAGAAAGTGTCCGTGGGAATGCTGTATACTAATTCCGAACTTCATTTTATTTATGGGGTAGGATGCAGGGAAGAAGGGTAACTTTAAGGGGAGTGATCTTGGGCGAATGCTACCCGGGTAGAATATAGAAGATAGGTTTAAAGGATAAGACAATAATGTTTTGCCAGAATAGCACCCTCCTCTTCTATACAATGTGGTGAATCATGTTATAAAATGTGATAACATATGCATGTTTACATTATACATGCAGAATTGGATCCTAATTGTATAATATCGGTCAAAATGAAATAATAGACACAACTAAATTGTCGTAAAGGAATTAATAAAATACAAAGATGCAAATAAATGAATTATTCGTCTAGTGCCGTAAATGTAAAATATCATTGAGAGGAAACAAAGTTTTCATACGTTTTGTACAGCCATGTTGAGCGTCCGTGCAGGTAGCTGCCAGTCAAATGTCACGGTTTGCTGATTCGACATTTCTTTTATATGGCGAGGGAGAGCATTTGGGTCAGACGTTCATTTAGTACTCATAAAATATACGGGAGCGAGGTGAACCTAGTTGGACTTCGCTCTCGTAAAAAAAAAAATTCGAAACATCTCGGTTTTTTATGGTGAGGGGCTAAATTTAAGCCAGGTGTAGCGTGAAATGCACCAGCATCGTGAAATTTGCCAGTGCGCATGCGCAATCACCATGACAACAACCCCTTGAAATTTGCTAGTCAGGCTTGTTTAAAGTTGATATATTCCTTTAAATAACGTTAGTTGTGAATCATCTACTACTTACAATACAAAGAAATCTAATACTAATTCAATCTGACCACTGTCATAAAATGATCTAGTATTAAAAATATTTTTTCGTAATGGAAGGTCATGGATACCCTGCTTTCACTTTGAACGTCGAGTCTCCTTGGATGATGCAAACGCATACAAAATGTTAATTATCTACCGCTCGGGGTTTCATTCAAACTATTTGTACTCTCAAAATTGTTTAGGTTCCTCCTTTTTTCGTATCCTTCATGTATTGTGTATATTTATTACTCTTTATAGCAAAGACAACACGGGTAATGTCTAAGTACCTCAGGGGTTCGGGACAGAGAAAATTCGGAAATTGTGTTGGAATCACAAAATCAGTTTTTTTTCTGAACCCCTGAGTAACCCCTCTTATATCATTAATCTTCAAATCCCCTATTCAAATCGCTTCTTCGGCTCGATCTCCTTTATATATAACAGTGGAGAAGGGATGACGGGCGCCATGTTGAAAATGAGGATTGGCGCGGGTTAATGATATTTATCATTTTCTTACCGCCTTAAAGTTCACTATTTCCATGTACTAAATACCCTGTCGGGGGCCCCATGCTCCCTTATGCACTCTTACGATTTAGGAATTTCACCTTTGCCCCCAAACATCACTATCCAATCAACTAGGGGGGATGTCTGGACCATAATTTTTCAATACATGATTGGATTTAGATAATATTTCACAGGATTGTTGCCCATGATGCGAGGGTGTGTCATGACTTTTAACCAAGGTCATACCTTCAAGGTCAATGTCCCATCATGTATTGAAAAATTATGGTCCAGACAAGCAGACATCCCCCCTTGATGGCTGAACAATGATAAAAGTAGCCTCAGCTTACCTCAATTGTATGCATGTATTGTTCCTTACCATTAATTAATCGATTAAATAGGTTATTAGTTAATTATATATCAGTTCAATTTTTTTTCTTATTCTATTTCATGTGCTCTCTCTCTCTCTCTGATCACAATTTGTTTGGGGTTTTCTTTACTTTTATGCATAGAACATAGTATATCAAATGACATGCATATTATAGATTGATTGATCTGCATTTACCAAGACACTATGCTCATTTTGTCTGCGTTTGCCATGATCACTTTGTGTGCAGGTTTGTCAAATGTCTTCTGTATTCTCTTTTACGGTTATTTTAACGATATTTCGTCATATTGCCATGAATTGGTTGGTTGATTGGTGTTTTACGTCGCTTTCAACAATGTTTCAGTTATATCGCGACATGGAAGCAGGAGGTAACCAACATCATAAACATAGTGGCGGAACCCGGGAATCGAACCCGGATCGTTGGCACCGCAAGCCAAGCGCTTAAGCACTACACCAAGCCTGGCCCCTATTATTTGGGAAAAGGGCTATATGAATGTTGTTATAACTTTTGTTAAAACAAAACATACTGGTTCATCCGTTAGCGTACCCTTAAATATTCTATCTCAAATGTCTTAACCAATTAGTCTTTCAAACTCTTTGGAAAAAGCGAGAGTTATGACTGCAATGTATCGCATGTCCAATTATTTATACTCATTCACTCTCTGCTGTCATTGTAAGAATTTATATATTGTAAATATACATATCTGATGTGTCTTTGACATAAAGAAATAAATGAATTGAATTGAATTTACTCTTTTTTAAAGGTGATATTCGCCAGCCATGTAATCACAGGCTTGTAGCTTTGTTAAGTACTGTAGGTAAAGTATTTGAAAGAATTATTCATAAACATCTTAATAATTATATGCTTGATAATAGCTTGTTATATCATATTCAATCTGGATTCCAACAATTCCACTCTATATCAACTCAAAGAAATTTATCATAACATTTGTATAAATAGGGAAAACGAGAAAAATACATGATTTTTAATTTGCTTCAAGCATATTGGGGTATCTGGTAATATATCTCTCTTTTAAAGAATTATTTATCTGATAGACAACAACCTGGTTTTTGATAAAATTGTAAACATTTATAAAGAGTCAGTAATAAATAATGACTTGAAAATCTTAAAAGAATGGTTACAAAAGGTGATGGGTTACTTTAAAATCCATCAAAACCAATGTTGTATTTGTGATGGTACAACATTACACCACACACTTGAACATACACATTTGGGCTTAACATTTGTCTTATGGAAAATAGTCGTACCATATACTCTCTAAGTAGAATACAGTATCTAAAATCTATAGAGGTTTTATTCGTCAACTTTAGAATATGTATGTGAGGTACATGTATGTGAGGTACATGTATGTGAGGTACATGTGTGTGAGGTACATGTATGGGACGTTTGTTCTCCTTTTGACAAAAACAAACTAGAAAAAGTTCAACTGGAGGCAGTCAGATTTGTAACTGATTTATCCCTGTACGCCAGTTGTGAATTGCTCTATACTGAAACCGGATGGGAAACCTTAGCAGAAAGAAGGAAACGAGGAAAACTTTATTTATTTTACAAAATTCATAATATCCATATTAATATTGCCCCAACATATTGTTCATTTTTAAAATCGAATATTATTTCATCATTTAATGGAAATAATGAAAGAAATTCAGGGAGGAGTAGAGACTACATGATACCGAAGTACATATTAAATAATTCCATCATGAATGACACTTTAGCCGGATTACCTGTTTCTGTTTGTTTCTGCCATCTTCCAAGAGATTCTGAATCTGTAAATGAGGACCACTTTGTATATCATCATTATTATCTCTTCTTTTCTTCCTATTCATCTACTTCATCTTCTTCTTTTTCTTGATCATCATCATCTTCATCATCATCATCATCATCATCATCATCATCATCATCATCATCATCATCATCATCATCATCATCATCAACATCATCATCATCTTCTTCTTCTTTTTCTTCTTCTTCTTCTTCTTCTTCTTCTTCTTCTTCTTCTTCTTCTTCTTCTGTGTGGCCTAGTGGATAAGGAGCTCGGCTCGTGATCGAGAGGTCCCGGGTTCGACTCCCGCCCTGGGCACACCGGTGTTCTGTCTTTCGGATAAGACAGTAAAAACCGAGGTTCCTTGTCTAGGTAGGCGTGGCACGTAAAAGATCCCTTCACTGCTTCGGGTGGGTCCGTTGCAAAGGTCTAAATTTGTATGCAATGCATCAGGAAGATGCCGTCACCACATACGTGAAATAATCGTGCAGTGACGTAAAACAATAATCAATCAATCAATCAATCTTCTTCTTCTTCTCATTATTATTAATATTATAATATATATATATATATATATATATATATATATATATATATATATATATATATATATATATATATATATATATATATATATATATATATATATATATATATATATATATATATATATAAAGCACAAATAGAATCAGTGAAACACCTGGGAGTATGGACCTTGGATCTCCGAAGAAATACTTGTAGAAAATAAAGACAAATTAAACAAACATATAAAGCACAAAGACACTACAGCTAACAAGGCACCCTATCTTTCACTTATATTCGTTCCCCGTCTGGGACTCGAACCCACGACCTCTGGTACTGAATCACCTAGCTGTCATGCATACGACCCTCTAACCGACTCAGCTACCCGAGCTCCACAAAAATAGAGCTTAAATAGCCAATCATTAGCTAATCGCATGCATGACAATTAACACGGTCGCGGAAAGGCATGTTCATTGAAAATATAGATCTTCATGCTGTCAATGATATACAAGTCCTGATCTCTAATATATCAACTACAAACGTAACTGCACATGACGTAAATGATATCGCCGATAAAATTCGTAATATTTATGTTTCATCTGCTTCATTATCATTTCCTAAACGTAACCCTATACAGTTAAAACGATCGAATAATAAGAGTTGGTTTGGTCGAAAATGTCACTCAGCTAGACGGAAATATTATTTGTCTCGGAGAAGATACAACGTCCAGAGAAACGAAAGTAACTGCAGAGAAATGAAAAATGCAAGTAAAGAATATAAGAAAACGATGCATTTCTACATAGAAAAAGAGAAGCGGGAGACTGAGTTTAAGCTGAATAATTTACGAAAGAAAAGCCCAAAAGAATACTGGAAGATTCTTAATAGATTTAAGAAACAAGATAGAGGAAATATACAGCTCGATATATTGTACGAACATTTCAGAAAGATCAACGCCGAAACGGATATAGAAGAAATAGATATGACAGAGCTTGAGGAAGGCAATGACGAATTTTTGAATGACGAAATAACACCAGAGGAAATCCGAATTGCGATCAAAAATTTAAAAACAGGGAAGTCAACAGGCACCGACGGTATATTTAATGAGTACATCAAGACAACCGAACGAATGTTTACACCAATTATTCATCGCTTTTTTAACATCATACTTGATTCTGGATACATACCACGTGACTGGCTGGAAGGAATTATAGTTCCAATATTTAAAGGCGGAAACCCGAAATCACCTGAGAATTATCGACCAATCACACTCCTAAGCTGTATGGGTAAACTTTTCACTTCTGTTCTAAATAATCGTCTGACCTTCTTTCTCGAATCACACAGTGCTCTTTCAGAAGTACAAGCAGGGTTTCGAAATGGCTACTCAACCCTGGATCATATATTTGCATTACATTCGATAATTTCTATTTTAAATAAAAGGCGGAAAAAGTTATATTGCGCATTCATAGATTTTTCGAAAGCCTTCGATACTGTTTGGAGATCGGGACTTTGGAGTAAACTGTTACAGTACAACATCAATGGCAAATTCCTTAGAATCATTCGTAATATGTACGAAGAAATTAAATCGTGTGTAAAACTTAATAATGACGTCACTTCTTTCTTTTGCTGCAAATCCGGCCTCCGTCAGGGTGAGAACCTTTCACCGATAATGTTCAGCCTCTACTTGAACGACCTTGAAACCTACTTGAAAGATAATCTCTGCAATGGAGTTACCGTCCCTGGGGACTTACCACCCGAATTCAGCCTTCTGATCATCATACTACTCTATGCAGATGACACAATACTAATATCAGACAACCCGACCGACCTTCAACGGAATTTAGACTTTTTTCATCGCTACTGTTCCACTTGGAAATTATCTGTTAATATCTTAAAAACAAAAATTGTATTATTTGGAAGTCGAGGAGTTCCTAATCTTGATTTAAGATACGGTGACCATAGATTAGAAATTGTTGATTGTTATAAATACCTTGGAATTATGTTCAAAAATACTGGTAATTTTAGATTAGCCATATCTACAATTTCATCACAAGCCAAAAAAGCCTTACATCTTCTTTATACCAAAATCGTAAATCTTGACCTGTCAGTGAGATGCCAG
This sequence comes from Pteria penguin, assembly GCA_035048485.1. Classification (NCBI taxonomy): domain Eukaryota; kingdom Metazoa; phylum Mollusca; class Bivalvia; order Pterioida; family Pteriidae; genus Pteria; species Pteria penguin. Next base: position 25,098,003 of record CM068588.1, on the reverse strand, counting down.
ATAATGCTTTTTAATCAAACAATACTACCTATTCTTCTGTACGGTTGTGAAATATGGGGATTTTGTAATGCTAAAATTCTAGAAAATGTCCAATGTGAATTTTTGCGTTTTATTTTAAGGTTAAAAAATAGTACGCCACACTGTATGTTATATGGCGAGACAGGAGTTCAACCATTGATTTATGTAATCAAACACAGAATATTGAATTTTTGGTCTAAGCTTATTCATGGAAAAGCTGAAAAACTGTCATGCTTACTGTACAAAATTTTATTAAATGATCATCGTATGAACATAAAACATAGTTGGATACAAAATGTTGAAAATATTTTGAATGATTTGGGTTTTTCTTACATATGGCAATCTCAGAACGTTGTAAATACTAATGGTTTATAAATGCAGTGAAACAAAGACTATTTGATCATGCTCAGCAAACATGGATAAATACCATCAACGAATCTCCAAAATGCATATTATATCGCTGTTTAAAAACCTCACTTGATTTTGAAAAATACTTGTCTCTTATGTTGAAATCAAGTCGTATTACTTTTACTAAATTCCGAACTTCAAATCACAGATTACCCATTGAAACAGGAAGATGGTCCTCTATTGATAGATCCCAAAGAAAATGTAATTTATGTAATCTTAACGCATTAGGGGACGAATTTCATTATGTCTTTGAATGCACTTTTTTCTCTGTTCAACGTAATTTATATATTGATAATTATTACTATTTGAGACCAAACATGTTAAAATTTCAGCAACTATTCTCTTGTGTAAACGAACAAACATTGGAAAATCTGTGCAAGTTTCTATCAATTGTTATGAAGCAATTTAAATAATCTTAAACCTTTTATATATATGTATATATACATATGCACATACATATATTAATTGTGTACATCTTGTTAACGCATGCATATTTATACTTATTGTTTAACCTCGATATGTCATTTGACCTCGAGTTGTAAATAAAGTTCTGTTCTGTTCTGTTCTGTTCAGGCGGATCCTCTGAATAATATATATATATATATATATATATATATATATATATATATATATATATATATATATATATATATATATATATATATATATATATATATTTATATATATAAACATGAAAATGATTAAATAATAGAGACTAGAGACATTGTTTCGTTAAATTCTTCACTACACTGCAGTGGGTATCTATGCTCAGGGACTTTAAGAACGCCTATATGTTGTTTTTTTTTCATGTAAAAATATAAATGTTTAAAAATAAATCGGTTTGAATATCTGCTTGATATTGTGTGATTTCATACTATCGGCGAGACAAATCACTCAACCATAACGTAATACTGCTCATCCGTGCGCTTTTCAAAAAGTACTCGACCACGTGCTCGACATTGAGTCATTTTCTTCAGAAATAACGTATTCTTGTACCTAGTGCCTTTATCTATCCTGATTTCAAACATTTCTTCATTAAACCTAACGTGTGAAATGCCGAGACTGCCTGAGCAACAGAGGTATGCTGTTCTTGGCCTTGTAGACGCTGGCGTAAATCAAGGTATCATCGCAGTACGCTTCAACGTCCATTTGTCTACAATCACGAGACTTGTACGGAAGTATCGGACCACAAGAAGTGTTAAAGCTGTATACCCTATATTCGCTAGTACAGTGCATATTATATGTTAATTTATTCTAAATTGTTTTGATTATATATATGAGCCTAAAACATATTGAAAGAGGACCCTTGGGAATGTTGTGATCAAATTCGTCGTATTAAGTGAGATATGGCTGTCTAAATCGCGATGTTTGTAAACAGAATGTTTACAACCAACTTATCACGTGATCTAATTCGGAAGCCGCCAGATCATGGACACTGATGGAGGGCGAGGTAAATAAACTTGAGAAGTAACTTTTAAAATCTGCATTCAAGACTGCTAAAATTAGTATTTACTGAAATCGTTTTCTTGTTGGAGTCTCCCTTCATCGTATTTGTTTTGATTAAACTGCGCATGCGCGAAGTCAGGTTATGGTTGTATTTATGGAATGCCCACTTTATTTACGAAGAATTCTCTTTTTATTTTGATATCTCAGAGGGTTTGAAGCAACAAAAAATGTAATTAACGCAAAGTTAATAACTTCAACCATACGAGAAAAATACAGTTTTTGTTTTACATGCGCTAATTTTTGAAATTATACCGAATTGTAGGGTATACAACTTTAAGGATCGTCCTCGAAGTGGTCAGCCACGCGTAACGACAAGACGTCAAGACGTTTTCATAAGGCAAAGTCATCTACGTGACAAGTTTGCGACAACCGTAAGCACGTCAAGAGATGTGATAGGTCGTCACGGTAGCCAAATCCACCCCAAGACAGTACGCCGACGATTGAAAGAGCAAGGTTTGCTATGCCGTCGCCCATCGAAAGGCTTGATCCTAACTCCTCGCGACCGAAGAAATCGTCTGACCTAGTCCCGGAACATGCTTGCTAATCGACGTAATTGGCATGACGTAGTGTTCAGCGACGAATCAAGATTCAATTTGTCCATGGCTGACGGAAGACAGCGCATTTATAGGAGACGCAATGAACGTTTTGCCGCAAACTGCATAATTGAGCGTGACAGATTTGACGGTGGTGGCGTCATGGTTTGGGAAGCCATCAATCAACATTTCAAGTCATCACTGGTTATTTTGAGGAACACTCTTACCGCAAAGTGCTACATCGATGACGTTTTACAGCCTGAGCTCCTTCCATTAATTCAACATCATCAAACTGTCAACAATCCGTTGACGTTTCAACAAGACAAGGCACTTCCGCACACGGCTAGAGTCACCTTAAATTTTCTAAACATCCAGGGAATTAATATAATGGATTTCCCAGCACTTTCACCCGACCTCAATCCTATTGAGAACATGTGGGATGAGATATGGAGACGCTTACGTAAACGTCACCGTCAATCAAGAACTGTTTATGAGTTGGCACGTGCTCTTCAAGAAGAGTGGAATAATATTCCTATAAGAAAAATTCGAACTTTATGTCAATCCATGCGGTCCAGATTGCGTGCATGCGTTAAAGCAAATGGGGCGGGGGGATACTCGTTACTAAACAAAACATGAAATTTTGGACGTGGTATACATAACTGATGAAATCAAATCATTTTTAAAAGAAACGTGTGATAGTATCAATCATATTGTCAAATATAATTCAAATTTTCGAAATAAATCAAGTTTGATGCAATTACTTACCCTAGATATTGATTAAAGTATAATGATATTAGATAGGCGTTTTAAAGTCCCTAAGTATATTTATATTTCGGATTTTTGTTTTTTGTTTGTTTGTTTGTGGTTTTTTTTTTTCGTAGAATACAGAGAGATCTAGTAAATTTAAATTTTGGCACGTATCTTGGCGTAAGGAGGGTGTCGTTTGTGTGGGAGGAAACCAGAGTACTCGGATAAAACCCACGAAGCCAGGTTGGTGACAGCCCCAACATCTCACGTACCACACAGGGAATCGAACCTGGGTCGCATTGGTGAGAAGAGAGCACGCTACCAACTGCGCTACCTGGTCCCCTAGAGATGTAGTAGAAATCGTTGTCATATCATTGATACTTCTGAACATTTAAACCACAACTACATGTATTTAAATAATACATTTTGGTAGTATATAGCTTTCAAAGAAGAAGGAAATTTGCGATAAAAATCGAAACCAAATGAAATTCTTATTGTCATCGATTTTCCATCAATATTAATACATTTAGTAGGAAAAATAAGGAAAAAATCAAGAATATTGCGATTTACTGCTGTACTGGATTTTAATTCACGCGGATCTTTTTGAGTTATCTAAAAGATAAAAATTGAAATATAATTACTAAATTATCCCATCGTATGATCATAAGCTCTATATCTGATCATTAAATATTTCCAGAAAAAAGATAGCAAAATATGAATAGTATATAGTGTAGTATAGTATAGTTATTTTATTAAAAGCAATGCAGCTTATAGGTCAAATATCAATCTTTGATCTTTGTTTACAGCATATTTGACATATTTACCTAAATTGCACAGATCTTTTATGTTATTTTATTTGTGCTGAATAATTGTACTAATTTAAAGACAATGGATCGACAAGAATAATAGGGCTTTATAATCCTCAATCTAATATGATGATACAAGGGACATTTGAAAATGAAATGGAATTCATCTTCAAATATCATCTTTACAAGATGGACAGGTACGTCTTTCCTAGGGCTGCGCGGTGCTTCGAAAATATCGGTGCTTCGAGGTTCACTTTGGTCGATTCGGTTTTCGATTCAGGAATTCCGGAAATCGGTTCGGTTCGGGTTCGTACTTTTACATTGCGCATTCACGTATCCTAAACAATGGCCGCCGGTGTTGCAGCGAAGGGAAAACGTTCCCAAGTATGGGATTACTTTGAATTCCTTTTAAAAGACGGAAAAGTTGATAAAACAACAACAGTGTGCAATATTTGTTCGACCACCTTCGTCTATAAAACAGGGTCGACAAGCTCAATGAGCACCCACCTAAAACGTAAACATAATGTGTCCGTTTCGTCGGCGGCGTCCCTAGCGACCGTGATCAAATCGAGCGAAGTATCTACCAAAAAAAAAAAAACTACAGGGCAAGCTGGGCAACTTAAACTTTCTGATGCTTTTGCAAAAATGTCTGTTTTTCCAACGTCCTCCCCTCGACATATCAATATAACCAGATCAATTGCTGTTTTCTTGGCCAAGGACATGAGACCTTACAGTGTTGTAGATAATGAGGGATTTAAAGCGATGGTAAGAGAACTTGAACCACGTTACAAAATTCCCAGTCGAAAGCATTTTTCAGACAATGTCATTCCCAAACTTTATGAGGAAACTCGGGCTAAAGTTGTTGCAAATTTGAAGCAAGCACCCTTCCTGGCTCTCACTACTGACTCATGGACTTCACGAGCTACCCAGTCTTTTAACACCGTAACTGCCCACTTTTTGCAGGATTGGGAAGTAACATCTTATGTACTTCAGACACGGAATATGGCGGAGTCCCATACAGGAGAAAATTTGTCAGAAATGCTACTGAAAACTGTAAGTGAATGGGACTTAAAACGTGACAACAAGATGCCCTCCTTAACCACTGACAATGCATCCAATATCATGAATTCTGGAAAGATCGCAGGCTTCGATCCCCATGTAAGATGTGTTGCACATACACTTAATCTGGCTACTCAGCGTGGGCTTCAGGTTTCACAAATGGATCGGTTTTTGGGACGGATTAGAAGAGTCGTAACATTTTTTCATAAGAGCACAACTGCAATGGCGATACTACAAAACAAGCAGGCCATCTTAGAACTGCCCCAACACAAGCTTATTCAGGATGTGCCTACACGTTGGAACTCAACCTTTGATATGATTACCAGATTTATAGAACAAAATACTGCGATCGAAGCTACTCTGCAAATGAAAGATCTCAAGAAAAACGCTAGGGATGTCTACACGCTCACCGACGACGATATGGCAAATGCAGAAGCAATTGTCAAAATACTTGAACCTATGAAAACGGCTACGACACTGCTGTGTAGTGAGAGGTCACCAACAGTATCCCTCATCCACCCTCTTAAGGAGATGATGCTGAGACAATTAAGTGTGAAAGAAGATGATAGTAACTTGGTCAGATCTGTGAAGGAAGCAATCATCAAAGACCTAAAGCCAAGGTATAATCAAATGCTTTGATTTTCCATATTTCAACTTCCTTCCATGACAAATATAGCCCATAATAGTTATTTTAAATTTTTAATGCACTACTTTGATTTCTATAGCATCAGATTACCATGGTACATTTATTGTATCAAATAATTCATATGTTATCCCATTAAACAATCATCAAATTGACATCAAGCATAAAACATTTCATTTAATATCAATCATTTCATCAACATTTCATTATTTATTATTTAATGCAACATTTTAATTCTGCTTTAATATGTTATTTAGATACACTGAACAGAGCACACTGCAGTTCCTTCTTGAGAGTTCCTGCCTCGACCCTCGTTTTAAGACCATGCCATACATAGATGACAGAGAGCGTCTCGATGTGTTCTCATCCCTGAAATTAAAAGCAGCCTCAGTCAGCCTTGAGGTAAGTAAAAACACATAGGAAGTATAACAAGTGATAAAAGGCATACAAGAAAAAATATTTAAAATTTAAATGTGCACATAAACATGTGTATTGTACAAGTATGTTAATTTAAAATATAATTATCTGATCTGGATAACTAAAAATCAATTAAGGTATTATAAACTTTCACAAATAAAGGTATAGCTGTACAGTGTAATGTTGATTTTTTTCTGCAGCCTGTCAAAGTGAAGGTGGAACCTGAAGACAAGGAAGTAGACCCACCACTGCCTCAGTTGCCAGAGAACCAGCCTACCGAGTCTACTGATGGTCCTGCAGAGCCTTCTACAAGCTCATCTGGTGCCAGTACAGATAGGCAGCCAACACCGCCAATAGTGGACGATTCCGTCTCTGAGCAAACAGTGACACCTGCAAAAAAAGAAGAAGTCTGCCATTTCTGATCTGTTCGGAGAAGTGTTTGTGACAAAAGTTGAGCCTGCAAAATCTGTTGAAGTGAGAGTTGACCAAGAACTTATATGTTACAAATCAGAAGGAAACATATCACTCGACTCGGATCCACTCGCATGGTGGAAGTCCAACCAGGAGAAATATCCAATACTTTCAAAACTTGCTAAAACATACCTGTGCATTCCTGCAACTTCTGTTGCAAGTGAGCGTATTTTCTCCACTGCAGGCGATGTTGTTACGGCACAAAGGTCATGTCTGTCTGCTGATCAAGTAGATATGCTGATATTTCTTAAAAAGAACTACAAAATCTAACAGAATTGAGAGTATACTGACACCACTGAACTTTAATCTAGTCACTGTAACCTGGATCTAGTCATGTTTTGCATTCATTGCATTGTTTTGCTTTAATTTTTTGTTAAACCTTAAGTAAAGGTAATATATGCATCTTTCTATTTCTTAGTATTTGATACAAAGTGAACCGATTCGAAAAAAATCGAATCGAGGGTGTGTGAATCGAAATCGAACCGAACCGTGTAATTCCTGAACCGTTCCAGCCCTGGTCTTTCCACAGGTATGTTCTTATATCGCCCTGTTTCAGTGTATAGGCAATGGGAAGAAAGACGTAATTTACTGATATACTTTTCAGCACAGTGATTCATTCATTTCATTACTTTTAGAAAAATCAAAATATCGAAATATGGTATAATAATGAATATATGAAATAAAGTAATTGTACACATAGCACTTATTTTGTTTTATAAGATGTGAATTTTAACACACCTGCCACTTGATATGAAACATATTCAATGTACATGTATTTCCAACATAACATTAAATATTAACGAGATGGATTTGTTGTTCATGTGTATGATTCGCTTTGAGTTACACCCCTTCTCCTTTCTCCGCTTCAGATACCACTGACAAAAGATATATACTTATATCTATATGCACGTCTCGATGAATTATAAGTGTACCGGACCTTTTCAACGTTACCGCAGAAATACTAGAATGGCGTGCGCTATAACTAAATCTGACGAGATGAAAATATAAACATTTTAATTTACAACTTTTAAAGACGTGAAGGGATTATGGACGGATTAGAGAAGTCAAATGCTACAATCACAGGACTAAAGAATTATAAAGTAACAAACAAGGTGATATATATGCTTAGGTCGCAGAGGTGTAAACTCATTACGGGATCGGAATTCAATTAATTCAATATCATCGCTTGATCTTTACACTTTCACATGAATGATCGCATAAAATATGGCTGTAAATTAAATCTTTAATCCTGGTCGCGATATAATATTAAAGATATCGTTTATGATAAATAAATGAATAAATCTAATTACTTTATAAAATACTTTTGACGTTTATAAATGTTTATAACTTTGGTAAAATGATGTCAACAAAACAAAAATACGATGTCAACATATTGCACTGTTTTGATCTGCAATCCTGAGATGGCAACGGAAAGTACAGTGAACAAAATATTTTGAAATTTATAATAACTTTAGTTTTGTATGATAGTTGATAGTTTTAAAACCAGGTATAAAAAGTTTTCATTTCATTCATTTATACGTCATGTTTTACTTTTTTAAAATCACTGTTTGGTGAATACAAGAAGTCACATTTTTATTCACCGTTCCGTAATTAAATTCAAATAGTAAATATAACTGATAACTAAAACATAAAGGCAAAAGAGGATATCGTATATTAACGTAAAATACGCCTATTATAACCAATATGGACATTTGGTTTTAAAATCCTGATTTTTATACCGTACATGCATCCATTCTCATTGAGAAGAAATAATTCATTCCGTAATAAATCGTCATTAGAAAGAGACTTAGTGTGAAGACGCACGTTAAGTTTCTCTATATAGGTATTTATCTGGCCACAGACTGCATTATTTATCCCGGTAATCTTTAAAATGCATTATTTTGGAATCATACTCGTCATATGATGCATTTCTCAGGAGATTATCGGTATCAAATAGAATTTACATGTAGACCAATGACATATCGTATCAATGAATTCTTATCTAAAAATCAAAATTATACAAAATAAAATCTTAAAGTCTGTATTTCAACACAAAAGAAATTAATTCTACATAATAGCATCCTTTCTGTAAATGAGGCATACATTATTCTTTTGTTATGTACATGTAAACACAAATGGTAATGCTGTTCATCTATGATGCATACACGTGCTGCTTACCCCGGGAGTTGCTCAAAATGTTCACCTGGATGATCTTTGGTCATGCTTCCGGTTGCCGCACCGGAGGAATTTCATTATTGGTTTGACATTTGGAAGGTTCTTATCATGATACGTAAAATATGGAATGCTGAGATATGTGTGATATATCTTTACTTACTTTCATCTTGTTCAGGTATGTTTGTTATAAAAGGCTTATAGATGTTATTTCGAATATGACTTTGTGGTAGTACAAATTATCCATCTTAAAAGAGAGAGAGAGAGAGAGAGAGAGAGAGAGAGAGAGAGAGAGAGAGAGATGTATCAAACTGTTAAAAAAATGTTCCACAGCGACAACCAGAATATTCATTAAATCAAAATTTCAAAATTTAGGTGTACAAGATATAAGACAATATGTTATATTCATAAACATGCTTGTTGTGTGCGAATCGAAGAGTCACTTACACCAAATAATATGAAATAAGCTTGAGAGATTAATGATAACGTAAATAAATAGATAAATACATGTTAATAAAAGTCAATGCATCAATAAAACTGATACATGTATTTGAAAAAAAGAATAATAGCATTTTGTTTGTATGGGTTGCATATATATATATATATATATATATATATATATATATATATATATATATATATATATATATATATATATATATATATATATATATATATTATAATTATCTATTTATACACACTTTATATACTTCTTTTCATAATTTTTAAAATAATTCTGATTATTTTGGGAAGGGTTTTTTTTTTTTTTTTGGGGGGGGGGGGGGTTAGGTTTGTTTGGTATTATTATTTTTGGGGGGGGGGGGGTTAGGGGTTGTTTGTTTTTGTCTGATTTGTACATTTGTTTCTCTCATTCTTTCTTCTTTTTATTTTATTTTTTTTAAGGGGGAGATTGTTTGTTTTTGCATGTGTGTTTTCGTTTGTTTTGTTAGTAGGTTGTTAGTTTTTGTCTGTTTTTGTACTTTTGTTTTTTGATTTTTTGGTTTTGTATTGTTTTTTGGGGTTTTTTTTGTTTTATTGGGGGGGGGGTTATTCCGCCTTTCCTATTTTATGAATCAGACAATAACACAAAGAACTTTTCAATTTTGATATAATCATACTATTCTCTATCTTAAACCGAAAGCCAATATTACACTTTCTCTTTAATTGCACTGATGACTATCAGCTTTCAGTTATAAATGACATCTTTGCTAGTACAACAAGGATTATGATCTAAAACTAAACAAAAGTTTTCTGTATTTTTCAATCTCATACAAGATACATTTAGGGTCGTCTTTACTTCCCTTGGTCTGTAACGAATTGTTTTGTATTGACTATGGCATGTGGGAATCCAGTAGTAATGTTTTGTTCATTTAGAATTATGTGTGTAATGCATAACGCTCGGTTTTTGACTACACTACACATTGGAAATAAATGTAGAAGTACATTGATAATTGATAATACAGGATAGTCTTCTTGTGTCACAGCAAAGTCAAGAGTAACCCTTTTTCTTGTACTTATAATTCACGTTTGTATCTCCTAATCTCATTTCATTCTGTAATGGTTGATTAAGCTCTGGGAGTGTTTTACGGTATAATGAGAGGCGCCATACTTAATGCTACGCGCTTTATCGTTCTTTTACCGCTCTATTATCGCTCTGAGTAGTGTTATATGTTACTTTTATTGTGAGTGTTTGAATCGGTGAGCAATATTCCGGTATTTAATTAAGAATGCTTGATTTGAGTTTTAAATTATGCAAAATGTTTAATTTGTTTAGAAATCAAAAGAATTTAATTGAGACGTTGCTATGTACATTAATGTTTTACAGTTTTCTCTCGTGCACCATGTGTTTATGGAACGACATGAATTCAAATGAACTTTATTACGCTCAATGCTATAGAATGATAGATTAGATTACAGAATGATGCTACCTTGAGTAAATACAGAAATAACCAGGCCATTGACACACTAATCGTATGTAGAGTGTCGCCAAAGAAGGTCAAGCAGGGATTCCTCTTCATATTTTATTACTTGTTACTCATTCGACCTTAGTGATAATCCCAAATACACATGTATTTTGATACATTTCGGTTAAAACGACGTGATGTTTTAGAATATCTTCAAGTATATTATTACTATTTAACACAAGAAATACTACATCTATGTGAATAAACGATATTGATGGATAAATTCACAAATGGAAAAATTGTGGAATTTGTTCATAGCTGTAGAATGATGTCGACCTATTTTATTGAATATTGTAGATGTCAACATATTCTAATGATGTTGTAGATATCGACACATTTTATAGAATGCTGTAGATTTTTGAATATTATAGATACTGACCTATTTTACTAGATGTAAAAGTTGAATTATTTAATGAAATCTGTAGGAGTCGATCTGTATAATTGATATTGTAGATATCGACATATTTAATGTCATGGTGTAAATATCATCGTATTAATTGAATATTGTGGATATCGACCTATTTTCAGGTATCACACAGTTATATTTATGTCAAATACCTACTTCATTTAAAATTATCACAATTAGGTGTAAGTATGTAAATTGATGACAGACGTAGCTGTTACGGTGATGCTTATTGTACCAATATTGTTAACTTCCAATACATGACTTTTACTCACTGATTGATCAGTTCTCCCAGATCCATCTCGCACATATCTCCAAAATTATTTTGGCATTTCTATTTATGCTTGAATATTTTCATTATCAATATATTTCTTTCACGAACCATACAGAAGACGGTTGCGCTTATATTCCGAGAACGCTATCGTAGCGCGTGCATAATAATGGACAGGGCTTGTACAATGGTTGCTGTCTACTATTACGTCACGTCATTACGTAATTTAGAATGAGGTTGGGAGAATTTATCATAGTGTTAGAGTACAAATCAGGGAGACCCAAATCAGATTTGTTAGTTTAGTGGTAGAAATATCAAAGACAAAATTCGACTGAAGCATCATAAAGAATGATTTGCAAAAAGATACACACAGTTTTTTGAAAATTAAAAGAATTGATGTTTTACTGTTGATATTCAAGGAAAAGAAGCCAATATGTCTAACACACATTCTCCAAGATTCGTTCTTCAATTCACCTATACATCTATATATAACACATTTATGTTATATTTCATAGGACAGAACAATGCACCCGTCTGCGACCCGGGATTTCGAACTGTAAACGTGAATGAGGACTCCGCTGTTGGATTTACCGTTGAGAGTATTGTTTGTACTGACGATGACCCAGGCTTAGACGGCACGTTGACGTATGCTATAGTTTCCGGAAATGACGAAAGCGTGTTCAGCTTTTCGACGACAGGAGCAGTTCAACTTATCGATGCCGTAGATTATGACTATGGTACCAGAGTGTATAATGTGAGTATATCATCAACATAGACAACAACAACAACAATGATAAAATATAATAATGATGATGATGATGATGATGATGATGATAATAATAATAATAATAATAATAATAACATTAATAATAATCAAAATGAGAAGAAGAAGGAGAAGAAAAAGAGAAATAGAGTAACCCAGACCTTGAGTAAAAATATCTCAAATTCTGAGTGGTATAATAATAATGTTAATTATAACGAGATTTAGAACTACATTAAGCAAAACAAGTTCAAAATTTTGGAGAATTGTATTTTGATTATCTGAAATAAAATACTTAATTTAAGTATTGTGACGAAAATACATCAGTTTGTAAATGAAGGGAAATGCCTTTAATTAGAAGTGTTTTTAAAATTAAGTTTTCTGTCCAAACTGTGTTTACTGCAAATTCTGAAAAAAAAAAACGTATGTGAAAACACTACTTAATATTTTATCCGACGAAATGTATGTATCATATAGGTAAACACTATTTATATTAAAATCGAAGTATTGGCGTGATTTGCTTGATACTAAAAACTTATTTACTTTCAGCTGTTACTAAGGATAAGTGATGGAGGAACTCCGCCTCTCTCATATGACGTCACACTGGACGTAAATATCATTTCCGTTAACGAACACACGCCCATTTTTGACAGTGCCCCATATACAGTGTCTTTAAAGGAGAATACCGCCATTGGTTCCCTGATTTACCAACTGACGGCGTTTGATGACGACACGGACAAGGATTTTGTATCACAGAGCACCTTAATAACTGTACTAGGTAACAAAGGTTTAAAATCTTTACCGTGTTGACGTTAAACGCACAACATTGTCACTTTATGTAATCGGGGTATAAACACAGAATGTTTGAAACGTTCCGGTTGATATACATTGGTTATACCGTTAGACGGCTGATATACCTTGATAATACAGTTAGATGGCTGATACAGCGTAGTTATACCGTTAGACGGCTGAGATACCTTGGTAATACTGTCAGACGCCTGATATAGCGTGGTTATATTATTAGACGGCCGATATACTATGCTAATACAATTAGACGGCTGAAAGAGCGTAGTCATACCGTTAGACGGCAGATATACCATGCTAATACAGTTAGGCGGCTGATATAGCGTAGTTATACCGTTAAGCGGCTCATATACCATGCTAATACAGTTAGATGGTTGATATAGCGTGGTTATACAGTTAGGCGGCTGAGATACCATGGCAATACAATAAGACGGCTGATAAAGCTTGGTTATACCGTTAGACGGCTGATATACCATGCTTATACAGTTAGACGGCTGACATACCATGCTTATACAGTTAGACGGCTGATATACCATGCATGCTAATACAGTTAGACGGCTAATATACAGGGATTATAACGTTAGTCGGCTGTTATACCGTGATAATACTGTTGAAAACAGACGCGGTGACGCCTTTTCTAAAGGCCAGTAGTTCTCAGTTTCGTCCACTACCAACGCTAGCAGCCATTATTTATATAAAACATTCTGTAACTTGAACAACAATATTAATACATGTACTTGTATAGATGAAATAGTCCGCACCATGTCGTTAAAAATATATGAAATTTAAAATATTAATAATAACAAAAACAGTATGTGCCTGATTATTTCAGAATTAACCTAAGACTATGGTCCTTTGCAGGTGGTGGCGACAAGGTTTTCGTGGATGCTGTTTCCGGTGCAGTTTATCTACGACAGGCTTTGGACTACGAGACGGCTCAAAGCCACGTCATCAACTTACAGATTCAAGACCAGACTTTAGTACCTCAGAAACAAAGTACCAGTACACTGACTATTACTGTACAGGACGTCAACGACTGGTCACCGGTCAGTAGATTTAATTAAATTTATGATTAATGCGGTAGAATGGAAGACATTATGTGTATACGGAATATACATGCACTCGGAGATAAATCCCCATTAAAGACAATGTTTACAGTTTTCCAAATCCCTGAATAATTACCTGAAACAATGTTATAGTTTTGAAAATAGTATAGTATCTTATGAAATACTTCGTGGGTAATTCAATAACACCTAGATGTTTTTCTTTGAATGGATACAGTTCAATAGGTATATGAATGGCAATAGTTCAAATCATGTTAATGCATTTAAATCAATAGATATGGATTGATTTTTTTTTTTATTTTCGTATGCTACTAAAGCCTGACCAAAAATGAAACTCTGTAACAGAGCTACATTATTTTGACATCGCATCTCCGAAGAGAGAATCACAACATCGTCAATGCATCAGTGTCAAAGGTTGATTTTCTTGTAATTTCCTGACACATCACTCAAAACATATGCTCATTTAAAGGGTTTTTACATAGTGGTATCTTAGTAAACGACACAATATAACCAAGCACAAATACCAACATAATCTATCTCCTCACAAATAAATATGTAAACCTGAAAAACACAGTTATTCCGCCATTAAAGTACTGTATTGTTTGCAATTAATAGTGATACATAAAAAAGAAAAACTTTTTATGCATGGTTTGATGTAATATCATGCTGCATGGTTTGATATAATATCATGCTGCATGGTTTGATATAATATCATGCCATTTCTGAAGAAAAGGGTAATCATCTGTTAAAATATGGACAACAATAATAATGGAAATAGTAATGAATAGGACACCCCCTTCAAAAAACAAAAAAGGCAAGAAAATTCGGAATGTTTTTCAGTGTAGCTCCTCTGCCTAATTGTTATATGGACATGTGCTTTGTAAAGGTTGGTTTGCTGGTTGGTTGATTGGAGTGTTATGTGGCTTTTAAGAATCTGTCACTTGTACTGCCACATGGCTGTCAAGAAGGGATAATATGTTACGAAAAGGATATCTATTCAGCAACAAATGTACAGACATGATACGTATTCCATGTATTTAAATTTGAAACAAGCACAGTATACATTGTTCCTTGCTGGGTTTGAGTCCTATGGGACTGCAGCACGATTACTGATATACTTTTAACATACAGTATCCTAGACAGCAAAAATTTAAATTGCAGGTTTAATGAGACTCTTGTTGGCAGGTAGCTAAAAATAAAGAACTTTTTAGAAAAAGAAATCAGGTGTCAAACACTAATGAAGCCATCGTTCTACACATACTGTCTAGAGTAAAACTAGAAAAAAAAGTTATCAAAGCTCACGGTCAATGTAACAAGGTAAAAAACTAGTGTACTGACGGAAAGGTCTTGTCACAAGGAATATGCATATGGAATATTAAAACTCTGTGAAAAAGTGACGCGTAATGTTAAGGTTTTTCACCACAGACAAATGGGCGTACATACAGACAGACAGAGGGCCAAAACTAGATGCCCCCGAATTCTGCAGACATGAAAGGACTAAAACTGTATCCATTTTACTCATTCAAAAGAGACGTGTCATAAATTATGTATTCATAATTATCCTGCAGATCAACCCGACAAATTTTCGTGGACAGTCAGCAACAAATCTAATAACTGATTTATTTTGTCGAGGACCAATATCAAAGGCATGAAGGATAAGCAGACAGCAGACATAAGTAGATGGTTTCGGGTTTTTTTCTGCCTCAAAATTGTCATTGCATTTCAACATATCGCTACTGACGCTCCATGAGAATTTGGAGGGCAGTCACGTAACCAGATTCTAGCAATGCTATTGGATCAAACTAGTTCGAGACAAAATAAATTTTTATGATATGCCTTAGGCAGATGCGGTCACAGATTCTTGTACGTCGCAATGGTTTTGCCGTGAGATACTCAAATGAAATACTAAAATGAGAAATAAATCTGTGTTACGTATATCAAGACAAAGCGGGAACAAAGAGATCTGATTCAATAACAAAGATATTGGCTGCCGGTAACGGGAAGAAAGTAATTTGATTCAATCACATAGATGTCGGCTGCCGTCAACGGGAAGAAAGGGATCTTATTCAATCACGTGGATGTCGGCTGTCGTTAACGGGAAGGAAGGGATCTGATTCAATCACATGGATGTCGGCTGCCGTTAACGGGAAGAAAAGGATTTGATTCAATCACGTGGATGTCGGCTGCCGTTAACGGGAAGACAGGGATCTGATTCAATCACACAGATGTCAGCCGTCGTTAACGGGAAGAAAAGGATTTGATTCAATCACATGGATGTCGGCTGCCGTTAACGGGAAGAAAAGGATTTGATTCAATCACATGGATGTCGGCTGTCGTTAACGAGAAGAAAAGGATTTGATTCAATCACATGGATGTCGGCTGCCGTTAACGAGAAGAAAAGGATTTGATTCAATCACATGGATGTCGGCTGCCGTTAACGGGAAGAAAAGGATTTGATTCAATCACATGGATGTCGGCTGTCGTTAACGGGAAGAAAAGGATTTGATTCAATCACGTGGATGCCGGCTGTCGTTAGCGGGAAGAAAAGGATTTGATTCAATCACATGGATGTCCGCTGTCGTTAACAGAAAGAAAGGGATCTTATTCAATCACATAGATGTCGGCTGTCGTTAGCGGGAAGAAGAGGATTTGATTCAATCACATGGATGTCGGCTGTCGTTAACGAGAAGAAAAGGATTTGATTCAATCACATAGGTGTCGGCTGTCGTTAACGAGAAGAAAAGGATTTGATTCAATCACATAAGTGTCGGCTGTCGTTTACGGGAAGAAATGGATCTAATTCAATCACATGGATGCCGGCTGCCATTAACGGGAAGAAAGGGATCTGATTCAATCACAAAGGTGTCGGCTGCTGAGAAGAGAGGGTTCTGACTCAATCAAATAGATGTCGGCTGCTGTAAACTGTAAAAAAGGAATATGATTTAATCACACAGATGTCGGCTGTCGTTAACGAGAAGAAAGGTATCGGATTCAATCACGTGGATGTCGGCTGCTGTTAACGGGAAAAAAGGGTTATGATTCAATCACATAGATGTCGGCTGTCGTTACCGGGAAAAAAGGGTTATGATTTATTCACATAGATGTCGGCTGTCGTTAGCGGGAAGAAAGGGATTTGATTCAATCACATAGGTGTCGGCTGTCGTTAGCGGGAAGAAGAGGGTTTGATTCAATCACATGGATGTCGGCTGTCGTTAACTGGAGGAAATGGATATGATTCAATCACATAGATTTCCGCTGTCGCTAACTCTTTAGGCATGAAGTATTAAAATCAAATGTTCAATCTGATATTTTGCAAGTGAAAAATAATAATTTGAATATAACGTTTCGTTAATATGCTTTTAAAAATAAAATTTGACTTTATATCATCAAAATAACAGTACATGTAGTTTGTGTAATTGTAAGATGACATGCCTGAAATTCAGAGTTTACCCACAACTGTAAATATTGTGTAGATTTTTTTATGCGGACTCCTGATACTGAATTTTAATGTGTAAATTGCCAATAATCAATTAATCCACATTATATTAACATAAAGGTTCATGCAATATCACCCAAGAGACCCTACACACACCCTACATGTATTCTCCAGTAGCGGATTTAGAATGGGAGACTCCCCTTCTACTTTTTTCGCCGGACATTTACGAGGCATTAAATATTTTTCTAGTATTTTGGCTAATGCTTGACGTTCACAAGTGTCCCCCTTGCCTTTTCGGAAATTCTGGATCCGGCACTGTCTTCAGTAGAGGTGCAAAAGCTCTTTGATGATCGTAAGTAGTTCTGGATGATCTTGCACTGCTCTGATTTCTGGGTGAACATCAGCACAAGAATGACCATCATGATACAATGTGTGTATCGCAGTCACTTTCGTACTTTACATCATAATCACACCTTCCCACTCCTTTATTCTTTAATCGTTTAATATTGATTTACGTGCTTTATTGACAGATATGTGGTTCAAACCATTTCTCGGCTCCTATCCGGACGGAGACGGATCCAGTGGACACAGACATACAGGACATGGCGTGCACGGACAAGGAGTCACGAAGTCTCCGTTACGTCATAGAAACAGGTGCGATACACTCAAAATGCAACCCGAAAAACTTTCCCACATTTGGAAATGATATGCAAACCATAGTAAATGATCATTAATAATTATCTCTTAAATGGTATCTTAAAGTTTGATAGTAGAATTCGACAGTAAATATTATACATGTAATTGTACTTGTAAGTACATTGGCGGATTTGGTCGGAAATTTTTACCCCCCAAAAAGTCATTTTCGACCATTTTTCAACAATTTCTAGATCTGCCTATGAGATAATTGCCGATAACTTTCTACAAAATCCATATTGGATGAAAACAGAACGAAAATGGTGAGGCCTTAACTGTCTATTAATAGTTTAGATAATATGAACTGCTCGTAACTTGCTTAGAATATAAATCAACTTTTTAATAGTCAAGAGGGAATCGACTATATGCTTAACGCTTAGAAATACATACATTTAAATGACCCATTTTGCGTCTTGTATACAGAATATTAATGACTGCGGATTATGCCCTTCAGCTTTTTGATATATAGGGAAATAAAACATACAGATGGAGTAAAACCTAGCAACTCCAAAGTAAAACACCAAGTTACGGTTTAGTTGACCGTCGACTGACCCCTTTTACGAAAGCAATCTATACATGCGATTAAAAAACCTCTTCAGATGAAAATAACGATTTCATCAAGCACATTACAGTAGTGCTATCCGAATATATAACAAGATTATAGAATGTCGCCATACACGACTCGATATACTGAATGCGCTAACGGCTTATAATTCTCAAGGATTATAGAATGTCGCCATACACGACTCGATATACTGAATGCGCTAACAGCTTATAATTCTCAAGGATTATAGAATGTCGCCATACACGACTCGATATACTGAATGCGCTAACAGCTTATAATTCTCAAGGCGTATTCTACCGCATCACTACCCAGGCCGAAAATCAGCTTAGATTTTGTGTTGCGTTTATTGTAAGGTTATTTAGCATTCATTTTGTCATTGAGTTATACAGAATTTATTAAAGCATAGAAGTATCCATAGATAGCTCATTTATCTGTCTTTAATACAAAATTCTAATTCACTTGTTTTGTTTTGACAATTCTGATTGGTCCACACGTTTGCGTTCAGAGATGTATAAACACGATATACCGTCTTCAAATGTATTAGTACATTGTACGTACTCTTTGTCCACATTGCCTCTGACTCCAACTATCACTATCAACTTCGTTCAGTGCTCTTAACGTCCATATTAAGTCTCGTATCAAGGACGATTTGCAAGTTCTACCATTCACGTGCACAATTATTACAATCAAGTTGAACCAACAAAACTGACAACGTACATGATCATGACGTACCACCATGTAACATGCTTTCCAGCATCATGAGCATGTCTTTCAATTCGCCGCGCCGCAGCAAAACTGCCTGTTCAGCTGTTTACGATGCGATGTCGGATCACTTATGTATGAATCAATTTGTGATTATTTTATTTAATCATGAAATTTTAACAATATGAAAATGAAGAAACTTCTTATATCAGTGCACTATATATCAATTCTTTTCTCGGAAGAATTTTAAACATGGCGATATCCGTCCCTAGCAACGAGGAATTTGGGGACAATTTTAAAAAAAACCGATTTTTTTTTTTGTTACAATGAATTAGAATGGGAATAAACATACTGTGTTTGATTGTTTCCGACAGGTATACCGTGGTTATACCGTTGGAAACCACCGTTTTCCTGGCTCCGCATCGCCGGGAAAACTCTGTTTCCAATGGTATAACCACGGTATACCTGTCGGAAACAATCAAACACAGTACGTTAATCTCCTAAGTAACCGAGATGGCGTAGTTCATAGATAATGTGCTCAGCTCATGACTGAAAAATCCCGGATTTGATTCCTACCAGTGGCAAATCGGCAAATCCTCTTTTCCGAAAGAATAAGTAAAACAGAGGAGACGACGCTTGTAAAGGATCCCTCACTGCTTCGGTGGACTCGTTGCATAGATTTAAGGTATCAGGCAGTTTGCAGTTGTCATATAAATGAATTAATCTTGACGTGACGTAAAACAGGAATTATATCACCCCCTCCCCTTAAAAAAAAGCAGAAGAAGAAGAAAGAAAAAAAAAGAGTAGGCAGCAATGGTCATTATTTTGACAATAACAATTTGTAAAACATCATGATTTAACAAGATGCTCGCATTCCTCATTTTACTCAAACCGTACGTTGAGGTAAACTGTTTAAGGGGAAATGCGATTTTTCAGAGAATTAAAAAGTTATAAAATAGAGCGACCGACTTAAGTGTGGGTTAGGTCTGTTTAGATTTGCTTGAGTACTTCAATACTTTCCCGAAATACATAAATGCACCGGTATTTCGCAATCTTATAACTGAACCTTTGTTACTAATCGCCTGTTATATTTACAAAGAAGTTGTATATTCGTTTTAAATCTACAACATCAGGAAATGCTCTCGGAAAATTCAAAATCCATCGTGGTGTGATCAGGTTGGCGGCCCAAATAGATGTGGATACAGAGCCCAACGCTTACACGCTGGTGGTAGCCGTGAAGGACCGAGGATCGCCTGTACACACGTCCACTCTGACCATAGAGGTGTTCGTCAATGGCGTCGACGATAATCCGGTGGTGTGGGATACAGCAAACGACGGTGTTTATGAAGTCTGTAGGTATTCAGGTTATTTAAGAGCCTGTAAATCTCGGCTTGCAGACTTACGGACATTTAGCGCATTCATTCTCTGAAATTCGAAGAAGAAAGTTTTCATTATTATTTGAGCTGATTTTTATAGACACATAACACGTATGTTATTTTGAAACAGACGTCTGTAAATCTTGTGCAAATTGTGAACTTTATCGATAAATTTCCTCCTATATTACATATTCAATAAAATGCATAAAAACATAAAAAGTTAAAAGTTCATTTCATGGTCTTTTCACAACTTCCTGTATGTTTCTGTATATATTGTGTTGGTTTTGGTAATATTGAGTCAGTTCTTATTATATTTTGTATATTGTAGCTTTAGCCGAAAACTCACCACAAGGGACGTTTATAGCTATGATTTCAGCAACAGATGCCGATCTCGCAGGGACACCCGAAGCGGAAATAACATATGCCATAGAGGACACCGGGT
This sequence comes from Pteria penguin, assembly GCA_035048485.1. Classification (NCBI taxonomy): domain Eukaryota; kingdom Metazoa; phylum Mollusca; class Bivalvia; order Pterioida; family Pteriidae; genus Pteria; species Pteria penguin. Next base: position 25,076,743 of record CM068588.1, on the reverse strand, counting down.
CTATATTTGGAATTGAAGAGAATACAGGTGAGTGATATAAAAAGACATTTTTATGAATTTTTTTTCATTTCATAGTTTTCTTTTGTTTCGATGAACTATATGGTATAATCGGTATCGTTTTAAATATCAGTATATTTTCAGTAGACAGTGGCGTAGCGTAGCCTGAATATAAGTGTAGGCAGAATTTTGGAAGCCTATGTATACCAAAAATGAAAATTCAAAATAAAGGAGACTATGCATTACTTGGCCTTGCCTTATGGACGCTACGCCACTGGTAGAATTATAGTAATATTTTGTAATTTATAAATTACAACTTTCAACTTTGCCTATTTTGTATGGTTTCAGATAGTGTAATTTGTAATTTAATTCACAGGAAGAATATTTTTGGCGAAGGGCAGTTTGGACAGAGAAGTTCAAGAAACACACGTTATTGCCACGTCTGCTTTCCCCACCTACAATACGGCGGCCAAGATTCTAGGTAACGTCACCGTGACGTTAAATGACGTCAACGATAACCCGCCTGTGTGGGCCCAGGTAAGATACAAGTGAGGCAGAAACATTATTTACGATGAACATAGATTCAGTGATAAAAATATGATGATAGCAGTTAATCTGAACCTAAGCATTTCATGTCGCTATCTTTCTTGCGTTGTTTGTATTAGCATAATTTGATTTTCGAAGATATATTTCTGTCGTAACACATCATCGAATATACAGAAAATCAGCATTGTATTTCTCATATATACTTATTTATGGCAGTGACTAAAATAAGCAATATTTTTCTCCTTGTCTCGGATTTAAGCATCTAATTGTTTGCTAAAATTAACATAATAATAAGGTAAACGCTTAGGAGGAAATTATATTGTAGGCTTAAGACCGTGAATAAATTAAGTCGCGTGTGGAATTGCGTTTTAATTCTTCATTTAGTCAGCAAAGTGAACTGTTTCCGGGTTTGGGAAGCTAAATATCTAACATGTAAGCATGCAAAATGCTCTTAACTGAGTTCTATCATGATATCATACCATACAGAATGCTTCCTTATTCCTATATTTCTTATTTAGCACACCTACATGTACATGTATGCCCATGTTATGAGAAACATATCAATCAATCGTTTTACAAGACATGGACTGGTGTGTGAATCTTATCCATTTAATTAATTATAAGTTGGGTGGTTGCGTTTCATAAGGGTTTATTTCCACAAATTATATCTTTGTTAAATGCTTTTGTATGCCTTGGGATTTTGGGCTTTGAGCTAAAACATTTATCAGTAAATCGATTTTTTCTCGAGGATTCTCCCAAGCCACGTGACGCATGTAGATAATAATATTAACCTCTCGAAAGGGAATGAACTAAACTAAGGTATTATATTGTGACGGATCGGTATCGGCCTGGATGAGTGAATGATAAGATCGTCGACATTGATAGCAGAAAGTTCTGGGTTCGATTCCCGGGCCCGGCTACATCTTTTCCTCCTGCCTGATAATTTTTGTGCCGTTGTCAGGTCTCCTGAGTTGCGTGTGCTGTGTGAGGGTTACCATCTTTGGGTTGTTGAGTGTTTCGGTTTCCCGGATTAAAAAACCTCTGGCAGAGAAGGAGTGTGACGGATGGGTATCGGCCTGATAGTTCAATGGTGAGAACGCCTGCCTTTCAAAGAGGAAGGTTCCGGGTTCGATTCCCGGGTCCGGCCACATCTTTTTCTCCTGCCTGTTTCAATATGATATAGTGTGTTATAGTGTCTTATTACAGTAAGACAAATACAGAGGAACTATAATTATAGACTGCAAGATAAATTCTGATGTCAAAGCTCTTTTGAAATAATATCAGAAAGATTTAATAGCAAAAGACGTGTGATCACAATGAGCCGCTATGATAACAATATATTCATTCATACTTTTATAATGTGTATGTGGATATGGTCTGTCTGATTCTGATCTGTATTAATTGCGTAAAATTTCTACAACAATAGAAAATGATCCAATCCGCAATACATCTTGCTAATAACAATTTCTATACAGTGTATTTACACTCCTGATCAGATGTTGTGTGGTTATGACACACTCTATACAGTGTTATTACATCCCTGTCCTGATGTTGTGTGGTTATGACACTCTCTATACAGTGTTATTACATCCCTGTCCTGATGTTGTGTGGTTATGACACTCTCTATACAGTGTTATTACATCCCTGTCCTGATGTTGTGTGGTTATGACACTCTCTATACAGTGTTATTACATCCCTGTCCTGATGTTGTGTGGTTATGACACTCTCTATACAGTGTTATTACATCCCTGTCCTGATGTTGTGTGGTTATGACACGTTCTATACAGTGTTATTACATCCCTGTCCTGATGTTGTGTGGTTATGACACTCTCTATACAGTGTTATTACATCCCTGTCCTGATGTTGTGTGGTTAAGACACGTTCTATACAGTGTTATTACATCCCTGTCCTGATGTTGTGTGGTTATGACACTTTCTATACAGTGTTGGTACACCCCTGTCCTGATATTGTATGACTGTGACACTTTCTATACAGTGTCATTATACCCCTGTCCTGATGTCGTATGGCTGTGACACTTTCTATACAGTGTTATTACACCCCTGTCCTGATATTGTATGACTGTGACACTTTCTATACAGTGTCATTATACCCCTGTCCTGATGTCGTATGGCTGTGGCACTTTCTATACAGTGTTATTACACCCCTGATCTTATGTTGTATGGCTGTGACATTTTTATACAGTGTTATTATACCCCTGTCCTGATGTCGTATGGCTGTGACACTTTCTATACAGTGTTATTACACCCCTGTCCTGATATTGTATGACTGTGACACTTTCTATACAGTGTCATTATACCCCTGTCCTGATGTTGTGTGGATGTGATACTTTCTATACAGTGTTATTACATCCTGTCCTGATATTGTATGACTGTGACACTTTCTATACAGTGCCATTATACCCCTGTCCTGATGTTGTGTGGATGTGATACTTTCTATACAGTGTTATTACACCCTGTCCTGATATTGTATGACTGTGACACTTTCTATACAGTACCATTATACCCCTGTCCTGATGTTGTGTGGATGTGATACTTTCTATACAGTGTCATTACATCCCTGATCTTATGTTGTGTGGTTAAGACACTTTCTGTACAGTGTCATTATACCCTTGTCCTGATATTGTATGACTGTGACACTTTCTATACAGTGTCATTATACCCCTGTCCTGATATTGTATGACTGTGACACTTTCTGTACAGTGTCATTATACCCTTGTCCTGATGTTGTGTGGATGTGATACTTTCTATGCAGTATTTTATACTCCTGTCCTGATGCTATTTATCGTGACATTTAGGCCATATTTATTTCCTATATAGAATGGTATGCTTTTTTTCGCTTTGGGGGGGGGGGGGTAGTCATCTGTATGATTTGGACATTCATAGCGGTAGTATATGGCCACACAGGAGACGCTTACTCTGCCCGGGCTCTTGGTCTTTCATCTGGCTTCCAGAGATGTTTACTGTGGTCGTACGCCGGTGACATTACACTGTTACATTAGCATTTTCCTTACAGATTATTGACCTAAATACTTTCGCATCCCAAAAATACATGTAGTCATTGATAATGTAGTTTCTCCTTAGTACTGGTGGGAACCTACACTTCTGTTTTTTTTCAGTGTAGTATTGAAATAGTTTTGTGTTGTCTTTATGGTTTGGGCATTCTTGACAGATATGGCGAGTCAAACAGGAGACGCTAACTCTCTACTTTCCAGGGATCCATGATAGTCTACACTGGTACGTGTATGTGTTGAGACATAGAACGTAAGTCTGTATTTCACATCATTGATAAGTGATTTAATGTTTATAGAGTATATACACCGTGACGGTAGGTGAGGACGAGGCCGTAAGTTCTGGCGTCTTAACAGTGGCGGCCACTGATCAGGATAAAGGTGCCAACGCCCAAATACAATACGTCATTACAGGTAAGAAACTGTGATGTCATAGAAACAATATTACAGGCAGGGTCAGGGATGCATGTAAATCATTAATGAACGTCCTTGATAGATTTCATAGGTACACTTGCACACAAAAATGTACGAGTTTTACCTGACATAGTCTTAGGACTAGCGTATGGTATAACGACTCATCATGTTTCAGGGTATAGTCCATAACGATAAGTTATATGTGTACATATAAATCGCAACGAGTCTAAGTGCCACAACGGGGATGTCCAGGTCCACTACCGGTATATAGATTTTCATCAAATATCATTTTCTATCCGGAGTTGTCTCAGTTGCCCTCACTTACATGTAAATGAGTGCATAGAGCGACACCACTATGTAGAGAATGATTAAATACAAGCGCATCAATACTGTACACCAAAACACCACATTATCATACAGGTGCTTGTTGTGAAAAGTCTTAGAACCCGGATGAGACATCATTGATGCTGGTCTTTATACCGTTACAGTAATACACAGTGCACATATAGATAGTGCATTGAGACGAAAGTACGTTGCTACTTTAAAATAAAATATGTCTGAAATATTATGTAATACATACATATTTTTTACAAGCAACTTCAATCTGATACTTTTATTGACATTAAATAACCGCTTCGTACACATTCCTTTCATAAATGAAAATATTATAATCGCTTTAGTGATTTTGTAGCTGGTCATACTGCGCCGGGGTGTAACTTTGTGATCGATGCAGCTTCGGGTGTGATCTCGAATGCAGCGGCTTTGGACTATGAGAGCGCCACCTTGTGTGAGTTGACATTACAAGCACGTGACGGTGGATCGCCTGCTCTGGCAGCTACGGCCAATGCCGTTATATCCATCACGGGAGTGAACGAGTTCACACCAACATTTACTGGCACATTCACTGCAAACGTCGGTGAAGATGCGGCTCTGGGTAAGGATATATTCCTCTAATATTTTTTAAAATCTTACACCAATTCTATTTCAGTATATAGTTTCGGCATCTGCCTGATGCATTTATTGCAGAGAAAAATCAATCCATGTAACAAACAATCTGATTAAAACCATATCGTTATTCCCCTTCTCTATTTGTCCCATTGCGGATAAAGATCTGGCGAAACCCCGTAAGAGGTCATCTTCTGGTGAACTCTGATGACGTTTCAGTCACCGAAACCGTTATTTCCCATAGCCAATCAATGACTCGGATAGGCACGTGATTGTGACGCAATATGTAACAAACACTGTTCAAAAACTACCTTGTTGGTCATGCACACCGTGGATGTTAATTTCATTCCTAGGAATTTGTAGCCGATCCACTCATTGGCTAAAAATCAGAGTTCACCAGAACATGACCTCTTACGGAGTTTCGCCAGATCTTTATCTGTAATGGGACAAAAAGAGAAGCGGAATAAAGATATCGTTTTAATCAGATTGTGTAACAAATCAAATCTCTTTTTAAATACAGTCTCGTCTGAAAGACTGGACACTGAAAAGTCGTAGGTTGTTCCCCATCTCATGACTTCATGGCACTGAGCCAAACACGCTAGCGACAAAGTAACCCGCCTCTGATAGGATAGATGATGAGGCATATGTAAACTACCCTTTTGTTCATACAATAAATATATTTAATATCAGCTCCATCAAGTAAGCAATAGAATTGCACCACTACAAGCGATTCACAATATGTGCTTCTCGTTAATGCCATACACGCATCATAGATTACACAATAAAAAGTAAAATGAATTCTAGCAAATACCCAAATTAATTTAACTGTACTTGTTTAATACACAAGAGAAAATTTCGTATTTTTACATCAGGGCAAATATATAGATGTAGGAAATAAGGGTCAGTATGTTGTAGCCGCAAGCAGTGGCCCTATATGAATGATAGGGCCACAATTCCTTACGTTGCGTAAACTTGCAATTTTGATAAACGGAATGGCCGGTACGATTCTACGCATTTCGGCAAATACCTAACATATATGAACATTAAACTAACGATCGACAATAATAACTTACCCCAGATCTGTCGTCTGAACGCTCCACACACATTCTTTTCCAACCTGTGTTAAATTTGCCGGTTTGTTTATATGTTGTCTGAATCATCCCCACGCTTGCGTAATTGCATCTCGGTAGCAGAATCAAACATGTGGATGATTCAGATTCATATACACAAACCGGCAAATTTGACACAGGTTGGGAAAAAATGTGTGTGGAACGTTTAGACGACAGATCGATGGCAAGTTATCATTGCCGATCGTTAGCTTAATGTTTATATATTTTAGAAATTTGCTCCATTTGATACCGAAATGCGTAGTATCGTGCCGGTTATTCCGTTTATCAAAATTGCAAGTTTATGCAACGTAAGGAGTTATGGCCCTATCATTCATATAGGGCTAAGTATGTTGTCATTTTGGAAGTTTTGTGCGGTCTGATATTTCTTTTACGTAACACCGAGATGATTTGACCTATATGGTGCATGTATTTACCTGAAGCATTGCATAGGTATGTACTTATATACAACATACCCACCGTAACGGTAAAGGACCTTAACATAACACCTTTATTATGTCACAAGTCCTCAGTTGCTACGCAGCAGAATGACAGGGCACTGACAAAAAGCTAATGGGATTCGAATCCTGAACCTTTCGACCACGAACCAAACAGCTTACCTAATGACTTAAACGATTTGAAACCTTTGTAAAGAAGTAGATGACTTCTTTACATCGCATAAAAGAGGTACATAGTACCTTGACAGTTTTGCTTTCCTTTCTATTGAATGTTGTTGTTTGTTTGTTGGTTTTTTTTTTAATTTTGTTTGTTTGTTTTTTTTTAAATTTTACTCCACTCAAAGATGGATTTGTCTTTAAAGAGAGGTCCACCATAGTTCAATACCTTAAACATTATAACTTCAAGCTGACATTACAATTCCATGGAATCTTCTCAGTTAAACGCTCAGTTTTCTGTTATTCATTCCAATGAACTCTTTTATTTTTGCAATTATTATATTGTGTATGTCTTGTGGCACGGTAGACATGGCACGCATAAGATTCAACGTCGCTTGGGGTGGAACCAATGTATAGGTATAAATTTCTGTGCATTGCACCATACAGATGCCGCTATTTACATACAATAATCTTGGTGTGATGTAAAACAAAAATATCTAATAAGTATAATTTCTACTGCAGGGACCACAGTTTACACAATAACGGCCACGGACGGAGATTCAGGACTGGACGGCATCCTGAGTTACACCCTTACTTCACACACGTCAGTATTTAGCATAGAGGTGGATTCTGGGAAAATAGTTTTGGTAAATGGACTGGATAGAGAAACAATAGCACGGTATGAAGTTGTCGTGGAGGCATCAGATAAATCCGCGACCAGTAAGAAGACAGGGACTGCGACGGTTACTTTCAATGTTGATGACGTCAATGAGTTCGCGCCATCTTGTAGTCGAGTGTTCAAAGTGGACGCAACGCTTCCAATTACTATTGGCGACACTGTACAAGCTTTAGGCTGCACTGACAGCGACGCAGGTGTAAATGCACAGCTGAAGTATTCCATAGCAAATGGTAATACGAACACAGATTTTGCAGTGACACCTGCCGGTAATGTTGTTTACAACAAACAACCAACACAAAATAATTATCAACTACAAATACAAGTATCCGACTCTGGTACTTCTCCTAAAACAACTACAACCTTTATCGTGGTCGCTGTCGAGTCTGACCCACAAATAACGAATTTACCGGACACCGCTAATATTATAGAGTCCGCAAACGACGGAACGGTCGTTTTCACAGTTACCGGGAACGCAGCATCTGGCCAGAAGAAATTCTCCATCATCAGCGGTAATACCGGTAACAAGTTCGTACTGGATGCCTATACAGGAGACGTCATGGTATTGGCTTCCCTGGATCGAGAGGCAACAGCCTCGTATACCATCGGAATACGTATAACCGATGTGGTATTCAGTAGAACAGCGGATAGCACTCTTACAATTACCGTGGACGACGCCAACGATGGAGTGCCTACGTTTCCATCGACATTTTTCGACCTATCAGTAGCAGAGGATTTGGCCGTGAACACTGTCATTAAAATTTTACCTGCTACTGATACCGATGCAGGTAATAATGCAGTTTTGACCTATTCAATTACGAATGGAAACGCTGCTGGAAAGTTTTCTTTTACAGCAGGTCAATTAACTCTTGTTGCGAGCCTGGATGCCGAGACCACTCTCTCCTATACTTTAACACTGGAAGCTTCTGATGGTGGTTCGCCATCTCTGACAGGTACTACTATCGTCGTTGTCAAAGTACAGAATGTGGATGAGTTTAACCCGGACTTTCTCGCTGTGGGGAATACGTATACCCATTCTCGAGCGGAGGATACCGCCCTTGGTTTGGCTATTTTCACTGTTACTGCACAAGATCAAGATGTTAACTCACAAATGTCTTACTCAATAACTGGCGGTAATGATGGAACCTTTGTGATCGATCACACATCAGGGAGTATCTTTTTGTCTCAGTTCCTCGACAGAGAGACGAATCCGTCCTATTCCTTAACCATTGTAGCCGACAACGGTCATGGGGATACCGTATCTGCGACATTAGATTTAACGGTTACAGATGTTAATGACAACGATCCCAAGTTCTCACAAAATGTATATCCAGTATCGGTGAACGAAAATCAGCCAGTAGGATCTAAAATTGGACAAGTTGTAGTATCTGATGCCGATAAAGGAATGAACGGAAATGTTCTTTTGTCGATTGTCAATGGTAACACCGGTAGTGCATTCCGTTTGGACGGTAGTGATATTGAAGTCAATACAGCGTTAGACTTTGAGACTCTAGGTAAATATGTACTTTTGATCGAAGGTAAAGATCAAGGAATTGTTTCACGATCAGTGACCGCTACTGTCGTCATTGACGTTACGCCTACGTATGCCCAACCACGGTTCGCATCGACCACGCCATCGGTAAGCATAACAGAAGTTACGTCACTCAACACTGTGATATACGATGCTGACGCCACTGCGAGCGGAGCGGTCGAGGGCAGTGCAGGGGATTTAGACTATGTGATTTTGTCTGGAAATTCGGACGGTAAGTTCTCTGTTCATGTTCATTCCGGAGAGGTCTTGGTGATAGGGTCCTTGGATAGAGACACAACGAGTTCCTACACCTTAACAATACAAGCAACGAACCGCCATAGCACGGCTCTGAGAGATGCCATGACGTTGACAATCTCGCTTACGGACGTCAATGATAACGCACCTGTCTTTTCACCAACATTATACTCCTTCAGAATCGACGAAGATGCAACCGTGAACGACCCAGTAGGTACTGTTACAGCTTCAGATGTCGACGATGGCCCTAACAAAGTCTTTGCATTTGCATTAAGTTCTGGGGAAGGTTTAGGTGACTTTACTATTGACGCTACTTCGGGATTGATCAAAGTAAATTCGGCACTGAGTGCGTCATCAAGATCTTCGTACGCTTTAAAAGTCACTGCCACTGATACCGGAACTCCACCAATGTCCAGTACCGCGGACGTGGTCATAAATATAAACGATTTGAATGATCAGACCCCAACATTTGATAAAATAACATACAGACTGCAAGTGAGTGAGTTAGTGACTGTTGGTCAGGTGATATATATCTTGCAAGCGACTGATGGGGACTTGGGAGCCAATGGAGCTGTCTCATACAGGATTCTGAATGGAAATAACGATTTGAAATTTTCTTTGAATTCAAATGACGGTTATCTTAAGATTATCAGTGTCTTAGATCGTGAAACGATTGACAATTATAATTTGATTGTTATCGCAGAAGATGCTGGGTCTCCTCAGAACACAGGGACAGCTACTGTGACAATTACTGTACTTGATGCTAATGATAACAAACCTGTATATGGTAGTGGATCGTATCATGTAACGGTTGGAAGAACAGATCCCATAGGTACCAGTCTAGTGCAGCTCACTACTACGGACCAAGACTCAGGTGTGAATAAGGACATAGAATATTACATCGTTAGTGGTGATCCAGACGACTTATTTATGATAGACAAGTCGTCAGGTGAGATCACCACTGCCAATCAGTTAACGGCGGTATCGGATACATATGACGTCATAGTACATGCTATCGACAAGGGAATACCTCGACTAACATCTGCAACAACGGTACATGTCACGATAGATCCACCGCTAACGCCATCTGCAGGAGACTTCACATTTACTGCCAGTGAGTCGGCATCTGTGCCTAGTCCATTAGGAACGATAACTCCTGATAATATTCACGCGCCAGGAGCTACCATACACTTCACTATACTGAGTGGCAATCATAATGGTAATCTTGCTATTGGTTTGTTAGATGGCGTGATAAAAACGGCCAAACAACTAGATTACGAGGACCACCCCAACTACTACCTCACCATTTATATAGAAGATCAAAACAATCCAACTCTGGTATATAACAAACGTTGTCACATCTCGTTAATTGATGTTAATGATAACTCCCCGACTTTTACGTCTGGTCTGATAACCTTGACATTGGTGGAGAATTCCCCTATTGGTTATGAATTGTCGATCATATCGGCCAGCGATCTCGACAGTGGTGTGAATGGGGATATCATCTACTACATTGATCGAGCCGATGTGGTTGCGAGCAGTATGTTTTCTGTTGACAATACTGGTTCTTTGACGGTAAAGTCTGTTCCAGACTTCGAATCTATTCCTCGCATTGCATTCAAACTATTTGCCGAAGACAAAGGGACTCCAGTTTTGACAGGTATGACGTCAGTCGTAGTCGATTTAATAGACGTCAACGATGACGGTTCTTCCTCATCATCAACGTCTTTGACGTCACCATACTTTTCGTTCGAATGTCCGACAACAGCTAGTACGAACGAAGTAATCACAACTTTGACGGCTGCGGACTTTGGACTGACTCCTACAGCAACTGATACGGTCAGGTTTATAACTCTGGGTAAGAACGTGTTCGGAGTTTCCGAGAATTCGGGTGAGTTCTACGTGGCCAACAATGCGCTTCTTTATGCTAGTACCCGATACATCATGTCCATGATTGTAAAAGTACAAACGGCCGACAATAATGTCACCGGAACTTCCGCCATGGTGAGAGTGGATACCATGGTACCCAGAGATCACATGATCATACTACGTCACTCCATCTCGGTATCGGCACTACAAACACAAAGGTGAATATCCTTATCTAATTTATACAATATGATTCACATTTCACAGAAACCAAAGTATAAACTAGTATGTATTATAAAATCAGTATTACTTTGTGCTAGTGTTAGTGACATATTAGTGTTAGCGACATGTTAGTGTCAGTGATGTTACTGTTAATGATGTGTTAGTGTTAGCGATATGTTAGAATTATCAATGCATTAGTTATATGTTAGCGATGTATTTTGTTAGCGAATATTAGTGTGATCGATGTGTTGCTGATGACGATATGGTAGTTTGCTATGTATTAATGTTAGCTATGTGTTAGCTATGTAAATGTTAATGTTAGCTAGCTATGTGTTACTGTCAGCTTGTGTTAACGTTAGCTATGGATTACTCTGAGCTATTTGTTAGTGTTAGTGATATGTCACTGTCAGGGATATGTTACTGTTAGTGATGTATTAGTGTCAAGAAAGTTTTACTGTTATCGATGTGTTATTGTTTGCGATTTGTAACTATAAGCTATATTTTAGTATTAGCGATGTATTACTGTCAGTAATATGTTAGTATTGGCGAAATGTTACTGGTTAGCGATGTGTTAGTGTTATAGAAGTTTTACTGTTATCGATATGTTATTGTTTGCGATTCGTAGGAACAAGTTATGTGTAAGTGTTAGCTATGTGTTACTGTTATCGATGTGTTATTGTTATTAATAACTTAGTGTTGACGACATGTTACTATAAGCGATGCTTCATTGTTAGTAATATGTTACTGTTAGCGAGGTGTTATTGTTAGTAATATGTTAGTGTTGGCGATATGTTACTGTTAGCGAGGTGTTATTGTTAGTAATATGTTAGTGTTGGCGATATGTTACTGTTAGCGAGGTGTTATTGTTAGTAATATGTTAGTGTTGGCGATATGTTACTGTTAGCGAGGTGTTATTGTTAGTAATATGTTAGTGTTGGCGATATGTTACTGTTAGCGAGGTGTTAGTTTTGCACAAAATTAAAAGGTATATATGTTCTATATTTACTATACACAATAGTCACCCTTCTTTTGGTAGCGTTTTATGTTCGCAAATTTTATAGATATTATTCCCTCACAAAAACATAAAGCCTTGAAGTATTCTTTTTGGCTTATCTTTATACAGTATGTTATTTGGCAAAATTTGGCGATGATTGCATTAATAAAGGAGCCAATACCCCAACTGAATCCTATAGGCATCCAAATAAAGTAGAAAATATATGAAAATAAATGAATCCTGAGATCAGGTATGCAAAGTGACATCCCAGTAGTGATAAAAGTGATAAAAACAGTTTTATCTGAAACTCTACAAAATTTATTAGTTAAATTCTTAAAAAATACAATGCAAATTTTATAGCAGCATTATAAGAAATGAGCCTTATCTGTTGAAAGTTTTTTTTTTCTAAATTGAACACTCTTACAAAATATTAAATATCTACCTTCTTTTGTAAAGTAAACAAGCACATCTTACTTAAAATGTAGAATGATCACACTTTAGGGATTTTTCTGTAAATACACTAATTTTATTTGTAAAATTAAATCATATTATTATGAATATGGTAGTAGTGTTGGATAATGAATTTTCAAAATATAAAGGTCACAAATACTAAACTAACATGTGTAGAAAGTTTTTATATACCATTTTTGAAAAATACCACTATTCGATTTTTTTTTTTTTGTTTCAGAAATATACTTCTAGTGTCTCTACAAAATTTATTTAGCAGCGACAGTAGAGTTGGGATATGGAAAATACAAGGTGTGTCCTCCTCCTTCAGACGGCGACTACTAGCAGATGAGTACGTATAATACATGCCGATAACCTCTTAAGGTTGCGTATCCATATGCGTGTAAAACTTTAACTTTCTAGACTACACAGGAAATTTGTACTATGTAACTGTGGCATATATATTATCATACAGTCGAAAAGAAAATTTAGATCCATGGGTCTATAGGAGTAAGTGTCTTCCTTCGGCCTTCAACAAATGCCTTCAACTTACAGAAAAATGAAATGTTCAAAATATGCATATAAAGAAATAACACCGAAATGTAAATAGAAAATGTGAAATCAACGGAAAAGGATATTTCTTAGAAACAGTACATACGATAGGCGAAATATCGATATGTATGTAGATCTTCGTCATAAAAGAAACAAATTCTGGTCAAATCTGGTAATGATACCAACCCCCGTAAGGGAACATATAAAGAAGATAATATTCATAAGGGAACATATAAAGAAGATAATCTTCATTTTCCAATATACTAGTCCTACTTTTATTCAGGTCTGAATCCATAGTGTATGTCGTAAATGACAAAAGCACCGATGTCATCGGAGGAATCGAAGGAACTAAGTCATTCATGTCTCAGGACAATATACTTAATGTCGTCCGGGAGACAGCTGACGGCACTCCATCTGCTGTGCTGACAACGCCAAGTTTTGCCACGTTTCCAGTGACGTCAGTACATCCCTCTACCGGAACGTCATCAACCGATTCTGAAGCGTCATGGCCCAGCACTACTGTCGGGATAGCTGTCTTATGCACGATTGGGGCCAGCATAGTGTTGTTGATAGTGATATTAGTGACGTATTTCCTCTGCACGAGAGGACGACAGTACAAGTATGTTTCTACTTTAATTTTCATCTCCTTTACTTATGATTGTTCTATTTCTAACTTCTAGACGTCTTTCTAAGTTTACTGAGTGTACTGATCATGTTGAAAAATTCTCTCAGAATCCATTGAACGAATTACTTGAAATTTCGTACTGCTATATGCTTTCAGTTTTGACAGAGAAGAAGACGAGAATCATAATAAGAAGAAAGGTTGGTATTACCACTACCATTTTAACCATTCACAAAATGGGGAATGAATAGCGACACCTTAACCCGAGAGAAACGAACAAAATTGTGTGCACGTGAAGTGAGATTTAACCCTTCCACTCCCCATAGTGGTGATCATTGAGTTTTCACTACTTATCATAGCACCTACACTTATCCGCATATGACATAAAACAATGATGATGATTGCTGTGTTTGAACGACTCTATTTTCGCACAATAATGACGTCATAATAGGTGTATCCTTCTGAAATCGGCTTACCTCATCTAACATTTTGGGTCTTCATTTTACAGACCATTGAGTTCCCGGACACATTAGTCACAAGTGGGATAAAATCAACCAATATCATCTGTATTGGAAGTTTGTGTCCAATGAGCACAGTTGTAGTTTAACATTAGTTTTTACACATTTTTGTTTTTATTATAATAACACCCCTCTCCTGCAAACAAAGTTTGAAGGATATACATGAATTAACTTATCCGTCCGTTTGTCTGGTTCAGAAGGTTAACAAAGTAAGTATCTAAAAATGTATAAGTGGGACATTCATTATACTTATACCAGTGATGTATCTTTGGATGAATTATTTTTTCTACCCATCTTGCCTCGGGGTATATTTGTTCCTTTTGGATCAATCTAGTTCATATAGTTTTGCAATTGCTGATCATTTAAACATTGGGAACTCTTTTATTATTTACTATTACCGTCGAGCGCAGATTTACATAATCGGCCCTAACATTAACCAAATGAAATAAAGCATTTGTTGCAAATTCAATAATAAGCAACTCTCATCCATGAGAGTGATTTCATACATGTAAGGGCGCCCGTAGGAATTAGGAAATATAATAGCAAGATTACTATCGGGAATACATTGTTTAGGAATCACAATAACTATTGTTCCTATAATCAATATTCTGAAATGAATCTGATGTATAAAAGTTTTTATTAGTTTCATAATAAAAATGTAATTATACATCAACCAAAATGTCAAATACAAAAGTCACACATGCAAATCCATCATGATATTACGGTGGACATGGACCACAAGGTGTAAAGGTTTCCTGATGGCCAACATTCTCCGCGGTGAATGTCTTTAGATGAAGACAGTACTTAGGTAGTATAACAATACGTATAAAAGATGGTTTAACACTGTATGAGAATCGAAAATCGTATACCTTATAACGGCAAATAACACCGAACAATCAAAAAATAATCATCCGGAAGACTTACTATCATCTCAGGGACGTCAGGAGAAGGCGACAGGCTTTGCCTAGGTTGTGCCAAAGGTATGGTTGAAAGAAGCAGCCAAGTATCTTAATATCTCAAGACTAAGGATAAAGTTTCATCAAGTTTATACACATTGTGACTAGGTGAACTGGTATCACATTTGAAATTTTGGCCCCAGTAAAGTAAGAAGAATAATCAACCAGAATTAAAGAATGCAAAATGAAAAATTGTTTGCATTTTGGTATAAAAGGTTCAATTTAGGGTTCAAATAATATTAATGATTTATTGTTGAGAGGTCGTGCTAGTGTGTCCAAACACGTGATTTACATTAGCATGCAAAACTAGCAGGATATTGGTGCACACCAAGCTAATTTAAGAGTCGTAAATCGCTCAAAGTTAAGATAGTAAACGGATTCCCTTACAGTTCAATAAATCTTAATGAGAAAATACTTATACTAGCCATCAATGACATACCAATTACCGTAACGCTCTGTACAGGAAGCTGCATCATGTCATCACTAACAACAGTGCATGTTCTTCACTATCTATCGTTTACCATCTGTCTTGAATAAGTAAATACTTGTCTTGTTCTTTCCGTAGACTGGAGGAATTTCTGTTCTTGTTTTCTTCACATACGTTTACTCTTTTTATGCTTGATTCAGAATAAATATCGAGCAATATGCAGTGCAGATCTAGAATCCAACAGTATGCGAGTTATACAAGTGAGATAGTAAAAATAGTCCATACATTTATATATGCTTGCTCCTCCAAAGGATACTTGAATGTCAGTCCTGATAAATTATTGTGAGTATCATTTTGGTTTCAACACTGCTCTTCAAATATTTATATATTTTGAGAATTCCAATCATTTGGCCACGAGCATCACTGAAGAGACATAAGTGCCCATGCGCATATGCTAAATTAAAAGGTATATATGTTCTATATTTTTAGTGATATTTTAGTGATAGAGACCTTGGGGTCAATGGATGCCCACCATGATAAGCTGTTGTATCTCAGTGATAGAGACCTTGGGGTCAATGGATGCCCACCATGATAAGCTGTTGTATCTCAGTGATAAAGACCTTGGGGTCAATGGATGCCCACCGTGATAACCTGCTGTGAGTATCACAGTGATAGAGACCTTGGGTTCATTGGATGCCCACCATGATAAGCTGTTGTATCTCAGTGATAGAGACCTTGGGGTCTATGGATGCCCACCGTGATAACATGCTGTGAGTATCATAGTGATAGAGACTTTGGGGTCAATGTATGCCCACCGTGATAATCTGTTGTGAGTATCTTAGTGATAAAGAACTTGGGACAATGGATGCCCTCCGTGATAATCTGTTGTGAGTATCTCAATGATAGAGACTTTGGGGTCAATGGAGTATCTCTGTGAAAGAGACCTTGGGGTCAATGGATGCCCACCGTGATAATCTGTTTTGAGTATCTTAGTGATAAAGAACTTAGGACAATGGATGCCCACCGTGATAACCTGCTGTGAGTATCTCAGTGATAGAGACTTTGGGGTCAATGGAGTATCTCAGTGAAAGAGACCTTGGGGTCAATGGATGCCCACCGTGATAATCTGTTGTGAGTATCTTAGTGATAAAGAACTTGGGACAATGGATGCCCACCGTGATAAGCTGTTGTGAGTTTCTCGGTGATATAGACCTTGGGGTCAACGGATGCCCACCGTGATAATCTGTTGTGAGTCTGTTAGCGATAGAGACCTTGGGGTCAGTGAATGCCCACCGTGATAACTTGCTGTGAGTATCTCAGTGATAGAGACCTTGGGGCAATGGATGCCCACCGTGATAAGCTGTTGTGAATATCTCAGTGATAGAGACCTTGAGATCAATGGATGCCCACCGTGATAACCTGCTGTGAGTATCATATTGATCGAGACCTTGGGGTTAATGAATCCCTAACGGTACAGTTAATATCACAATGATTATAGCAGCTAGGTTCCACCGTGATAAGTTTATGAGTTGTGAGTTTTACAGTGATACAAAAATTTGGGTCAATAAATTTGCACCGTTAAAGAGAGTATCACCGTTGTTATCGCACCTGAAATGCCCACCGTGATGTTGTTTCACACTGATCGAACACTGTGCTTGATGCATATCTACTGTGATATATTGTTGTGACATTTACAATGATAGAGCACTGTGCTCCATATATGTCCACTGAGATATTTTGTTGTTTCACAGTGATAGAGCACTGTGCTCCATGTATGTTCACTGTGATATTTTGTTGTGAGTACCACAGAGATAGAGCAGTGTGCTCCACGTATGTCCTCTGTGGTATTTTGTTGTGAGCATCAGGGTGATAAAGACCTAGGGGCAAGTATCACAGTGATTATAACACCTTGGTTTCATGAATACCCACCGCGATATGTTGTTGTGAGTTTCACAGTGACAGAACGCGCTGTGATACGTTGTTGAGAATAACACAGTGATAAAACAATGTACTCAGTGTATGTCCATTGGGATACATTTTTATGGGTATCACGGTGATATAGTACTGTGTTCCATGTATGTCCTCCATGTTTGCTAATGTGAGTATTTATATGTACAGTGATAGAGCACTGTTTTATGCATGTCCACTGCGATACGTTGTTGTGAACAATGTGCCCCATGTTTGTCCATTGTGATACATTTTTATGAATTTCAGTGATATGACTTTGTACTCCATGTATGTCCTCTATGATATGCTGTTGTGTCATATGTGCAGTGATAGAGGATTGTGCTTTATATATGTTCACTGTGATACATTGTTCGTAATAACAGTGATAAAAACAATGTGCTCCATATTTGTCCATTGTGATATATTCTTGAAAGTGATAAAGCAGTGGGGTCAGTATTCATTATGAATGTTGTGAATATCATGGACGTGGAGTATTGGGTCCACGAAGAATTATCGTAATAGTTATTGAGAGTATCACAGTGATAGAGCACTGAAAGATAATGAATTTCCTCCGTGATACGTAGTTGTGAGTATTACTGACATCACGGAGGATCCATGAATGTTCCGGGTGATATTTTGTTTTAATAAATATCAAAGCATATATGCGTTATAATTTTGTGCACCATATGCGCATTTCGACAACTTATATCTCTTTAGTCGTAAGTTGTAAGTAGCATTGTGACAGCACCAAGGGTCCATGAATACCCCAGTGATATTTTCTTGTTAATGGCACTGTGACAGCACCAGGGATCCTTGAATGTCATACATCAAATAACTAATGAACAACAAATTTTATGCACCAAAGATCTTTCAATACAAGAAATTAGTTAGGGTATGAACGGTTCCAAAACTTGTTTTGCTTCAGATGAATTCTGCTTGTTGACAGAAAATCAGACATCTGCTTCTGCTTTTCCAATTAGAATTGCGATTATTCAGCCACGAGCATCACTGAAGAGACATTAGTTATCGAAATACGAGCCTGGTGCACAAAATTATAACGTATAAATCTTCTAATAATTGCTATCACTAAGACGGTGTCGCTGCTGGTGGACTGGTAGTGCCCGAGGACAGTCTATTTTTTCAGTACTTTTGAACTGACGTAAAATAAATACTTTAAATTTTCAGTCATGAAATTTTGTGAACCACTCTAAAACTACGGGATATCTTCTTCATGCATAGCTATGTCCTTAGATTTATTCTTTGACTGACTTTTACTGCCACTTTGGTTTTAACTCTGCTCTGCAAATATTCATATATTATTAAAATTCCTGTCAGTCGGCCATGAGCATCACTAATGAGACGTAAGTTGTCGAAATATGCATTCAGTGCTCAAAATTACAACGTTTATATGTTTTAATATTTAGCATTATCAGCACGTGAACTTCTCCTAAGAAAATTATGCTGCATACAAGGAAGACTTCACATATTATTCAGTTCTGTGTAATCAGATAATGGAAATATGTCACTCTTATATACATAAAAACTTTAATTTTTTTAATTTGTAACTGAATACTGTACACTAAGAATTTATCTAAAGTATATATCCCGAGAAGTGATGAGTTGGAGTGTGATCTGGGGCTTCATGTTTTGCCCTAGGTAGAAATTCTTTTAATTCAATGACGTTGCAATATAGTAATGTTAATGACTGTTCATTAGAAGATGCCCATTACTCTATGGTGATTATCTCAAATGTAATATTATACAACATACAATGCTACGATACCATTCAGTAGTCTGAAAGGATTATCTATGATAATAGACAGAAAGTATGGGTATTTATAACATTATCATAATGCCGATAGGTTATGCAAGTGAATAGATGATGATTGTATAACCGTTGTCAAAATCCGTTGAAAGTCATAACTGGTATGAATGTTATTATATTATTATATCTGATAATAAATAATAATGATAATGCATAAATTTTTTCCAGTTCCAATGTCATCAGTATTAAGTGAGAAGAACAGCGAAATAGTAAGTAAATTTGCAACAAGTATATTTACACGAACTAACACAGGCCGGTTTATTTTAACTTAATATGGTCTATGAAGTAGCATTGTTTGTTATCCTGGTTTAAGAAAACGTAGGTAGTCTGCTTTGATATTCTTAAGGATTGTGCCTCTCTGCCCTGTGTTTTCTTACAATTTATTTTCCCCCTCGGTATGTGCATTCTCTTGATAATATTAAAACACTGAAAACACACTAATTTGCACACTAAAGACACAAATCAGTGGCGTAGCTCGTAGTAGGGGGGGGGGGGGCGCACAACCTTCCAAAAGTGAAAAAAAGTGTCCCCAGCGGCAACAAAGTCCGAAAAAGCTATTTTTAGCACAGAGGTCACAGTGAAGGTCTCAAGGTCATTGACCTTGTCCGGTGTCAATTGAAAGGGCTTCATTAGTGTAGTATGCATGCCAAATATGAAGTCTATCTTTTACGGTTCAAAAGTTATGGCGAAGGTTTACAACAGCCACCAGACAGGACAAAAACAATATGCGCCAGATCTTTCGATCCGGTGCATAAAAAAACTTCAGTTTGAATTTATTCCAATTTCTCTCTCTGAACAGGAAAGTATAGTCTTAAAGTATACATCTTTGCTCTGAATGATTAAATAAAAGACGAATTATTTACTTTAGTGCTTTAGTGACTACTATGGCTACTAATCAGCAACAAAAAATGTTACAGTGTATTTATTTTTATTTCACACTTTTATGCACAAGTTTACTGGGTGGTATGCAAATTAAAGGTCCGTGGCTGCTCATCATGTTACAATGTTCACCTTTTAATACTTTCCAAAGAGAGGTTCACGGTGCTCTTTCTTGCTGACGAATTGTCTTGCAACTTGAATGTCAGACACGTTATCAGTCAGAGTCTCATCCGAAAGACAGAGCACCGGTAAGCCCCGGACCTCTTGGTCACAAGCTGAACAACTCATCCACTGGGCTACACCTGCTTATATCTTTCAGATAAGAGCAAACTATAATAATGCGACTCTATTGCATAATCTCGGACTTGTATAGTATCATTCAAAACATGATAAATACTTACAATGGAAGACTAATGCATAAGCTGAAAGATATTTTGTTCGCGAAACTTTCTATTGTTGCAACATGTTGCATAATCAGGATACATCAACCGCCAGTAAAACAGAAAACCTTATCCGTAATTTTGTAGTTACGGATTAGAAATCAGACATTAAAAATATAAAAGAAAATAGATTTACTTCGCTTAAAATGTCTTATTTAAGATTATTTAAACTTTAAATATTACTCTAAAAATGGGGGGGGGGGGCACAAACATGTTTGTGCCCCCCCCCCCTTTTCAAAGTGGAGGGGGGGGGGCACGTGCCCCCGCTGCCACCCCTTCTCCTACGCCCTTGCAAATACATATAGCATTTTTATATTTACACGAAATGAAACCATTATTGCATTATCATTTGATTGACAAGAATTCTTATTCAATGTTTTGTGTCTTTATTTATCGGTATTTGTACACATATGAGTTGTTGAAAAACGTAAATTAGAACTGTGAGGTCAAATAGGCCGGCAATGACTGGTTATTTTTTGCTGAACATAATTGACATATGAGAATCAGAGGCGAGAACATGAGAGAGGAATATCTCCTGTTTGTCCCCCAACATACAGATAAACACAAAATATATTCTAATACACACAAAATTTAAGTAATAAAAAGGTTGAATAATATCATTATCCATCTGTTATAACAAAATCAAAAACAATGAGGAAGTATAAGGAGATTCGAATGTGGAATCATGTAACTTGTTAGAGTAACTTACCCCCGCCGACTAGCCATACCCGCAATTCGCCGATAGTCACAACGATGTTATTGGTAGTTAAAAGTCGTGAGTATAAAAATGTAACATCGGCTATTATTTAACAAATAAGTCAATCATATATATTGGCAAATCAATAAATTTATTGACGGTGAAGTTTGCGCAAAGTTGTTTCATGTCTTTGTGGTAATTATTTTCAGTTAAGTAGGTCCCATGTGATGAACTTTTAACGAACTCCACACTTCAGAGGAAACAAGAAAATCGCAAAAATGAGGTCAAATCATACGTAGCTATAGGGAACAAATAATTCAATATTTATTCCGAGTAACAGATGCGCATTTTTTAATAAAGAGTCTCCTAGGTGATTTTCAAAGTCAGTATGCTGAAAGTGAAGAATGTTGTAATTGAAAGCAACTTACAAAAATAGAAGGAATAGAAGGAGCAAAAATATGATTAACAATACAGAAATGACTAACAAAAAATTCTGATTAACATGGCACATCTGATTCATTTTCTGATTTATTATTTATAATTGTTCACAGATAACAGCATGTTCTTTAACTGTATAATGCTAATCGCTTTTGACATTCCTAGTCAGATGTTGGTGATACTCTATTAGCTAATAGCTTTATAACCTTGAGATTGTCAGACAGTTGACATAATATTAAATTAAGATGTACGCAAAGGTGCCCTGGTTTATGTGTTTTGTGTAAGAAACTTTCATTTCCTGCGCTTAAGATGCATCGTTAACAATATATCATATTATATGATGTAAACAATTTACACATTTATTCTGAAAGTTGCTTTATTCCACTTTACTGCTTGGATTTTACTGAATGATTTTAAGTCTGGTCTTACTGCTTTTTCATATTTTACGTTTCTGATTTGATTATACATTTACTTTCTGGGAATCACTTTCAAAGATGCTTTTTGCCGTTCTGACTCTGGTTTGATCATGCATTATGTTTAATTTGTCTGGGATCGCGTTTAATTATGCTATTCTTGGTCGGATTTAATTATGCCTTCGCTATACAGGGTCATTTTGATTATGCTTTGTTATCCAGAGATTATTATTGCTTATACGTTTTATGTATTTTACTATTATGTATATTTTGTAATGTTTTTGCTATCCTTGGTCGTGTTTGATTTCTCTTTGTTATCCTGGATCCTGGAGTGGGCTGCTTTGAGTATGTCTTTGCAATTCTGATATCGGGTTTGCGTATACACTTGCTATCGTGGGGTTCACTAGCTTATGCCTTTGTCATCCTTGTATTAGGACTGATTATACCCTGTCATCCCGGGGTCTTCTTTGGATTGACTTTGGTTATGCCTTTGCTATCCTGGGTTCGGGTATGATGAAAACTCTTTGTTATCCTTAGGTGGTTTTGATTTTGTTTGTTATCAGAAGGTCAACTAATATTGATATATGTATAGCAATCTGATATCACATAATTAGATATACATATATTGCCCCCCCCCCCCCCTCCCCCCCAAAAAATAAATAAGAATAAGAATTAAAACATGCCAAGGCATATTTTAGTGAATTGCTGAAAAATCTATGTTTTTACATGAAATTTCTGTCATAATAGCTTAAACCAGCTAGAGCCAGTGGCTGAATAAAAAAAGGCCGAAATAAGAAAGAACGTTATATTTACATAAAAACCTGATATGACCCAACAATCCGAAAGATGTAAAAATGAAATTATATGTATGAACATTCTTATGCAGCACAGGAACACAATCATCCCGTATTATAGATATGCCCTCTTTAACACTCTGTTCCGATTTTTGTAAAGAAGAAAATATTAAAACGTAAAAAGCTTCATATACTGCATTCTTTATCCTAAACATTTGGTACGATGAACGATCGAATTGCGAAACTTGTTTCACGTGTCAGTTGTCATGTCTGCAGTAATCTTTGTTCTTATTTTTTAAGGTCTGCAAGTAATTTTGTTGAAATGGCAAAGAATCTGACCTTTAAGAGAGCTTTCCCTGTTTATGGAAGTCAATAAAACTTGCGAAATTGCCAATAATGAATATTATGTCGTTTTCTCTATAGATAATGTATATTATGTCGTATTCTCTATAGATATTGTGTTTGTTGCCAACATCTTCTTAATTATTTATTGGAGAGGTTTCCTTCAATGCCCCTGAAAATACTTCACTTCAAAGGAATATGAGTGTGGTATTATAGTTTACGTTTGCAAATATTATATAATAGAATTAGTAACAGAAAATAAAATACAACATTGAAGGAAAACTTTACATTATATAATCAGCTGTCTTGTACTTGTTCCACGTTAGATGCTTTCTTTCTTTAATACGTTATGAGTAAGTCTAAAAAACCTTGTCCGCAAACCGATTACCCACGCCAATACATTGCATATGTCAATTAACTGTGTAAATGCGTCGTTAATGCTTTTGTCAAAAACATTTCTGTACTTTTCATGGGTTAAGTCTGTCCTTTGATCTTCTTTTGTATTAATGAAACTTAATAAAAAAAAGTGGCATCGTTAAGATCGGTCTAAATCGTCAGCATTGTCTTCATACATATTGCCAAATTTCCCATACTTCCAATATAAAGAGTCATCATGCCTTTCCTATAACTATATACAATCAGTTGCATCCAAAATATCCCGAAAGCCAGTTTGAATCAACTTCCCTCTCCAGAAATCCCACATCTTGTACTTGCTGTACATGTAAGTCCATAAACGTGCAAATTGGTCATGGGGAAAAACGAGTTAGCACCTCAGTTAATTTTCATACATATAGGTGTATTGACAACGCTCTGTCCATAGATAATTCACACCTTTATAAACTACCTCGGTCATGTGATGAACTTGAGGTCATGGACTCGACAGGGAGCGACAATTCTGCCTCACACCTTGACTTAATATTGTCTATCGGCTAGGATGGTCAGTTACACACCTCCGTTTACTCTCTTATAACTATTTTTCCCTTCCTGAGGAATATCCTATCTATGACGTTCTCACCTCTTTACGCTATACCATGCCACGTTATATGCATGCTTCTCTTATGGGTGTTTTGTTCTGTGGACCAGACGACAAACAAATAAGCTAATCACACAGGCCTAGGCCTGCTACGAAATGTTGATCTTTTCTTAGGAAGTTTCACAGTCGATACAAGGGAATCGCTTGACAGTATTGAAGTCATCTTTGAGATATGATATCGATCATGTACAGTGACGCCAGTTTAACTGATCAGACAAATTACCGAAATGAAATTATCACCGAACTTGAAAGGTTTCTAAGGAAAAGTTGTAAGCAGCAGACTCTGACTCCTTCCGGCACATAGTCTCGAAACATGGATTCGAAATTGTTTTTGTTGATACAAGCAGCACCAAATACAAGCAGCACCAAATTTGCAATGGACTTTGAAATTCGGACATCCAATGGCACTCCTTCGAATTTATACCTAGAGTGTCATGCTATACCAATACATAATAAGAGGCATCGAATTACATTGAATTATTTTTATCATCACATATGAGACTTTTTATTATTGCAAATATTGTCTTTAATTAAAAATAAATCAGCTACATTGTTTTAGTATTTTAAGTAAAGATATCGAACTTAACTAAATATAAAAAATAAGCGTTGTAGACATCTAAATCCCATTTATGATGATTTGTAGATGTGATGCTTTCTAAGCAGTATTGAGCGCTTTTTAGTGATCAGCTGATTAATTTATGTACTTGTACAAGTATGTTGTGGGCATGCAGGTGTGGCTTGTGAATGACAACATTTTCATTCCCCATGTCTTGTTTTGTGGATCTTTTTTCACAATTGTGAAGTATTTGATGAAAAACAATGAAATGATCTTTGTTTTTACTTGATGCGCTCCATTAGATAATCCTTATCTTAAATGTAGTGTTCCGACGCCGGAATATCAGTTTATCAGCATTTCATACCATGAATAGGATAATTGTGCTCATTTGTGTATATTTATGCATTTACTTCCTCGACTTTGTTGCAGGACTTTAGCAACGGGTGTTGCATGCAACCAGGGACGCTCACTCCGCCCGGGCACCTGGTGTCACTTCGATCTAATTGGGGTTCGCACTTGTCTGAATATAACACTGTACACGATATTGTTCTATTACTTCATGGACTACGAGATATAGTTAACCCTTTGATACGTCTTCGTTCTTTACTTATAACAAATAAGACTATCAGGGAATATTTGGTCTTTGAATTTTCTTACTTTTAATCATTTTTCATCTCTTACTTTGGTATTAATTGCGAATACTATCCTCAACGGAAATTATTACTGACTTAAGTAAACCGTCTTTTCTTAACAGAGGTTTCCATGATGCATGTTTCCCTCTTTATAAACGACTATGTATCAAAATTGAGTTGTCACTTTAGGCAGAGGAAGTTAAAGGAAATTACATTGTGTAAAACCATGCATTTTGTTAAGAATATCTATGAATATGTACATATGAAAAAATATTCCGCAACAAAGATGGGGTTTTTTTTTTTTGTAAATGTAAAGGACAGCACATTTGCACTGTCCTCCAATAATACATAATGTAATGGGCAGTATTCGACCTTTGATGTTCTACCGCTCAAATATGCATCAAAGTATTGTGATTTCATGATGAAAGCATTAACGTCAGAATGAAAATCTCAGCAAAAAGTGTTTTGTTGGACGTTAGGCCGCTTACATCATGTAAAATTGAACGAAGACATATTGTTTAACATACTGACTTTCTTTATAACAGTTCTAGTTGCAACATTATTCGCATGCAACTAATGGCCGAAAATCTATCCTATAAGCGATGTAAATATCGTGTTGGTTTTCTGATTTAGTTGTGGTTTTGTCGGGCCGCTTATGCCATGATATTATAATATTATTGATACTTATTGTTCCTAAACAAACCATGATCATCCCTTATCACAGTATACACCAGACTTTTCAGGTTCAGTTGGTTGTTGGTTGATTGGTGTTTTACGTCGCTTTCAACAATATTTCACTTATATCGCGACATGGAAGCAGGAGGTTACCAACCTCTTATACATAGTGGAGCAACCCGGGAATCGAACCTGGATCGTCGGCGCTGCAAGCAAAGCGCTTAACCACTACACCACGCCTGCCCCTTTCAAGCTCAGTCATATTATACTTATACTGTTTTAAGAATTAGCTGTGTCATTCTTGGTGTTCCTGTGTACATGGGTTGGTCAAAGTAAAAACAAATATGTATCAGCAAGTTACTATCATGTTTTACCTTTCATCATTTTTCATGTTTTACTTAATTTCTCTCCTGTTAAGACAGTCAGATCGTTGTAAATAAGCCAAGACGTGGGTTACATGATGAGCTATAAAGACCGTTAATATAACTGAAATTTGTCTTATTGATGTCGATATCTCTACGATTAAT
Source organism: Pteria penguin (assembly GCA_035048485.1). Taxonomy (NCBI): domain Eukaryota; kingdom Metazoa; phylum Mollusca; class Bivalvia; order Pterioida; family Pteriidae; genus Pteria; species Pteria penguin. The sequence goes on along the minus strand of CM068588.1, from coordinate 25,049,829 downwards.
AAGGTCGAGAAACAATTACAGTAACATTCTCTGTCAAGTCTCCCAATAATTGTCATTGATAGATCGATGTTTATTCTAGTGCTGTAGTCGTCGCTCATTTTGAGGGATAAGTTAGCACGATACATACCCCTTGTGTACTATATGTTTCGAAGATGAATTCAATGTCAAAACTTCAGATATTATGTAATAATCGGAACATATTTCCACTGGGTTGATTCCACAAAACATGATAATTTACAGTGACTATTACAACATAGTTGGGATGTTTGTTACATGATCACAAAGAAACTAAATGCAATGATTTACATCTAATATGTACATTATATGAATATTAAAACAAACTGACTCTTTATTGTAGTTCATTTGTTGAAAAGACCCATTATTACATTTAAAACGACAAAAGATATACGTTAATTTATTATAAAAGATTTTGAGAAATGAGTGTAAGATTTGAAGTTCAATAAAATAAACATTGGATCGAGGGGACAAACACGTTCCTAGACGAGCTCTAAATATATACCACAAAGATGATTCATATATTTTCGTCTTAAGACGCATTCTGAGCATATTTTGGTCCAAATAAAGCTTTATATTTAAAGAGTTTTACGATAGAAAAAATATTTGATAAGGTTGAGAAAATATAATTTGGTTTATGTTCTTTATTGCGGTTCAAATAACAACAGTTTTAATTTGTTCATCTCGCTAGAACATCTGTTTTTATTTACTTTCGTTTTGCAATGAGCTTTATAAACAGAACTGACACAAAAATAACAAGATCGTCAATTGCTGATTCATTTAAATACTCAGCATTGGGACAGTTGAAACAAACTGGTGGCACCATGGGATGCTATGGTGCACTTTGAACAACTATTTATGTTATTTATTGATAATAGCATATCATATAGTAACGTCATGATATGTATTGCTCTTTCTGTTTTTTTTTTTTTTTTTTTGGGGGGGGGGGGTTGCTTTTGTTTTGTTTTGGTTTTTTGTATGGTTTTTGTGTATCATGATTGAGAAAAAAGTAAATATTCGCAAAATACCCAAATACATTCTACATATATATATATCTAGAACTGTTTGATGTCAGAAGTTTAGAGAAGAGGAGCTGTCACAGGAATGTATGCATTATATGTATGTATGTATTATAATGTTATGTAATAGCTAACTGTATATGTACAGTGAACACGTCGTCCTTGTTTCTTTTGAATGCTAAATCTGTCAATTACTTTTAATATGCTTTGTCAAAGTCAAAATATACCAGAATATTTTCAAATAATTGTAATACAAAGTAAAGGCCATTTTAGGGCAAAATAGCACATTTTGAGAATGCAACTTGTAAACAAGATACAGACCAAACTATTAATGCTAGAACTTTGCGCACTTATTGTTAATGACTGGAGGATAAACCGTATCGATTTTCAAGGTCATATCTGCAAGGTCAAGGTTACAATGCACATGGGGGGGGGGGGTAAATCATTGTTCGGGTCATCACTCTTTAGCCCGAACATGGATTTCAATATTTCACAGAATTGTTGCCCTGTAACCAAGGGTATGTCTTCACCTTGAACTAAGGTTATATCTGCATATAATGATTAAATTTTTGTCAAGGTCATAGCTTTTTACCATTTGTATATGGGTTTGAGTATCATTTCACAAGATTAATACTCAGGACCTTCAACCAAGGACAAGGTCATGGTGCATATGATGGGAGAATCGTTGTCCGGGCCATAATTTTTTACCCCTTGCACGGATTAGAATAATATTTCACAGAATTGTTGCCCAAATCCCAAGGATGTATCATGATCTTGTTTTACATGGATAGAATTATGACAATTTCTATGGGACATACTAACTTTAATAAACGTGAATGGATTTTCATAAAACTTGTACAGAAGACTCTGATAAGATAAAAGAATAAGCTTTTCGATTTTGAAAATATCCCTTTGTTGGTAGAGTTATGGGTCTTACATTTTTTGCTATTTATATTTTTCATTATTGTTATTTGTGTGTGTGTGTGTGTGGGGGGGGGGTGTATGTGTTTGTGTGAAATCATAAGAACACCCCAACTCTCTTTAAATCTAAAACTATACATTACAGATTTTATTTCTTCTGCACTCATATTTTTGACATAGAAAGGAAAAAAATTACTAGGAGGTTAAACTCTTCTCTTTGCCTCAATTTCGTACTGCCTTCATGGATTTCCTTAATATTTCTAAGGAATGCTGCCCAAGGACAATTCGTGTGTTATCTAGGTGTCCTGATTAAAAGGCAAAGGGTGAATGTTTTCACTCTTTCAAATTTCATCGCATCAAACTAAGCGACGAGCGTATTATGCATTATTATTATTATTATTATTATTATTATTATTATTATTATTATTATTATTATTATTATTATTATCGTCTTTGAAAACATGTGTATCATATCTATTGGAACATTATTATTAAATGACAAATGGTATGAAAGTAATACAATAAATATTGTAAATAAGAATACTGAAATATACGCCAATATTTAGTATCAGTATAAATGAAAGGAAAAGATTAAAACATCTGAATCAGACGTATGGCAGAAGTCACCATGGAAATGCATTGTTAATATTGCAATAATCTGAAACATCACAAATCTTTTAATTAAAGTACAGATGCGATACCGACTTAGGAAGGTCAGTTGATATGACAGTAGTCAATCAATAGGCGTGGTCAACCGGTGTGTGGGCCCACCTTCCCACACCACCACAAAAGCAGAATAATCAAAGGACACACATTTAAAAATCTATAATTAATCGTCCAGATCAACAAGTTTCTAAAGTGTAGAGACAATAAAAATATAATCACGTAAATTAATGCACAGTAAAACAAAGATATCAAATATATATAAATTGGAATGAATATGAGTAAACCGTGCTCTGTCTCCCTGGAAGCTTAGACCGTTGAACTGTAGAAGTCCCGATTAACAATCATTGGGAACAGGTATCAGAATTCTGTCTTCTAAGAAAAGGTTTCAATAAGGTCTTTGATAAAGACCCATATGACGAAATATCTAATGCGCATTTGCACATTTTTCTTTATTACATTATAATAATATACGTCGGAGATTACTATGAGAAAGTTGATTGCAATAATGAATAAACGATGAGGGTTTTTACCGAATTTATTTTTACAGTTCAAGAAGATTATTTATCTGCTATGTTGGCTACTTCTAATAGAGTTTCTAATGATGGCACTACGAGTCCTTAACATGTTGATAACCTCGGATCTGAAATTCAAATCAAAGAAGCCATAGATAATAGGATTTGCTATGTGATTTATGATCAACGCTTTTTGTAAGCCAACAAATACCTGTAGTTCCAATGAAGATAATGAGAACCAGAAGTTATGTTCTACCTCACAGTACAGCATGACGACACATGTCGGTACATATGATATAACATATACCACGATTATTATCGTCAACATAGCGTTAAATCTGTTCTGCGCACTAGACATAGACGTTGTTTGTGTCTCTGAGCCGGCCATGCTGTCAGTCATTTTTTTCATCAGTGTCATAGATGCCGTGGAACGATCCTTTACTGACACTTCGTTTTCTCTGCCAGCCATGTCCCGGTAAACTAAACTAGGTGCTCGTCGAGTCCGTTTGTAAAGGAAACATGCAATAGGTACATAAAACCCTATCGTGAAACCGATGTTGAGAATTATTACTGTAGATATAAAGATGTAGTATGTTTTCTCAACAGTGGGACTAGCACCTGTTCCTGTAAGACAGGAATTACCTGTAAATTCGATGCCGTGATAATTACCTGTAATGGGTGATACTTGTGCAATCATGAGCACAGGTGAAAAATATAAAAAGTTGACTAAGACGACAGCCACAATGGTTAGCCGCCTCCATTTCAATGTCAACTGTTGACCAAGAGCTCGGCATATTTTGAGGTATCTTTGAATTGCAATCGCAAGAAGCAAGGAAGCAGACGTACCTGTTAAATAAAATCCAGCAAATAAAAGAAATTTGCATAAGAACCCGGATGGATAAGTGACGTATTCCATGTTATCTGATATGGCGGTGGCACTAGTAGTTACACTTGCTAGTAGATCAAAGAATGCCAAAACAGGAATGAAATAAGTTTCCGACCGTTTCTTCATCCGACACGAATAGATAATTATCACGAAAAAATTTCCAAATAATCCAAAAATCATATTCAAAGCCAAGAAAATTGTATTGGGCATCAAAATATCAGCAAAGATCTCGTTCCAGTCATAGGTTGTCGTTGAGTTACTTATTGTTGTATTCATTGTTTACTCGTACTTATGTATATTTTTGAGGAGATATCTGTAGAATGATGATAAACAGTAGTTGTTTTACCTAGTGCCTCGAGTAGCATGCATTTGCATCCGCGTATATGACGGTGTTATTTTTATTTTTAGTTTTAGAGTGTAAATACGCATTCCTGATGCAGCAATTGACTTTCACATGACCGTATCAACAAATCAGAATGGCGTCTCTTCAAGTTGCATGTCATTTATGACGATTTTTTTTTTTGGTGACATGAAATTTATTAGTGAAAATCAAATGTCCACACTCTTGCGAAAAATATTTATTAATAGGGTATTTCCCTCCGTTTATCTCTAGAACTTTAGCATATACTTGTCATGCCATAATATGCATTATTCCGTTTAAGATATATCCATCCTTCACGACACTTCTTGTCAAACTCGGTTATCGGCAATAAGGTTTTGTTTTAAAATTAATTTTGATATATGAAGAAAATATATCCACCCTCTGAATCTAATATGCACTGTACATCAGTTAGCACCGATTTGATCTAGCATTCTGTTAACGTTTGTTCTTCTCTTATCCTTCGTGATTCTGTCTGTATCTGAACTTGCAGCTACATGTATCTCGTCAATCAATACCACAGAAACTTCCCCGTTCTATTAGCAATGAGTTGCTAGATTTTATTCATATTAGCTACCACTACACTACCTGCTACATTATACCCTAAGCTTCACTTGATGTTAAAGTTTCTAAAATATCACTTGACGAGTTCCATCAATTAAGATAATTGATTAAATGTTTTCGTTACATTTTAATAAGTGGAGATATTAACGCTGCATGCTTAAAAAATCCGTTATCGCTGATCAATCTGTTACTGTTATGTTCCTACATACATCACGTGACTGAAATTTTCACATTTTTGTATAGTAGAATCAATGAGAAAAATAGTTGATTGCTAACAATAAAACAAGCTGTCGGCATTTCTTTGATGAACCTTCTTGTTCGCTCTGGATAATAATGAAATTTAATTCATAAGTTAACGTTCTTAATTTAATTGTGTATGCCATTTCTATTAGTATGGAAAATACAGAAATCAATATGTACCATGTTCCAGTCCTTGAAAAATCTCATTTCGTGCTGGTCGAGTATGTATAAGTAGCAGATGGTCGACCAAAGATCAATAAATGGACGACGTGTAAATAAACAAATCCACCGCTCTTATAAAACCGATAATTGATGTTGATTAATTTCCTTAACAGATCGAATTTTTTTTTTTACATTCTTTGATTTGATAGCTGGGGGAATATAAGCGAGAAAATTATTTTCGGGGATATTTAAGTAAAACTGTTTTGAGCGATGTTTTTATATTATGTGTATCAATGTTTATAAGCATATGGAACAGATTGACACTAAAGAGACATATAGGTCTTCAGTGTTGATTTATTTAGTCCCAGATTGAGTAAAATGTTACAGATTGATTGATTGATTGATTGATTGATTATAGTTTTGCGTTACTCCATGACTATTTCCCGTATATGGCGATGGCATCTGCCTGATGCATTGCCAAGAAAGTTATACCTTTGCAACAGACCCATTGGTGGCAGTGAGATGTCTTTTATGTGTCTACTGCGACCTCGGATTTTACTGTCTAATCCGAAAGACAGCACAGCGGTGTGCCCATACAGGATTCGAATTCGGGACCTTTCGGTCACGAGCCGAGCATCTCATTCGCTGAACCACACCGACTTAAAATGAAACAGATTATGTTTCACGTTAAGTACTTTTATGTAGTAATACTTATACTTTTACTTAGTTCTATATTATATTATGACTTAATGATATTTTGATAGCATTATAAAGGTTATTGTTAGATAAAGCCTCGCGTGTTGACAGATTGTTGTGACGTATTTGTTACATTCTCTATGAGGATTGTCAATTATATTTGTATCCAGCAATGATCACCAATCATCCTACTACAATCATCATATTATTGGCTTTATTCAGACTCCTTAGCCTGATGTAAATATGACGCATCAGTTCTGTGTGATCATTCAATGGGAAAATTAAGGGTAGTGACCCGACTATTCAACCTCGGGCAAACTATAAAAGATAGAAAGGAAGTCCCTATATTATTATCCAAAAATCATCAAATACATGATAATGATTGCACCGGCGGTCTACTGACTAGTATAGTCTATTAGACTTGTATGGTCATGTAATTGGTATAGTTAAGAAGCGTTCATTCATTCAACTTTAATGGGCTTGACTGTATCATTTAAGAATCTGGTTCACCAACAACAGTAACCCACACTAATTGTCTGGTTATTAATGGAATGCCACACGTCGGCACCGCGGTTGCGGTGTAATGGGCCATACTTATGTCATATTTCATGTTAGTTTTTCTTATTATTATTATAATTATTAGTAGTAGTATTAGTAGTGGTGGTGGGATTATCATTATCACTATTATTATTATTATTAGTAGTAGTGGTAGTAATTGTTGTTGTTGTTGTTGTTGTTGTTGTTGTTGTTGTAGCAGCCGTATTAGTAGTTATTGTTGTATTAGTAGTAATAGAATAAGTAGTAGCCGTAGTACTTGTGCTGTTTTCGATCAGTTTGGTTTCAATACTACTCAAATATTTTTATATTATGAAAATTCCAATCATTCAGCCACGATCATCATTGAAGAGACATAAGTTGTCGAAATGTGCATCTGATACACAAAATTAAAGGGTATATATGTTCAATATTTATTTGTCTATTTTTTCTTTACTTTTCCTAGAGCTGGATTTGGTGATACAATGAAGTTTAATTTCTTTTTAACATTTAGTATTCGATACAATATATGTATCTGTGGAATTGCACTTTTAAATTTCATCGTCTTTATCATTATTGCTAATATATGCATTATCATTAATGACCCCCAAAATCTTATCTAAGAGGTCCCTCCTATAAAATTTGTCTGAATATCATATGTTTCATCTACGATCGCTCTGAAAACATGTAATTCATATCTGCTATGACATTTTATTTGCTTTTATCTTCAACAGCATTTCCTCTAGTCACCTCACTAATGCCCATGGCTTGAATTTAATATTCAATGTCGCCGGAATATTATAAAGTGTTATTTTTATAAAACAGATCAGGAGAAGAGGTACGCATATCTCATTTGGCGATTGTCGAGACACATCCGCCCCATATCTCCAGCCATTAAAATGGCATAAAGTAATTTTATACTGCACATATGGAATGAGTGCAAAGTTACACTGTATAGACAGGGTCATAACATTCACGACCAGAATACTACATAAGTTGTAAAGCATTTCAGCCTACGTGTAGAAGAGAAATTCATTATCGAGAATAATTGGACTAATCACATTTCGGACTTACCGATCAACTCAATGTACCTGTGAAGGATACACCATTCATTAAGCCGGCGCGGCCTAGTGGTATCGCACTGGACTCCTGATCGGGAGGCCGGGGTTCGAGTCCCGCTCTGGTCATGCCGGTGTCCTGTCTTTCGGATGAGACAGTAAAAACCGAGGCCCCGTGTCGTAGTATGCATGGCACGTTAAAGATCCCTCACTGCTTCGGGTGGGTCCGTTGCAAAGGTCAAAATTTGTATGCCCCGCATCAGGCAGATGCCGTCACCATATACATGAAATATTCGTGGTGTGACGTTAAACAAAAATCAATCAATCAATCAAAAACCATTCATTAATTACTACTAAATTGAAACATGAATCGTAAATCAGGAACTGATTTGGCATGTACAGTATCCACAGATGCCTGAAACAACAGAGTGTCCCATATGTTACCACTTGGTGTTCACACAAGTCGAGTCATTGTTACATGAATATAAATGCAAAACAGATGTGGGTTAATATTATGCACAATGATAAAGAATAGCAGAAGAGACATACACTGAAAACGTTTGTACAATCAAACATCAATGCAAATTTTTGTATCGGTTTTGTTTCTGTATATTTTGCATAATTGTTGGTTTTGCTGAAATGCAGTAGTTAGTATTTATTTAAGTAACCCCTTACACCCCTTAACCCCTCAGCAAGCTGAATAACCATTACAAATTATTTTGATTCGAAATTGTATCAAATCGACAAAACTTACCTTGATTATTCTGATACAAGATACGAAAGTGACTGGTGTCAAGTGACGATGGTACTAACAAAAATGCACCATAGCAGACATTCAGGCACCCCTAAAATTCATAGAAGAGACCCAAGAGAAGTAAGCGTTTCCTGAATGGCTAGTCACACCCCTTATGAATGCCCTTACAGATAACAAATGTAATGCCAAACTGTGTACAAAGTGTCATTGCCACATAAGAAACAAACGAGGGAATAATAAAGCTATAAACTTAAAAAATTATAATATTGAAACAACCAAGAGGGATCAGGATCCGCGATCAGTTTGTACAAAACAATAGTATGCATCTCTTTAGCAAGGCACCAAGAATGAAATGTGAATATTACACACAGAAAACGTCAAAAACTGGTCGATTATACGACATCAGTTTAGACGTAATTAGGCAATGAAGTGATCATTAAATATAATAAAAGAAAGGATCATGCCTCAATACAAAAGTATCGATAAGAACGAAATAAGGAGAAGAAATCAATTGACAATAGATCACAGTATCAAATAGAAATAAAGCTTAAGAAAGGGATCATTTGTCAATGTGTCAATGTCAAACAGAAAATAAAGGGAGACAAAAAAGTCAACCGTTGATTTATCAAAATATCAAATACAATGAAATATAACTCTAAGAACATATTTACTGAGATTAATTTAGTGAACCAGATACGCATTACAAGTGATTATGTTTTTATTTTTCAATTGTGATTTGATTCTTTTGTAGATCAATTCGCTTATCCCTGTATCCCGACTCCCTGACTTCAACTTCATGATATAATTCATTATCTTGACTGATGTTGTTATAATAGATTATCCCTATTTCCCATCTCTCTGACTTTAATTCTCTGATATAATTCCTTGATTGATGTGGTCACAATAGATTACATAACAATATCAGAATACATTTACACGTAAAACGTGTGGTGCACGATATGTGCATATCTTTAAAATGATGCTCAATGCCTAAACCGTGGAAATCGAAGATATTTGAAGAGCAAATTCATTAACAAATTGACCTAAAAGTAAGAGCCAAATGACCTAGACCGAGACAGGACAAAACCTCTTTTATTACCGGTTTTTTAGCTCACCTGAGCGTAGCTCAAGTGAGCTATTGTCATAGTGCAGCGTCCGTCGTCCGTCCGTCCAGAACCGCTGCACAGAATTTCACCAAACTCCATAGGAAGTAAGTACTCAAGGTCCTCTACAAAGTCTGTGTTTTTTATGCCGATCCCTGATCCAAGATGGCCGCCATTGGCTCTGATTGGTTGACACATTTTCGACTTCTCCAGAAATGCTACACAGAATTTCACTAAACTTCATAGGAAGTAAGTACTCAAAGTCCTCTACCAAGTTTGTGTTTTTTATGCCGATCCGTGATCCAAGATGGCCGCCATTGGCTCTGATTGGTTGAAACATTTTCGACTTCTCCTCCAGAACTGCTGCACAGAATTTCACCAAACTTCATAGGAAGTAAGTACTCAAAGGCCTCTACCAAGTTTGTGTTTTTTATGCCGATCCGTGATCCAAGATGGCCGCCATTGGCTCTGATTGGTTGACACATTTTCGACTTCTCCTCCAGAACCGCTGCACAGAATTTCACCAAACTTCATAGAAAGTAAGTACTCAAGATCGTCTACGAAGTTTTTGTTTTTTATGCCAGTCCGTGATCCAAGATGGCCGCCATTGGCTCTGATTGGTTGAAACATTTTTGACTTCTTCTCCAGATCGGCTGCACAGAAATTCATCAAACCTCATAGGAAGTAAGTACTCAAGGTCCTCTACCAAGTTTGTGTTTTTTTATGCCGATCCGTGATCCAAGATAACCGCCATTGACTCTGATTGGTTGACACATTTTCGACTTCTTCTCCAGAACAGCTGCATAGAATTTCATCAAACTTCATGGAAAGTAAGTACTCAACATCCTCTACCACATTTTTGTTTTTTATGCCGATCCGTGATCCAAGATGGCCGCCATTGACTCTGATTGGTTGACACATTTTCGACTTCTTCTCCAGAACCACTGCACAAAAATTCATCAAACTGCAGAGAAAGTAAGTACTCAAGGTCCTCAACCAAGTTTGGTGTTTTTTATGCCGATCCGTGATCCAAGATGGCCGCCATTGACTCTGATTGGTTGACACATTTTCAACTTCTTCTCCAGAACCACTGCACAAAATTTCACCAAACTGCATAGAAAGTAAGTACTCAAGGTCCTCTACCAAGTATAGGTTTTTCATGCCGATCCGTAATCCAAGATGGCCGCCATTGGCTCTGTTTGATTGACACATTTTCATCTTCCTCTCCAGAACCCCTGCACAGAATTTTTTGCTTGCTTGAAAATATGCACTTTGTGCTCATGTGAGCGATATAGGCCCACTTGGGCCTCTTGTCTTTTTGTTTTGTTTTGCTTTTGTGAGTAAAGTTAGAGTATTACCTTCATATTCCTTCACGAAACTGAAGTATTTATGTCCACAACTGGAATGTGTATTTGTCTGAGATCGAAACATCTCCACTGTAAGATGTTAGAATATAAAACCAGAACAAATCCTAAATGCGGGTAAGCGAATGACCAAATTACAAAATGACCCAAGAGGAAGAACCAAAATCCATCTAAAATCTTTAAAAAATAAAGATTAGTGTTAAATATGCTTCATCTCTTTGTAATAAATATAGAGCATATATACCTTTCAATTAAAACGTGTATACTTTATGTGACAGCCCAGTTACGAAGGAAGCTTGCTATATATTATAGAGTTACTATCTGTTGGTTGTATTGATAGTATACATAATTACATGTATACATATCATCGTATTTCTTCGTAATGCGATGATATGCGGTAGTATTTTATTGCTGTATTGTTGAGTTATGGTTTGGGACATTGATGGCGGGACAGACGATCTAGGTTTGACTGTCGACTTCCTTCTACCAAGTTGCTATTGTTGAAGAGAATATAAACCCTTAAAAATTTTATTTGATTTTAACTATAAGATTCCTAAGAATTTTGGACTTGCTAGTTATGTCATGCGATTTGCTTTCTAATGGATAATATTTATTTGCAATTTAAATTTTTATGAACAAATTATTAGTGTCTAATAGGTATTTACTGAGGTCTCTTTATTGAAGACCTGTTTGGGTATTAATATTAGAGAGATTTCATACATCAGCTACGAATACTTTGAAGTTAATTGACGTGTTCGAATACATACCAAGATATCCTGATGATATTTTAACAACTGATAACTCTGACTTGTAAGATACATTATACTGACGACGTTTGACATTGCACTAAAATTATAGGAAATAACATACAGACTAGTATTTACAATGAACTGATAAAAACTGATAACCGGGACTCAGGATGTGAGGGACCTGAAATTGATACCCGCCGTGCAGACCTCGATTTGCTCATATAAATGTCACTTTTGGAGGGAGGGGGTTTGAGGTATTCTCTGTCCATAATGCATTCCGTAATTATATTTCATGACGACTTCTTTCATAATGCTTTAACTTTATAATAAGGAATATTTCTGCATGTTAAATTTGTATTCTGTGAGTGTACTGCATTGGCAAGGTGGGCCTGTTATCTGATTAACCGTCACAACTTGGTGATAATTCTCATTTCAATTGACTGTTCAAAATCAGTGCATCAACTGCATTACAGTTAAATATTTTGTAATGTATATTTATGTGATTATGCCTGTTTGCTTCACATGTCTTTGACGTTTTTTTTAAAAAAGATGAATCAAATTTTTTCCTCTCTTCCAATATTCATAGTGACCATAATTCAATTCATTAGTTATATTACAGACACGCGTACTTATGCTATAATAAATTCTTCCCTCTTATATAATATTCAGCAGTAAGCTACAAAAACATTAACCATATTAATTAAGGCAAAAGGCAGAGTAGCTTCCTTATTTCTCCTATTATTTCGATCAATATATGGTCAGTTTCAATATGAAGACGGTCTGTCATGCAATACAATCTTCTATGTCTTGGTGACAGCGAAGAAAATGTATGTTAAGTATTAATTGTGCTACTCCATGTCGACAATAATACGATATCTTTTACGACGTAATCAACATTGTGCGATTCCTCCAATCGAATATTGGTGATATTTCTAATCATTACTTGTTGAAAGGTAAGATCAGTTATTTGGAATTTTCGAACATAATTAGAATAAAAATAAATAAAAAAAGAAAAAAGAAAAATTGAGAATTTTTTCCCTAAAAGTCAAAGTGCTCCCAAAAATTTCCTCCACAAACTATTCAACGACGAAATGTTCTGATCTCATTTACCCTATCATTTTAGATTCACCAATGTAACATTCAGCCATTACGATATGTTTATTAACTATTAGTCAAAATCCAATATGACAAATGCTGACATGATAATCAGTAGAAACATAGATACGTCTCCGATGCAGAAAATTTACATATTGACCCATTACCTTTATCTGAACGATATGTACCTTTATTTGTAATGTTTACAGAGATTACAGTTTAATTTAGTGGGTAAGTCACTGCATACACATTTAAATCACGAGAAACGAAAAATAAAACTTATCCCATATATCAAAGATGTTATTCCACATCCTTGATAACATTAAATTTTGATTACTCGTCCTGAAATTCTACTAAACGAAAATGTCATCTAGATCTTGCAAAAACCTTGATAATCTAAACGAATGATTTCCTGTATTTATTTTTTTTTTTTTATTTTCTGATGATGTCTTTGTTCGTTTTTTCGGTTTTAATTCAGTTCTTTCTTAACGTATTCCAATTTTAACTGACAACCCAATCAATCATATGAACCATGTCCTTAATCGGGCAAGATATGCTCTCAGAATATAAAGTCAGTATACATTGAATCATTGCATCACTCGAAGGTCGCAAGCGCAATAAATTGTGGATTTCTTGGTAATATCATAGACGAGAGATAATTGATTTAATATTATATGTACAATAAATCAGATATCAATGTTTATTTTATATAATGACACACAGCTATTTACCAAAACTGTAAAATAAATCACACACACACACGCGCGCACTCACACACACACAATCGCATTTTAATAACCTGATTGTTAAGTAGGCAAACCAACAATTGTATAAAGAAAGCATGTTAGGACATATAGGATTACTTATAACTTTTTCTATCTATCTCTATCTGGCTATCTGGGAGCCAGGTAGCGCAGTTGGTAGCGCGCTCGCTTCTCACCAATGCGACCCGGGTTCGATTCCCGGTGTGCTATGTGAGATGGTGGGGCTGTCACCAACCTGGCTTCGTGGGTTTTCTCCGGGTACTCCGGTTTCCTCCCACACAAACGACACCCTTACGCCAAGATCTGTGCCAACGAGCAAGATTTATATAAGTTGTTAACTTGTTTCTTAATCGTTGTAAAATAAATAAAGTTTAAATTTTAAATTTTTTTTTATCTATCTATCTATCTGTCTACCATAATTTGAATGCCAATGTTGTTAAAATGTTCGCTGTAGATGTAAAATTAGCGTTTGTGGTAGTGAAATATTACATTTGTTTATTTATGTTTTTTATGAATGACATAATTTACGTATTTCAGATGCATAATGGTAAATCATCAACAATTCCTTCATACCAGGATGCGATCGAACCTGTGAAACCTAAGCCAGGTAAGAACATGAATAATGCAGAAATATAGTATCCTGTAAATTCAATTATGTAAATTCGCATTATCTATAGTAAGTAAAGAGTTACATTGTTGGGGATATGTTAGATACTGTCAGCAAGAGAATCATTGTTAACTAGATAATGCACAAAATTGTCGCAATAAACAAACACTAATCACACTACAAATCTTCTGCTCTTATACGGTGCGTTATCAATAATAATGATAATAATGATATTTTTCAGATATGAAAAAGAAAATGAGGAAATTTTGTATTGATATTAATCAACAAATAGATATCATAGATAGCAATCGATGCTTACTTTTATCGTATTTTCTAAATCACAATAGTTATGTCCTTTACAACAGTAAAAGCAGGCAATAAGGCAAGTAATCTGGATAAACAGAAGAGTAAGCAGAGCTTGTGTGTTTCTATGATGAACGCACAGGAGATGGAGACACCTGATCAAGGTATTTCTGTAGTGATGATGTTGTCATGCACAATGTAAACAACTTTGACTCTAAAGCACATCGCTTCTAACACTTATGCTAAAGCGCATCGCACCCAATGCTTCTGCTAAAGCACATCGAGCACAACACTTTGGATAAAGCACATTCCTATTGATGCACATCACACATGCATACACACATCTGCTAAAGCATATCGCACACAGTGCCTCTCCAGTAAAACTGCAGGATATGTAATATAGAAAATAAGCAGAGTAATATAAACCCCACAGATATAGACATGTCAATACATGTCATATCTACATTTTAATACATGTCATACCTACATGTCAATACATGTCATATCTACATGTCAATACATGTCATACCTACATGCCAATACATGTCATATCTACATGTCAGTACTATATAGATTAAGATATTTCATCATTTGAAGTATTGTATATAAGTATATACTCCCGTAGAAAATAATTCTTTGAAAGTATCAATATATGAAGTGGGGTGATGCATAGTGATTAAGATGCACACTTTTAGAAATTTTAAAATATTTTAAAATTCTCAAAAAAGCATGCCCTTAAAGTAATTGGTTTCCGTGATGATTCGGTTCAGACCACCTCAGTAACTTCTGGTTATCTTATACTTTTGATTATAATATTCATATACCTGGTTTAGGAAAGTTGTGATGCAATGCTTACACTTTTCAGGTTTGTCTTCTCTTTAAATGAGTATAAATACAAAGAATAACAATTACAGAATATCTCAACGATATAGCACGATATGCTTGTATGTGGCTTCCACACACATTCATTATCATTTACATGTAAACACGTAATTATTATTACACTGTTAAATCAAGTTTTCACTGTTTTGTGAGTTATGATTTTTTTCTCTATTTTTTTTTTTTTTTTTTTTTTGGTTCGTTTCTTCTAGTATTTACCTATTAGACTATATTACTACACGCTTTAGAATATTAGCATTTTTATTTTCAAGCTGTTATTGATACGAGCACTTTGGATTGCAATACATCACCACCATTAAAGTCGTCATCTCCGAAACTAAAGGTCGCTCCTTACATTCGTGCCTCAGAGGAAAATAATTCTCCGGAGCAAGTCGTATTAATTCCTCTTAAGAATCAACACTCGCAACAAAAGAATTCAAATCTTACAAATATAGAAACTGACACTGGCTTCGACATAAAACAGAAGTCAATTTTCAACCATACAAGCAATGTATCTTCAACGGAAACGTGGGAAACATTGCTGAGACAAACGAAGATTGGTCTACAAAGTCTGAGGTCAAAGACTGCGAAAGAAAGATGGTCAATTTTGGCTAAACCAGAAATAAGAACCAGGTTACTAAAAGTAAATAGACCGACTGACCTCGTCAATGACACTGTAAAACGTGAAGAATCGATGAAAGACTTTAAAAATCAGACAAACTTTATTCGACCTGTGTACAAGACGATGGCTTTAGAATGGGTGGATTACAATACGGCGAAAGAATATCCCAAAGATACAGACACCGTGGCCAAAGATCCCCTTTATATCGGATGGACCAAAATCTTTGCACGTAGAATAAGACAAAACCTGAAGAAACCGCAAGTTAAGTTTTGTGACGGCACGTGTGATTGGTGAAATTGTAGTCATTCTAAGTGTCAAAACGTCATGTGTTACTGGTAAGAAAAAACAAAAGATCGCATTCCAAATTGTAAACAAGAATGATATATATATATACAATTTTGAGTTATGCTATTAGCTTGTCTGATACTACTATGGAAGGCTAGTATTCTGATTGAAAATTATGATGCATCTAAAACCTACAAAATTTGTCATCTTATGAAACAAATGTTGATAATTTGTTATTTCATCTTTGATGTTAAATAGACAACAAAGTAGGACAGAATATATTCTACGGATTAATCTATCATTTAATTTTCTTTGCGTTCAAGGTTTTGCGGCGAATCTGATTGGTTAAAAAATTTAGTTCATTTCTGCATGAACAAAATTTTGAGTGCAGATATGTCACAATTGCCGGCGCTACTTTCCTCTGGAATGCGAAACCCCGTTCTATTTATGGAACCGTGATTCCCGTGTTGTTAATCGATTGCATTAAATTGTTTCGTTATATATTACGAATGCAAAGTACAAAAGAAATCGCACTTCACTTCAGAAACTATTAAATATAGAATATAATTTCTTACTCTTATTCAATAAAAATGTAAATTATAACTAGATCTATCAATTAAACTACAGTACAGTGCAGTGCTGTTTAGAAATGCATGCAGACAAGTACAAAATAAAAACAGTAATGTACTCGTCTGCTACTAGCCGATCGTTTGACAATGGACGTTGATAACTAAAATGTTTACGGTATCATACCCGACTGGGCAAACTGAACGGACACCAGAGCAAGTGCTGCCTCCGATCCAAGTCCTTGAGCCTACATTTTCCACCTTGTGACACGCACGTGTACCAGTCAATATACATTGCATTTCTGATGATACTAGTACAATTTAAAATGTAAATACCTTAGGTAACAGATTATCATCCTCATATGCATCTTTCATTAAGTCGTGTTTTAAATAATTGTTCATTCTTTTTCACTTCTAATCTATTCAATAGACACTAGGATCAAATTTTCGAATTTCGTGTTAGCCGCCATTATTGACTTCAAAATGTTGTTTACCTTGTTATTGTATTACTACGCGATCACGTCACATATATCAGAGATAAAAAAAAAGTAATGTAGTGCCATAATAAATTATGTTTCTTGGACACTTATTTAATTTTTGTTTTCATATAAAAGCTAAATAAAATGATAAGAAATGAATCCTATATTTTTTTGGTTGATTGAGGTATCAACCTAAAATTTGGACGGAAAACTTTTGCATCAATGCGCTTCGCGCACTGATGCAGTTTTCCGTCCAAATTTTAGGTTGATACCTCAATCAACCAAAAAAATATAGGATTCATTTCTTAAATACTTAAGTGTTTCAAATTAACAGTACAGTTAACGGAGAAGCTTTTTATCACATGTATTTCCTTCATTACGATATTGTAATAACAATGAAAAATCCAACTTAAAACCTGTGGGCTTAATATTAGAACCTATAGTCGTAACATCAACCTTAAAATCCAGCAGGCATAGCATCCACCTTCACTATCTGTAGGCGTAACATCAACCTTAAAAACCAGCAGGCGTAGCATCCACCTTCACTATCTGTAGGCGTAACATCAACCTTAAAAACCAGCAGGCGTAGCATCCACCTTCGCTATCTGTAAGCGTAACATCAACCTTAAAACCAGCAGGCGTAGCATCTACCTTTACTATCTGTAGGCGTAACATCAACCTTAAAAACCAGCAGGCGTAGCATCCACCTTCACTATCTGTAAGCGTAACATCAACCTTAAAATCCAGCAGGCGTAGCATCCACCTTCACTATCTGTAGGCGTAACATCAACCTTAAAAACCAGCAGGCGTAGCATCCACCTTCACCATCTGTAGGCGTAACATCAACCTTAAAAACCAGCAGGCGTAGCATCCACCTTCACTATCTGTAGGCGTAACATCAACCTTAAAAACCAGCAGGCGTAGCATCCACCTTTACTATCTGTAGGCGTAACATCAACCTTAAAAACCAGCAGGCGTAGCATCCACCTTCACTATCTGTAGGCGTAACATCAACCTTAAAAACCAGCAGGCGTAGCATCCACCTTCACTATCTGTAGGCGTAACATCAACCTTAAAAACCAGCAGGCGTAGCATCCACCTTCACTATCTGTAGGCGTAACATCAACCTTAAAAACCAGCAGGCGTAGCATCCACCTTCAATATCTGTAGGCGCAACATCAAGTGAAAGACAAATAGTCGTAACATCAACCTTAAAAACCAGCAGGCGTAGCATCCACCTTCAATATCTGTAGGCGTAACATCAAGTGAAAGATAAATAGTCGTAACATCAACCTTAAAAACCAGCAGGCGTAGCATCCACCTTCAATATCTGTAGGCGTAACATCAAGTGAAAGACAAATAGTCGTAACATCAACCTTAAAAACCAGCAGGCGTAGCATCCACCTTCAATATCTGTAGGCGTAACATCAAGTGAAAGATAAATAGTCGTAAAATCAACCTAAGAATCTACAGTCGTAACAACAACCAATGACTCGTAACATTAAATTCCAAAAGTAGCTGTAACCTCAACACTAGGATTTATAGTTAAAATCTTGGCCTTAGAACCTGTAGTTTTAACATCAGACTTAGAGCCTATAACATTGACATAAAGTTCGGGATCAATTATCTAGCATCAACCGTATGACTGTAATCCTAACATCAACTTTAGGACCAGAAGTCGTTACATCAGCTTATAGTGTACAATCGTAACTTCAAATTGAGAACCTGTAATCGTAACGTCAAACTAATGAATAATAGTCGTAACATAATCTTTCTGACCTGTAATCGTATCACCAACCTTTGGATCTGCTGTTGGTACACAAAATTTTGCCATACAATCGAAACACCAACCTTAGGACTTGTAGATCAGCCTTAGAACTAGTAAACTGTACATTTACCATTGAACCACGAAACCGTTTTCGTGCCCTTTTAAAGAAAAAATTTCTATGCCCCCTTTGAAGAATTTTGCTGCTGTCGGTCCGTTAGTATGTCGGTCGGTTCATTTACAGTTTCCGCTCATTATCTATAGAACCAATAAAGATTTTCATTTGATATTTGGTATATAGATGATATATAGGTCAAGTTTAAACTTGGTTGTTTTTCAATAATTATTGTCATACTTATCCTCCATCGGACTTGAAAAATGTCTTAAAATCGGGAAATTCAGCTCATTATCTCAAAAACGGATAGAGAGATACTGAATTGATATTTTGCATGCAGATACATCTTAAGTATATCTAGGTTAAGTTCAAATTTGGTTATGGTTTAATAATTTTTGTCAGAGTTATTCTCCTTGGACTTCGGAAATTTCTTAAAATTAGCAGTTTCCGCACATTATCTCTGAAACCAATAAAGATACTGAAATTATATTTAACATACTGATACATCTAAAAGATATTAAGGTCAAGTTCAAATTTGGTAATGGTTCAATAAAGTTTTTAGAGTTATCCCCTGGGAATTACTTACGATTAGCAGTTACAGTTGGGTGCAGTCCTAACCTTACATTCAAGTTCACTTGACAAGTGCACTTTAAGTTAATTTTTCGTCCTGAGAACCGTTCATAAAGTTTAGTCAAGTACACATGATATCAAGTTTACTTTAAAAAAATTCCGTCTTCACGTTTACTATCACGTGACACCAAGTTTACTTTTCACGTTTGTTTATTAAAATTATCCAGTTTCGTATAACACGATAGAAATAATTGTCTTATTATGTACAATTGCATATTCTATATATAAAAAATTGTTTTCTTAGAAAAATATAGTAAATGTACATTTATATAGAAACTAAACTAAACTAAGTGCAATCGGAGTAAACTTGGAATCAGTAGTTTAGTGGTGTTGTCACCAAGTAAACTTGAAAAGCAGTCATAAAGTTAACTTGAAGTGCACTTTATGTAAGGTTAGGACTGCACCTAACTGTATTTTCATTTTCTCCGGAACAACTAGATATATTGCATTGATGTTTGGTATACAGATACATCTTAAGGATATCTAGGTCAAGTTAATAAGTTATAATTTAGATATGGTTCAGTTATTTTTGTCAGAGTTATCCTTTTTGGACTTTGAAAATTTCTTGAAATATTCAGTTTCATCTCACTATCTCAGGGACGAATGAAGATACTGAGTTGATGGTAAAATGATACATGATGATACAACATCTTGGTCAAGTTTTATAATGTATATTAAAGAAATGATAATCGCTGATGATTGATTGCTGATCATTGAATATATACTGATTCCGCTTCAATTCTCAGTAACCGATATAGAAAAATTGAAAGGAGGGTCAGTGCTTTATGCCCACGTTACAAAAATAACCAAAGGGCGGGGGGATATGCTACGTTGGCGTTGCTCTTGTCTATTTTTATTTAGTCGGCCGTGTGTTATCTAATGATATAAAGAAATAGAATGTCGTACATCAAAAACATTTTAAATATTTACCAACAATTTCTTTAGCAGCAAATGTTTGATTGTTTGAATCATTTAAGCAGGAGTTACACATGACCATGTCCCGGTGCTTGACCTGAATTTGTAGAAATATATTATACATATTATTTCAGCCTGTCATTATATCATATGGTAGATCTTAAATTTGTTTGTAACATTTGATATGGAACGCTATTTCCTTCCCTTTTTTACTTATGCTTAAACCAGTTAGAATCCACCTAACTGGGCCGAGTAATCTCACCAATTAATATTAAATATTATGAAATTATAATACATAATTATGAGTGTTTTAGAGTACATCAGTAAGTACCATATAGTATATATTTCATTTCTGAAATGTATAAATCAAAATTAATAGCTATTATTATAATTGTAATTAAAATATATTTTAACTAAAATTTTCCCTTATATTGGTAAGTGTATTTTTGTAAAATAAAGATGCATATATACATTTTTTTTAGTGTGAAGTGGATCTAGATTTATATGAATTTTAGATATTAATATGTGCAATTATGCATATATAAATGTATCATTGTATGTATCAATTGAAATAACATACTTTTATTGAATACCAAAACATATTCATATATTGTTTTTCGTTCGCACGAGGAAAGTTTCTTGTTCAAATGAAATTTTTCTGTCGTTCGAAAGAGATAATTTCTCATTCAAACGAGATAAAACTATTTCTTTTTTAAAATAACACGAAAACGGCTTCGTATTGAATCTTTAGTCGTATCATCGTGTAATCATGGAACAACTTCTAATCAAGAAAGTAAAATCGTGTACGTGTCACAAAATATACTTAAAGTTTGGTATGAGGGAAAATATGAAGTGCTTTAGACAAGGCACAGACACTGCATTTATTTCGAGGTACGTAATTTAAATATTTTCCAATTCTCTGCTAGTAATTATATCGATAACAGTTCTGAGATTTCTAAAAATATTTTGAAACTAAGGAGAATCTTATGCGTACCCCGATGACCAGAAACTTGAATGGCACCCTATCACACCTCTTTTTCGTTCTCTTTAAAACTCGACCTATCACGCTCCTTTCTTTTATCATGTTCGCTACTACAGGCAACATGATAAAATTAAGAAGCGTGATAGATCGAGTTTTAATGAGATTAACCTCTTTTTTTCCAGAGATTAGTGCTTGTCTTTCCTTTCTTTGTTCTTTCTTCTTTTCCTTTCTGATTTTGTCATATACCCAGGATTTATTATAATGATATTCATGTATTATTCAAATTTTTTTATTCAGTGTCGTCTGTGTGTCTTATTAACATTATCCTGTATTTTTCTGAAACCATATTAACATAAGCGCAAGCTACATATGCCATTATAACTTAAGAAATCAGACAAGTTATGTGCAAGACCGATTTATCGTTAAATTACTTGGTTTGTGTAAACATGTGCTAATTAAATATTTAAAACATTCATTGAATACTTTACTGAAATAAAAACTCAACTTGGATACTTCCCCTTGTGGTAATTAGCATACGCGGCATCATTACCATGCTACACATTGTTATTGAGATAACTTGCAGAGAGTTAACAACGAACCCATTACCATTATCTACCAAACAAAGACAACAAATCTAAGGAAAAACTGTTATTTTTCAATGTCGTTGGAGAATATGTCGTAAAAGAAAACGTGGGAAAATTCAAACGTGAAGCGGATGATAATTGTTTTGGTAAGTAATTTTAACTGATACAACGTTTGAATGTATTTCACATTAATGCTTACTTATTATTATTATTTTCAATTACATCGCGTCTTAGCAGAGTGGCCTGTCATTCATGGATGTTCTCTCCTTTATGTTACCTCATGATTTTCAATCATTCAGGAGCTCTAGATATGTGACTCACTCGTATCTGGCATTTTACTTCGATATGGATACATACAATAAGCACTCGGATATGGCACATACATAGCTTACTACTGCTTATTACCTATTCCATGCACTAGTGATGTATAATCGTGCACGCTTAGCTGTGGTAAAAAATCACGCTTTCCATATATTGTAATCGATGTGTGATGACCAATTCAGAATACAGGTTATATAGTTACCTGAAGTAAAAAACCCAGAAGTACCGAACGGTAAACCATATCTCATAGTTCATGGATTAAAAAGACAATGTCGTGTATAGTGTCATATTCAGACAAATGCAAATAAAATCGCGGTGCGACCAGGTGCCCGGCAGGAGTAAGCGTCCTCAGGTTGAAGTAATTTGCACATGAATTTGATCCATCATTTTGTGCATGAATGAATTAGTAATTCATTTGTATTAGTGTTCATAGTAATTATTACTATTTTTATTATTACTGTTATTTACTATCATCATCATCATCATCATCATCATCATCATAATTATTTTCATTATTATCATTCTATTTGTTCTTGTTGTCGTTTTAGATTTATATTATTGTTTTTATTTCAGTTCCTCCAAAATTTTTCCAGAATGGTCGACGGAACTTTCCTGTTCGCGACGGTGGAAGTTCTCCAGGCTCTGATCGTACTGTCACTCCTAGAAACATAATTATTGAATCTCCAAAACCTAACAAATATTGACAATCTTTTTAAAAAGAAGTTGTACAAACTTGCCGTAATAGCAGGTATTTGAATTATTATTTAAGAAATAAAACATCTACTGGGTTTATGGCATAAAGCCCTAAAGTTTATGATGCACATGTTATTATTGTTACATCAGAGACTACTGGAATCTATGAATTTCATTGGTCATTTGGGAACAGTTGGAACCATAAATTTTCTACATGGGTTTCTGTAAGTTTATCATCTGCCTTTGGTACTCTAGTATGTTATATAGGTTATTATTTAAGGATCATCTGCTGCTCTTTAGTATTTGAAGATATGATGGTCCCACAGCAGACAGACATTTTTAAAAACTTCTGAGGATGAAATTTACATTAGAAAATGCATGAAGTCAAATGCTCATGAATGAAATGAATAATAATAATAAGAAGAAATAATAAATGAATAAACATCAAATAATAATGATAAAAAACAAACGAATTCGGTGATTTGATGATATATTACCAACAGGTGGGGGACTGGCAACTGCCTGATTCACTGTATAGAAATAAAGACCTATGCAACGGACCCAACCGAAGCAATGGAAGATCTGTACTTATCACCCTTATCATGACACGAACATAGGTTTTACTGTGTAATCCGACAGGCAGGTCACCGGTTAGTTTGTGGTTGGACTCTGATCTTTCAACCATTAGCAAATTAAGCAAACTGATTGAACTATGCCGGTTCTAAAACGAAAGAAAAGAGAAAATAACAACAGTGTAAACAGACTTTTTTATATGAAACTGCCCTCCTCCACCTTTTTCATTAAACAAACAAACAAACTGAACTGTAAGTGTAATATTTGTATAAATGTGGATGCACTTTTATATGATTTTTTTCTGAGCAGTTTCTTCTGGAAACCGATTTCTGTTATTGTGGTGTGTACGAAATCTTGGGAATTTTGTCAATATTAAAACATTAACGCGTTTTACTTAATGGTATAACCCAGAGTTTAAGAAGTTCCTTAAAACTGACCCATTTATGGGCAAAAATTATTATATCAGATGACATCACAATAATGTACACCTCGGTAATACCTTCGACAAACATTGAAAATGTATTGTGACGTCACGAAATTCAAGAATTATTCAGCAAAACGATGGGTCAATTAATTATTGTATCACATTGAATAATGGATGATATTGTTGTCTTTATACAACACATTTGTTCACAGCATAATTTCAATATACCGATAGTTCGAATTTCATTATGTATAAGACATTGAAATTTATTTAAATTTAATAAAATCGATCCATAAATGCAGGGCAGTTCCGTCCGTTGAAATGCACTTTAATAATGTAAAGATGATGGATAAATCCAAACCACAAGTCCAAAAATCATGAAACCATAGGACATACAAAATCAGTGAAAATGAAAAACAAATGGAAAATAACAAAATATGTCTACTTGAAGAGCATATGTGAACCCCTGTGATGGAGTGAGATCAGGTGCCCGGGGAGAGTGAGCATCTCCTGCTTGCTAGCAACACCCGTCACATATACCCCGTAGAAAGAGTCAAATCGTGTGAATTCCATATGTATCTATATATGGAGAAGTCGAAGTAGGTAACCTTCTAGTATAGAAGGTGTCAAATCTGTGTAAAGTGATCGGAATCGGTCTCAGTCCAGAATATCATTTAAAAGTCTGGATAACGAGATATCATATGGAGTAATAAGAGTCTCGTAACGACCGTAGAACTTCCTCAGTGACGATGCTAGTCTAGCACATATATAACCCTGGTTGAGCAGCTTAACTGAAAGTCGCCTAGCCCTCAGAACAAAGTCATTGTAATTTGAACATGCTCTGGAGTAACGTATTAACTGAGATATGAATACGCCGTATGCGGGCGATGATGGAATGTTGCTACTTATGAAAGGAAAGTTTGTGATAGCGAAATTGAAATCGTCACGTTTGTCATAGAGTGAGGTGTTCAATTGACCATTAATGTCGAAAGACAACATAATATCTAAATACGAAGTAGAATTACTAGTTTCTGTGGTTTCTTTGACCTCCAGTTCACTTGGATAGATGATGCTAAGGTAATCCGCAAATGAAGGATTATTAATTGAAAGCAAGTCATCTATATATCTGTAAGTAAAATTGAAGCCAAGAGCCAATTGTTTTTTTCCTTGCGAAAGCAAAGACTGAATGAACTCAGCTTCGTATGAATAAAGGAATATGTCAGCCAGAAGCGGAGCACAGTTAGTGCCCATTGGAATGCCGACAATTTGTTGAAAAACCTTACCTCCAAACACCACAAAAATGTTATCGATAAGAAAGTTCAACATCTGAATGACAGCTGTTTCACTGTATTTATTTTTGGAATCAGAATTTTCCCTAACAAAGTAAGTTTTATCGTGGCCTATTACTATCTATTTGAATTTGCGGCTTCCGTTTTTACTAGTAAATGCATTTTGAATAATTTCCGCTGTCTGTCTTTTAATTTCTGATGAGGGATCGTTGTGTACAGAGTCGAAAAGTCAAAAGACTTGATGGAGTGAATTTTAGTAAAACTTTTTGATTTTAGATGTTCTAACAACTCTTTTGAATTTTTAAGGATCCACATTTGATTAATTCCACTTCTGGAATATACTGTTTCGCAATATCTATGAAGGCCAGATTTAATTTCTGATAATATTTTTGTGAGTAGCATCGATACAGATTTTGTGGAACACTTCGAGGAACCAGCGATAAAGCGTTGTTTGTACGGAGTTTTGTGCATTTTTGGAATACAGTACAAATATGGAAGTTCTAAATTCAATTTATTTGAGTCAATACCAAACGTATTGAGGACAGATTTATGATTCTCGAGTACTTCCGAAACCGAAAAGTTCGTGAGAGTATAAGTAGGATTTCCTGGAGCTGAATTTAATCCTAATTCTTTCACTAGGCTGTCAAAGTAATATTTCTTACAAGTAAATGTATAATTATTAGATGCTTTATCTGCTGGTGTAATGATATAATGTTCTTGGAGGAAGGTAAGTTCTCTGACAACATCAGGATCTTTAAAAATAGATTCGAATCTGGTGTTTACAGAACCTTGTAATTTTTTAATTTTTGATCTCAGCAGTACTGCAATAGATTTTATCCATTCCGAAAGAGTGTCGACTTGTACTTCCTCTCTTTTTGCCCATCGTGTGGCATATTCCTCGCAGCAGTTCATAATATTCTCAAAATTTTGGCTCCATGTGAATGATCTGGGTTCTCTGTATTTTGGACCTTTAAGTAAAAGTTCTCTTAATTTAGTGTTTTTAACTATATCGAGATCACCAGTAATGACATGGCCACAAGGAGAATATACGAAATTAGACGAGGAACATGCACACGGTTTAGAATGGCATGCAGAGTTCAAGATCAAGACACTGTAGTATATTAGAAATAATTCAGCTGCAACAATAAAAGGCATAGCTAACTAGGATTCAAAGCAGTAAAAATTATAGTTTTTTTTTTTGCTTATTTATTTATGTGTATTTTATTTCCTACTTATTCATATTTAATATATTTCATTATAACTAGGTCAGAGGTCTGATTAACTGCCTTAACAACAAAATTAAGTAAGCACAAATTTTAATTATACTAAAACCCGATAGTCACGTTTCCGACTGCAGTCAATTGATATGATAAATTTGCTTTTTTAAGATTGCCATAGATTTAATGTAGTAGAAACAGCATATATTTCAAATTTTAGAATTAATACAACCAAATATGGAGAAAGTAAGATTTATCGACAACGTACTGTTTCACAATGTATATGCATTTATTATAGCTCAAAGACATGAGTCTAAATATAATTCTAAACTGATATAAAACAAAACCGAATAATATAATTTGTTAAAACATTTGCGAACGATACATTAATGTTAAAAATGGATGAGGAGACCCTACTTTATATACACTCAGCTTGGCAATTTTACATACGTACTGCAAAAAATAAAGGTTAAAGTTTAAATGTATGTACCGTATTGACCTGATTACTTAAATGCTAA
Organism: Pteria penguin; assembly: GCA_035048485.1. Taxonomy (NCBI): domain Eukaryota; kingdom Metazoa; phylum Mollusca; class Bivalvia; order Pterioida; family Pteriidae; genus Pteria; species Pteria penguin. The sequence continues at coordinate 25,022,581 of CM068588.1, read as the reverse complement.
ATTATCATTATTTCGTAGTAGTAGTAGTAGTAAGAGTACTACTACTACTACTACTAGTAGTAGTAGTAGTAGTAGTAGTAGTAGTAGTAGTAGTAGTAGTAAGAGTACTAGTAGTAGTCATTGATTATTGTCAAACGTCACTCCACGATTATTTCATATATATGGTGACAGCATCTTCCTGGTGCATTGCAGTGAACTTCATATCTTTATAACTGACCCAATCACTGACTGATCCTTTGAGTGTACGTCTAACGTGACACTGGAATTCGGATTTTACTGTCTCATCCGAAATACAGGCCACAGCTGTTCTTATAGGTTCAATCTGGAATTTCTCGGTTCCACTCATCCACTGAGCATCACCGGCCATTAGTATTAGTAGTAGTCGAAATCGTAGTTGCATTAGTAGTAGTAGTAGTAGTTGTTGTTGTTGTAGACAGGAGTAGTAGTAGTCAAATTATTATTATTAGTAGTAGTAGTAGTAGAAGTAGTAGTAGTAGTAGTAGTAGTAGTAGTAGTAGTAGTAGAAGTTGTTGTTGTTGTTGTTTTGTTGTATCTTTTTCTTACTGCAGGTATAAGTCGACGTCGTCGTCGTTGTCTTATTAGTAGTAGTAGTAAAAGTAGTAGTACTTATAGAGTAGTAATGAAAGTAGTAGTAAATAGTAGTAGTGTAAGTAGTAGTGGTATTCGACGTCGTCGCAAAGAATTGTATAACCATTATTGGATAGCCTGTGTCCAATATTGGTAAACATAATATAAACAATACGTTAAGAGATTACAGACTGGCCTTAAAATTCCCATGGTGCCTAATTCCTGTACATCTCATATATGAGAAGCCAAAATGAAATTATTTGTGGCACGTTCCTCTATTTTGTATGAAATATTGAAAAGTTTAAACCCTCAAACTCTTTGATTGAAATTTGTTTACATCGTCACAAAATAATTGCTTTAGGCTAAACAGTATTTCAAAAGCAAGTCTCATATTTGATACATGACGTTTTGTGACAAACGTTTTACTACAAATGGAACTACTTCATTGTAAGTCCAAATGAAGTGATAGTTATATTAATCAATGCTGATAGAAACACTAAAATAAGACTTACAAAGTCTACATTATCAATAGTTTTGCTGATCCTTGATCTAGTCTTAGCGATACAACAGAGTTCTCCTGATTTAGGAGATTCCTGGACCATTCTTGCCTTTCCCTCTCGCCTTGTGTTCTGTTCCAATTGTTTGTCTAGTTTCCATTTCACAAGCATGAGGAGGCGGAAGATAATTTGCAGTAGTATCGACAAGGATATGACGCTGATGAGAAGGCTAAAGCGGTGTAGTTTAGTGGAATCCGGACCCAAGTCGATGACAGTCCTCAGTTGGGACGTATTAGCCATGAGTAGACCAACATCAAAACAACTTAATACCAATTTCTTTCTGGTGTTAAATTTATTATGTGCAGACTGTTCATCGGCATTATCCTGTTTAAAAATTATTTGAGTTGTTGATATTTTAATATTATCTTATAACTTGAATAAAGATATATGTACCACATTTATTAATTGCGAAAAATGCATCAAGTCAAAATACTATATGTATGTATAAACCAACAATACATCATTGTTCCAGAGAGATGCATGTATATACCAACAGTAAATTCATTGCGCTATATTATAAATGTGTATACTAACATTGAGCCAATGTGCCCGATGGACATTTCCACAAAAACAGCCATTCAATGTTGTTCAAATCTCTCTCTCTCTCTCTCTCTCTCTCTCTCTCTCTCTCTCTCTATGTGTGTGTGTGTGTGTGTGTGTGTGTGTGTGTAGGTGTGCTTAATTTCAAATTTTAAATCAGTGACCAACAAAAAGCATGAAGTGATGATAATTACATTACATGCCACTTCACCATTTTCACCAGACTGACCATTTACTTTTTTGGCGCCTGTATAAAAATTTAGACTTCGTGCTTTACACCATTTTGATACGATACAGTGACACCATTGTAATTTCAATTAGTATATCTGGGTGACATCACCTGAGAGATTCACCATATTTATATCTGTAAAGGATTGTTGTTCATCAACACAATTCCCTTTTATTAATGTAACACATGATATAACTTTGTATCAGTTCACAAATGTTTGAAATATTTAAATTAAGTATATTATGATGTGCTTTTAACTTTAAAATTAAACATCACTTTAGACTTTATGCTGGTACACGGTGCTGGAATTCTAAGAATACTCTCAGATCGTTTATATGGCTTAAAGATATGCATACCTCATTACATGTTAGTATATACATGCATACATCTGGCACAACGTTACTGTCTAAATATTTAAATTACAGTAATTTACTGACTGCATGTGCGGTAAATAAGTGTTGAATACATAACTACCCGTATTTCATTTTCATGAAATTCTAAAATGAAGTTGAACCACTGGTAAAAGTTCTCAACAACAATCCCTAGTATACACAGTAGTTGGCTTTTTTTTTTTTTTAGTTATGGATGCAAGCCCCTAAATATTCGAGATAGACTTGACAAGGATATTTCAACAAACCGCTGCCTCTGTGTTGTACATATTTATCGATGAGTTTTAAAAGCTATGAGTAGAACATGTCTGATACAATATCATTACAAAAATGCTTTCGTAGCAGGAGTCTTACCATTGCATTATTCGATGTCGTTTCTACCATATTCGTTTCAGAAATTATGACTGGTTTGTGTGTCAATATTTTGACATTTCCTTGAGATTTGAGTTTTTCTCTTGAATATTTTCCGATTTGAACAACTTGAGCGTTATAATGGGAAAGTCGGGATGTGCGTAATTAAGAGATTGGTTTTACTTTAATTTATTTTTTAAAAGTAAAATTAGGATTTTCCCTTTTAATGTTTTCTTCCGGAGACTGTGCCCAAGTTTAACATTAAGTGGAAATTACTTACAGTTGGGAATTTGAAAGGAACCCACTTAAACTATCAGCCCAATTCTTTACAAAGCGTAAAAGATTTTAGAATTAAATGCATAAAAACTTAATAAATTAAATAGATTTATAGGACATATTTATAAATAAATATCCACGTTTTCGGTAACAGAAATTATTAAAGTTTTGAGTGGATAGATTCAATTGTTATTGATGTCATAAATATTGTAACGGATTACCAATGATCAAGGAATGTCCATCCTGTTGACAGTTCTGACATACACAAAAGGGACATAAGCTAAGTATTTGAGTTTTATGATCTTTCAGTCGTCATCCCACATGCATATATGTAAATATATCGTCAGAAATCCCTTATATCGGCACATATTCTCTACGGGTGTTGCGTGTCGGCGGGAAATCATCTCTCCTCTGTAGCATTCGGATCGATCCCATTTCTGTTCTGATAACCTGTAATTTGAATTCGGCTATCTATTCTGTATTTTGATATTGTTTATATTTTGGTGCCTGATATATGCCTAACTAATGCAGTTATAGGGGACGTCAGTAATAGCCACACGGTGGATAATCAGAAATAAGGACCTTATGTATATGATGCATTGTATCAATATACGTATATGTTCATATATTAGATACATAATCCTATCGTTTAACGTTTACAACATACTTATACTACATAAGGAAGTGAATACTTGACCTACATAATCTTTGTGTGGATCTCCTGTCACTCTCTCTATACCATATTTTAATTTATGTGATCGAAGCGTGAACTAAAGTCGCGTGTTACCAATAAATACGTCGTATGAAAGGTGTTTATACTATAAAGCTACATGTAATTTCAAAACCATTGAAGATTTGGACTGTAATTTGTCTCACTACGAATAAACAACGGAACAAAAAATGTAAACGCTGGTCATTCATGTGTTCACGCTGGAACACATGTGAAGCAAACGTAAATACTGGTCATTTTGTTGAATGCAGACGTTAATATCACGATAAACCAAAGGTGTTATTAACGCACACATGTATATCACTTAACAGTCTTGAAGTAAAACAGCTGACAATACGCTTTATAGGAATAGCGAGTGTATATGTACAACTAGATGCAAATTTGATGAGATCGGAGGTGGTGTTCTCGACGTAATTTGGGTTACGTCTATCGGGATTTCGCGTCGATCAAACCTCTATTTCTATGGAAATTCACGTTTGTCAATTATTCAATATTACATTACTCAGGAATGGATTGCGATATTGTTCATACTTTAGTGCCTTCTATTGTACATTCATTTTGTCATTAAATATGCAATGACTTTTAATATTATGCCATATTGTGTCATAATAGAAATCTACAAATTCTTTTTCTACAGTTTCACAGGTAAACATCAAAACTCAAAGTCCGCCTTTGGTATCGAAATCTAATACTAATATTAAATGTTCTTTACAGATCTACTTCAGACATTTTATCTAAATTCGGAAATGTAACTTTTCAACAATATTATCCAGCGGAATTTCCCATCCCCAATTTCTACGGTGATCTAGTGTACAAACAGGTTCTCAATTATCAAACGCATTCGATATCGACAGTATGACCCCGATATCATCTCTAAGACCATATGTCTTGTATTGGGTCCCTCTACAACCTAATGCAGACTTTTACTTGAGCGTTGTACGCTGGCTAACAGGGCGGTGGGGACTCTATGGCGGGCCTTGTCGAAACCTTTTCATAGTGTACAAGGTCCTGATCTTCGTCTCCTCTTACTGTTAGTCGGGACTCTTATTGATTAAGGATCTGAGCTTGCTTACAGACGGACAGAGCACGGTTTACTAATGTTGATGTCGTCTTACATATTTTTGATAGCAACATATTATTCTATAAACGTTTTGTGTGTAATAAATATCTCTTCTTGAGAAACCTATTGATCATTTTTCTTTATATGGAGGATTATTTACAAATTTTTAAAGTTGTGTCCTTTGATTGTGCTGCGTTTACGGTGAGTGGGATGGTGGGCGCCTTAAACCGGTTTACCACACCAAGTGAGTGACGTTTGTTGCTTCAATTGACGTCCCAAGTCGGTATCGTAATTGCAGCACAATCGAATATTTTTGTCATATCGTTTTTCCGTGTATATTCTACTATTCGCATGTTTTGTGTACAGGTCCTTGGTGATTTGTGTCATACAGCTTTGTCAAATGTCTTCTGTATTCTCTTTTACGGTTATTTTAACGATATTTTGTCATATAATCCCATGAGTTGGTTGATTGGTGTTTTACGTCGCTTTCAACAATTTTTCAGTTATATCGCGACATGCATGCAGGAGGTTACCAATCTCTTAAACATAGGGGCGTAACCCGGAAATCGAACCCGGATCGTCGGCGCCGCAAGCCAATCGCTTAACCATTGTGCCAAGCCTGTCCCTATATAATGCCATGATAGCATAGTCCTTGCATCGTCTTGACGCTAGACCGCCTATGCGTCAGGTGTTTAATACTTCACAACGTTCTGCGTTGTTGTATTCATCGTATCCCACAAAAACACTATTGAATTTAAGGGAAAACCCAATTCATGTGCATCTTTTCATACCTTTTAATGCTCAGTCCATGTTATGATATATAATATATGTAATATGGTTTCTCCTTTTTATAATATAAACATATAACTTGAAGAGAGTGAGTAATGTACAGACGGTTATTCAGTTCTTCGAGGGACTAAAATAGTGATACCGTGATACCATGGGCCCTACGAAATCAGTTCCTGATACAAGCCATCCTGGTATGAAGCTACGTACCAAATAAAAGTTTGGAATAAACTGGGATAGACAGAGACATTGAAATACATTGTAAAAGCTTTTATGGTTGTTAACTTGTAGGTCAACTAAGCAAACCTGAATCAATGATAAATTCAGAAATGCTATCATCGCCATGGCAGAATATAGTTACAGACCTGTTTGGGACCCTTTGAGAGACTTCATAATTTTACTTGTAAATTATTACAGTTGGTGGTGACTGAGATCACAAATGTCACCACATCAGGGAAAATCAATCAGATTCCATATAAAATATTTATCTCTCATGGATAACTAGGTTGTCTTTAGACCAAAAATGGTCATCAGTTTATCAATACACACTTTTAACGCTTCGTGAGAAGCGGGAGTATTATTCATGTCACAGCGCACCGGCCCAAGCAAATAGGGAGGTGAAGCGCCAAAATCAAATAAAGATAGTCTTAGTAATCAGACACTAATTTATCAAATGTTATTTGATACATTCATTAATGTGGTTGCTTTGAAAAGAGCGTATTCACATTTAAATCTACTATTTCATTTGTTAATTGAAAAATAATTTATTGGTAGAATACTTTTCTTCAGGAAGGTGAAGTTGAAACTGAATGTCGTTCGAGTTCTCTAGGTCACTAATATGTGTGTAGCATACTGAAGTTAAGACGCTTTACCATCATTGATATTTTATTTTGTTTTCTTGCGGTTGTGGGAGTTTTATACAATTCCTAAATCGGAAAATTCATAAATTGAAAAGTACATTTTGTGAGAAATTCGAACGTACACGAGGCTGCATGCATTTAGCAGTATTTCTTTTTAGCTCACCTGAGATAAAGTCTCAAGTGAGCTATTGTCATAGCGTGTCATCCGTCTATCGTCATAAACTTTTCACATTTTAGATGTCTTCTTCAGAACCAGGGAAAGGATTTTGATGAAACTTGATGAAGACATGAAGTACTCATGGTCCCCAACAAGAGTTGTTGTCTTTTGTCCCGATCCATCAACACGTGGCGCTTAAAGACCGGCTGCATAAAGTGATAAACTGAATGCATATTAATCATCTAGAAGGATGTGTGAAAAAGTTTTGTTATTTTTGGTTCTAATCCAAAATCAATTTGATTAAAACCATATCTTTATTTAGCTTACTTGCGGAAAAAGATCTAACGAAACCCCGTAAGGGGTCATGTTCTGGTGAACTCTGATTTTCAGCCAATCAGAGGAACGACTGCAATTTCCTAGGAATAAAGTTAATATCCCCAGTGTTCGTATTTTTCACTTCGGTGTAAGCCTGACCTACAAGGAAGTTTTTGAACAGTGTTTGTTACATATTGCGTCACTTGCACGTGCTTAGTCGAGTCATTAATTAGCGGTTTCGGTAACTGAAACGTCATCAGAGTTCACCAGAACATGACACTTTACGGGGTATCGCCAGATCTTTAACCGCGAGACAAATAGGGAAGCGGAATAAATACATGGCTTTAATCAGACAGTTTCGATTCGAATTGAAATTCAGGAGGAGGGACTGGGGAAATAAAAATGTGTTGATTTGTCTTCGGTAAAAATAGCATAAATATTATAATAGTAACAAATAATGTAAAACTTTGAGTCTTTTACATATTTCTGATTTATTATAACTTACCAAATCATATAAGTTGTGTGCATTAATCTTGTGCCAAAATAAGAGGAAGGTGATCTTTTATTTTGTTTTTACAATGATTTGGGGACAAAATAGGGGGTAGTATAATAAAATCTTACGGTGCACGAAATGTAACCTGGATATATACATATTTCTTTTGTTTATTAAGTATATATGGTATTGTAGAATGAAAATAAATCGAGAAAATGAGATTGCACATATTATTTCATTATCAGCACTCTATTTATCATATTTTGATGCATTTGTACGGGGGATAATTTTAGTAACCAATGATGCAAGATAGCCTTTTCCTTCATTATATATATAAGGGATCCTAAAATTGTTACTGAACCATGATGGAAAGATATACTACAAATTAGAAGTGTTTATAGTCTGCTGATTAACATAAAATTGGCCGTACAATGCAAAATAATGGATGATATGTTTGACTCATAATTTACCAAAATATGAATTAAGCATATTAATAAGACTTCATAATTTTGAGTTCTTGCTGAAGCGAAAACAAGTATGAGTAGGTAATGTTTTCACACCACCAATTTATTTTTGTCTGATATGTTCTTCGATTAAAGACGAATTTTTGAAAAAGCGCGCATTTTTTCACTAGAATTTTTAGAAATGTATAACCCTTAATTTTTTTTATTGAGGAGAAAGGAGCATAAAACGAACCAACTGAGGAATACCTCTGATTCTTACAAGGGCCTGAGATTGGTAATTGATATCTGTTGGATTTGTCCTCTGTACGGTAATGATGATAATGTATAATGAACATTCAGATATAGCTTACTATTGTTAATTAGATATCTCCTACACAGGCGATGATTAATAGTGCTGCCGTAAATAATCACGCCTTCCATATATTCTAATCTATGTGTGATACAGAATTCAATCAAGTTAATCAATTTTTTATACAAAGTATGCAGGAAATACCATTTGCTAGAAATTAAAAATAATTTATTGTTTGAAGCTCTTTCGTCAGCGTTTCGGCCAATGGGCTTTATCAACATGATTCTTTTAAATGATCAATAACATTTTTATTTCTTTCTATGTTTCTACATTTTAGAAATTATCTAATTCATATAAAGATGATGTAAAATCATTATGGATAATTATGGATCACGAAAACCTCTTTAAGATTTTTGAAAAAAAGTGTTGACAGAGGTGTAGTGCTCGTAGCACAGGGAACCCTGGGTAGAATATGAGTTAAAGCAAGCTTATGAAATGTGCATTTAAAACGCCACTACATGCTCGAAAGCATAGAGATGAGGTTTTTTTTAGATTTTAAATAGAAAGTTGCCATTATATACACTTATTTGAAAACATTGTGAACGAGTAAATATTGTATAAAACTCAAGTAGTTGCCTCAGTTCAAAGAAACCTTTTCGATACGTTGTTTGATATATGTACAAATGTTCCGTTTTACACCCCAAGAAGGATGAAAATGGAAGTAACTTACGTGAAATGTTTGTGTTCGAATACTATATACGTAGAGGGCGACATGTTAACATTTCAAAATGCAGAGCACATGACGGAAGAAACAATTTCATATTTTATGTATTAAACTGTATTTATTGTTGAGAAATTTTACATTTTTATAACTTAAATACAGTTTATATTGTTCGACTGAGAGACATAATAAATTTCTTATGCCAAGTCCTCTCGAAACTTGCCGTATATAATAAATTACAAAAATTATAGTTACAATCTGACTAACATGGAAATATATACACTTCATACCAAAATTAGATGTAATTACGAAAGTAAAATGTAAATCATAAAAAAACATTCACATACACACACCTGCCTCGAACTATTATATTATTTTGAGCAAATAAACCTAACCTGAGCTACATAGATTATAGAACAAACGACAAAGCAAAAAGTAGCAGCCTAATCAAACGTTGAAGCCAAAACCTGCAGCCTAAACAAATGAGAAAGCCAAAACCTGCAGTCTAAACAAATCAGAAAACCAAAAGTAGCAGCCTAATCAATCAAGAAAGCCAAAAGCAACAGACTAAATAAATGAGAAAGCCAAAAGCAGCAGTCTTAACAAATGAGAAAATCAGAAGCAAAGGCTAATCAATCAAGAAAACGCAGCAGCCTAAACAAACGAGAAAGTCAACAGCAGCATCCTAAACAAACGAAAAAGTCAAAAGCAAAAGCTTACACAAACGAGGAAACCAAAGCAGTAGCCTAATCAGCCAACAAAGCCAAAAGCAATATCCTAAACAAATGAAAAAGGCAGAGGCAGCAGCCTAATCAAACGAGAAAGCCAAAAGCAGCAGTCGTGGTAAAGGAGACAGCCAAAAACACTTTGCTAAACAAACGAGAAAGTCAAAAGCAGCAGCCGAGGTAAAGAGGACAGCCAAAAGCCAAAAACACATGGCTAAACAAACGAGAAAGTCAAAAACAGCAGCCTAAAACACACGAGGAAACCAAAAGCAGAAGTTTAATCAATCACGAAAGCCAAATGCAGCATTCTAAATAAATGAGAAAGTCAAAAGCAGCAGCATAAGCAATGTATAAAGCCAAAAGCACTAGTCTAAACAAACGAGAAAGCCACACGCAACAGCTCAAACGAACAAGAAAGCCAAAACAGCAGCTCAAACGAACAAGAAAGCCAAAGCAGCAGCTCAAACGAAAGGGAAAGCCAAAAGCAACAGCTCAAACGAACGAGAAAGCCAAATGCAGCATCTCAAATAAACGGGAAAACTAAAGCAGCAGCTCAAACGAACGAGAAGGCTAAAGCAGCAGTTCAAACGAACGAGAAAGCCAAAAGCAGCAGCTTAAACGAACGAGAAAGTCAAAATCAGTAGTCCAAATGTATTTTGAATAAAATGTATACAACAAGTGTGACGTATATATGCAAGACGTTTGGTATTGATTTTTATTTTTATCTCTAAGCTGTAAGAAATTTTGGAAAAATTAAACGCTTATGTATAAAACAATATAAAGTTTCTTCTTTTTGTTCAAGTATTTCCAGGAAAGATTCTAACACTATATATAAAAAAAGAACAAAACAAAAAAACCATCAACAACGACTACCAAACAAATCTAAAAAAAAAAGGGTCAATCGGCACAGGGGAAAAGATCTTGAAATACTCTAGAACATAGTAATTTTGAATGCTTGATTTATGTGAAATTTATTTTCTACACATTAGTACTTCATTATATCTGCATGAAGTTAAATACGAAGAAGTACCGAAGGGTAAACCATATCTCATAGTCCATGGTATAAAAGGACAATATCGTGTAAAGTGTCATATTCAGACTAATGCAAACCTCAATAAAATCGAGGTGAGACCAGGTGCCCGAGAGGAGTAAGCGTCCCCTGGTTGCATCGCAAATGCACATGAACAAATGCCTATATATATATATATACATATTTTGTCAAATCAAGTATAGTCAAAAAGTTAAGATGGTTAGTTTGTATGGTCAGACCCCAAATGTTAACATTCCTGAAAGAGGAATCTGAAATTGTACTAGATTCCTATATCGACCATAGAACTTCCTTAGTGACAATTTCAATCATTCCCCAATGTATCCTTGTAAGAGTATTTTCGTGGCAAGAAGCCTCACTCTCAGGACGAAATTCTCGTATTTAAAGCATGCCCTAGTATAGCGTATAAGTTGTGAAATGAAGACGTGCATTTTCGATGCCGGAATTTCGTATTTAGAGCATGCCCTAGCATAAGGTATAAGGTACAAGTCCTTTAGATGGACACAAAACGAGAAAAGAATTTTTATTATGAAGATTAGAATGAACGCAAATAAATGTAAATTGTACACCATTTACATGTGTCCCCGGTAATAACTTTTCTGGTGGCAGTCAGTTGATATGATAAATTAACATTTCTGATTGTATCCGTCTCCGTATATTACTTTCAAGATTACCATAAAATCAGTGTAATAAATATGACACATATTTGAAATGTTGAATTAAAGTAGAGACAAGATAACGTACAAAGCAATGATGCAAACAGTGTACAGTGAATGTGCATTTAATGAATGGCACAACAGAAATGTTTCAATTTAATTCTTAGCAAACAGGTGAATATAACATCAAATTTAAACAATTGAATATACAATACATGATTCTAGTCAAAGAACGAATATACGTCCTAGTTTCTGTGTTCTTAGCATCGGGCTGTACATACAGTCAACTAAAGGTATAAAATCGAAAGAGTACCATTTGATGTCTGATACTGAATCAAACACTACAAATTCGGAAGTGATGGTTTCAGCGAGAAGAAATGCAGATCCCAAATGGAATGACACCAGGTGCCCGGAAGGAGTGAGTATCTCCTACTAGCATGTTGCAATCGTCGGAAAACATAAGTACAATTAAAGGTATGTACAGTAGCGACCAGATAATTTTAGTTGTTATTATCATTAGTAGTAGTTGTAGTAGTAGTAGTAGTAGTAGATATTATGGAATTGTATAACGTCTAACTAGAATTTTGTACTCATGATTGGTTAAGCACCCTGATGAGAGACCTACTGATAAACCTTGAAATCCCTTTGTTCCAAAGATATCTCTAGATGTGGAACACATCAATTTGTAAAAAGATGCCTTAACGAGTCCGTTCTCGGTACGAGTTTTAATGCGCTGCGCAAGTTTTAGCGCATGCCGATCGATTGTAATCGTTAAAATAGTCGGCGTCTTAAAAACATTAATAATATTAAAAAATTATCAACAAATTATAAAATCAGTATAGTTCAACCGAAATGTATCTACCCAACATTAATATATCGAAATTAATTCCCATAATATCTGATTACGGCATTTCAAAACGTTAAAAATAGTGTTTTTTGAGATTTTCCCCCAAAACTGAACCAAACGGTGAACTTTTCTACAATTCTCTGAAAATTAGTTTTATTTAGCATTTCATCACTGACGAAAAAATGTCCATTTTCCTATTGTAGTTTTTGAGATATTTTTACCCAGAACGGCCTCGTTAAGTTAGACAGTTGGTACAGGAGTATGTCAATAATAAGTATCAAACTCGCTACATAACATTGATAACAACAACATACATATACTTACAGCAAATACAACTTATTTCGATGTAAGTCCAAATGCAGTGATAGTTATATTAATCAATGCTGATAGAAACACTAAAACAAGACTTATAAAGTCTACATTATCAATAGTTTTGCCGATCGATCTTGTCTTTACGTTGCAATGGGGTGTTCCTGATTTCCTGACACATATTGTTTTCTGCTCCAAATCTTTTTCCAGTTTCCATTTCACAAGCATGAGGACACCGAAGATAATTTGTAGTAGTAATGACAAGGATATTAACGTGATGAGAAGAATAAAGCGGTATTGTTTATTGACATCCGAGCCAAGGTCAATGACAGCTTTAAGTTGAGACGAGTTCGCCATGAAAAGACCAGCATCAAAACAACTTAAAACGAATTTTTTCCTTGTTGCAAATGTATTAATTGCAGGATTTCCATCGTTCTCATCCTATTTAAAAATTGATATTTCAATATTCTTCTATTTTCATATCAAATAGCTTGAATTAATAAGTATGCATGTGTATACCAATATTGCGTCATTGTGCTAGATGAATGCATATAAATACCAATATTGAATCATTGTGCCAGATATATGCATTTGCATACCAGCATTAAATCATAATGCCTTTTCATATATATGTACATGGAATTATAATGAACAAAACCAACCCAGAATGTCCAAATATCATGAAACTAATAGACATGCAAAATCAGTGATTATTGAAGATCAAACACAAAAACATAAGTGAAACCGCTCCCCGCACAGGTGCCTTCAATGCGCATCTCCTGCTTGTTGGACACGCCCGTTACAGAGGCCTTAATAACACAGAGTTTGTCGAATCATGTTAATATCAAACATCGGTTCCAAATCGGTGTTTAAAGCGTACAGTATAGGTCTCAGACTCAATCCAAAATCTCATTTCAAATTTCAGATAACGTGTTGTCATATTGTATTACAATGGCATCTTACTGGTGACGTAGGTAGTACCTACTTACATTTTCCTGGCTTAGAAGTTTATTTAAAAGTGGCTTTGCCCTCAGAACAAAGTCATCGCGTTTGAACTCGCTCTGGCATAAGGTATTAATTGAGATGTATAGCATATATATACAGACATTAAGTTTTTATGTGTGCGTGCATGCTTGTGTGTGTGTGTGTGTGTGCGTGCGTGCGTGCGTGCATGCGTGCGTGTGTGTGTGTGTGTGTGTGTGTGTGTGTGTGTGTGTGTGTGTGTGTGTGTGTGTGTGTGTGTGTGTGCGTGCGTGTGTGTGTGTTCAAATCAGTAACCGACAAAGAGGGCGATGATGATACTTACGTCAAATGCCTCTTCAACATCTTCACCAGACTGACCATTTAATATTTTCGGCGCCTGCATCAAAATTTAGACTCTGTGTATTGCAACATTATATTAAGATATTACAGTATGCTAATGTTATTAAAATGGGTATATCCGAATGACAGGCATTCACAATATCTAGATCTGTACAGAAGATGGTGTACATCAACATATAATTTCTTCTTGTTAACAATATGGTGTGTGTTATCCATGTCATGGTCATCACTGTAGACTACATCTCTGTCACAGATCTAGCTTTGAGGAGCAGGAGCCATTACGCTGATATTCGGCACTGGGACTCTCAATAGTTATCTGTCTTGTCCCTTTTAAATTAATATAGCTGATCTGATCAGCAAAAGTCTGCTTGATTCATGACAATTCGGTCCCGGGAATATTTAAAATAGATGATGCATATATGTGACGTGTATTTAATATTTATTCAGTAATTTATATTACAAAATCAACTTTTGAAGTATTACTTTGGCAATCATAATATTAAAAAGAAAGTTAAGATATTTAGAACCAATACCGATTACTTCCTAATCAGTAAGTAATAATAGGCGTGGTGATGAAATGTGTACATGGTTTTAGACAGAATTTACATCGTCCTATGTAAAAATACGTCATACATGACATTCTTAAAATCAGTGTCCATTCGTTCTAAACATCACTCACTGGTTAAAGTCTGAGGGTAAAAATGTAATGCCACTCTCTTAATATTTGAATAACAGTAAATGATTACATATGCAACTAATCAGGACTGAATATTTAACTAGAATTGATATAACTTCTAAGATTAAGGTTTCAATTACTCGTCATAATACATTCAGTGACGAGATTAAATCTAAAGTAGAAAAGTGCCGCTTTTCAGTTTTGAGTGTAAACCACTAAATAATCGAGGCACATTCGACAAAACAAACCGCTATCTCTGAGATGTATATATTAATTGAAAATTTGATGTTCTTGGCAGTTTTCATACCTGGTTTATTGGGACACTTATTGAAAACATGGATTGCGTAAGCTGTCTGAAATAAATTTAACATCTGAATATCCAATATTATTATTATTACTACTACTACTACTACTATTATTATTATTATTATTATTATTATTATTATTATTATTATTATTATTATTAAATCAATATGTGACCAAGAGGTTCCGGATTCAATTCTCGAAGCGGGCACACCAGTATATCCTGTTTTGGGATGAGACAGTAAAAACCGAAGTCCCTCACTGCTTCGGATTGGTCCTTTGCAAAGATATAACTTTCAATACAATGCATCAAGCAGATGCCGTCACCATGTACGTGAAATAATCGTAGAGTGACGTAAAACGATGATCAGTCAATCGTATTTCTTTATAAAGGTTTTATCGACAATGCCTTTAATCGAATGTACGTACCTTGTATGTTTTACAAATAATCTTGAAGTAAATCAGAAAGAACCCCACTAAATTAAAAGATTTATTTACCAAGATGAAAACCGTTAAAGAAAACTACTACGCATGCGTTGGTGTGTTGGTGTTTTTAACAATTCATCATTTTTTCAGTTATATTACGACTTCCTCCTTTTAAACATTGTGGTGAAATCCTGGAATCGAACTAGAATCATCGGCACCAAAGTCAAGCGCTTACAGAGATCAAATATACGAATATAAACATAACCTCATTCGTTACCTTATCCTCTATTCCTTTTATCAAGTTAAAAATAAAATAGTACACTTCACTTTACCTGCTAGCCAAACTCTGAAAAACAAAGTATATTTTTGATGCGTTATAAATATTTTTTCTCGTAGCAGGAGTCTTACCGTTGCCTTATTCGATGTCGTCTCTACCATAGCTGTTTCAGACATCATGACTGGCTTCACGTGTTACTATCTTGGATTTTCGTCGAGCTCTGCTTTTTCTTTTGAATTATATTCCGGGTTGAACCACTTGTACTCCATGACGGGAAAGTCCGGATGTATGTGATTAAAGCTTTACTATAATTCATTTTGAAAAGTAAGATAGGGATTTTCCGTTTTAACTTTTCTTCTGGAATTCATATTTGCACAAAATGTACCATGTCAATTATTAACATTGAATGAAAATTAAATACATCTGGGAATTAGACAAATCTGTGGAAAAAATGACTTAAACTACAGTGTATCAATTCAAACTATGGTAAAAAAAAAAAGAGCAAAAATAAACATGTACGTTTCCGGTAACAAGAAGTTATGCAGTTTCTTTTTAGTGGATAAATGCAATCGTTATTGATATAACAAATTTATAAGGTAACTGATTCCATGTGTTTAATGAATGTCCAGTGTGTTGATTGTTGTGAAATGAGTGGATGAGGCATAAGCTAAGGGTATTAAGTTGTATGATCATGACACGTATACCTATATCACCAGAACCTTATATCAAGAGATATTCTTGTCGGCAAGGAATAATTACTCCTTCATAGCATCGGAGTCCATCTCCGTTCTAGAGGTTTGTTTTAACTTATTCTTCCTCATATTGTTATGTACGATTAATATATCGGTGCCCTCACTTCCTAATGCAAACAGGGCGTTATTCCTATCCTTTTACAGTGGTATTCAGGAATAAGGAGCCTCTTCGTATGATTCACTGAATTAATGAGTACATATGTCTTTTATATTTATCACATTATCCTTAAGCTTAATATTTAAAAGCATTCTTATACTATACAAGGAAGTAAAAATTTGACCTACATAACTTGAGTAAATTTTTGTCACATCTCGTTATACTATATTTCATTTTATGTGGTCGTAGTATGGACTAAAGTAACGTGTTATCAAGAATATTTACAACATAAGTTGTATTCCATTTAACAGTTACAACGATAACACACATGAAAAAAAAAATAAACGAAAAACCACTGGTTAATCACAACAAGAAGCACACATGAAAACGCAAACCTATAGACATTGGTCGATCACAATGAGAACCACACATGAAAACGCAAATTTATAGACACTAGTCAATCACTACGAGACGCACACATGAAAACGCAAACCTATAGACACTGGTCAATCACAACGAGAAGCACACATGAAAACGCAAATTTATAGACACTAGTCAATCACTACGAGAAGCACACATGAAAAGTAAAATATAAACAGGGATAATTCCCAACGAGAAACACACATAAAAAGCAAACGAAGACACTGGTCATTCACAACGAGTGGCACTCATGAAAAAGAAATAGCCACTGGTCATTCACAACGAGAAGCACACATGAAAAACAAATAGCCACTGGTCAATCACAACGAGAAGTACACATGAAATGCAAATACAAACACTGGTCTTTTACGAGAAGTACACATGAAAAGCATGACATTCTGGTCAAACACAACAAGAAACACACATGAAAAGCAAAACAAGACACTTGTCATTCACAACGAGAAGCACACATGAAAAACAAACATAGCCACTGGTCATTCACAACAAAATGCAAACATGAAAAACAAATAGCCACTGGTCAATCACAATGAGAAGTACACATGAAATGCAAATATACACTCTGGTCAAGATATAATACATATATTTATATATATTTGTTGGGTTGGTTGAATGGTGTTTTACGTTGCTTTTAACAATATTTCAGTTATATCGCGACAAGAAGGACAGTTACAACTCGCACTAATTCACACGACTTTCAACCTTTGTTTAATTCGCTTAATTTTTGACTCAAGGAATTTTTTCGACGTGTTTTCATTCGGCTATTTGCTTTTTTGATTTTTTTTTTTGTTCCTTGTTAAGAAGATAATCGTCCGGGACTGAGTTTGTTATTATATTGTAATAACTCGAGAGAAATAAGGTGTGAAATTTTCTAAGGAGTTATGAGACTAACACTCAGAAACATATAGCACATTTATAAAGCTCTATGAGCAGGCAAAAGAATACATGTGATTGTGTATGTATGTGTTGGAGGAGGAGGACGTGTGTGTGTGTGTGTGCTGTTTGTAGACACTCCTATGCCTTGTTTATACTTGTTTAAGAACATTTTGAAGAAATCATATTCGGTTACAGTACTACTCAACACTAAAAGAAATCATTATAATTGCTCTTTCCCCTGAGAGGTCTTTCCGTTGCTGGACTGAAGAGAGACATTGTAGGAAAGGAATTGAAGAAAGCATGAAAATGGTTTCTTTTTATAACATTTGCTTTTGTTGACGGTCAGAACGAATACAGACGGTCAGTAGAATGTCAACTTTTTTTCAAATGTACCTATTGAGTACTCCTGTTGATTTTGTTCCAATACAGAGACGTCAATGATACATATTTACATTCAATTATGTCTAACGTACAATGTTTGGACTTCAGCATAAAAATATTAAAAATATTTCTGCAGAATATATATTTCCATATACGAATATAATATAAAGTTTGCAACAAGTAAATCTGACAATTTCTATGTAATGGATCCTATTTCGTTTTCTTTGTCATATGATAGAGTTAAATTTATTACTTCCTACTCATACTTCCTCTTTCTAAGACCGTGATTGGCCATTGTTATTCTACATGGTAACTTATGATCTTGTAACCACTTACTGTGTGTGTCTATTAAATAATGTGGTTTCAAATAAATTACATCATACATAAAAGTAAATTAAATGTAAATCTATAAACGATATTTCAGTTGCAAAAATTCTATGTCCTTACACTTGACAAGTGCAATTCAAGTTTAGTTTTTCGTCCTGAAAACTAGTCATAAAGTTTAGTCAAGTGCACTTGATATCAAGTTTACTTTAAAGTAATTCCGTCTTCAGGTTTACTATCACGTGACACCAAGTTTACTTTTCACGTTTGTTTATTACAATTATCCAGTTTCATATAACACGATCGATATAATTGTCTAATTATGTACAATTGCATATTTTATATAAAAATTGTTTTAATAGAAAAATATAATAAATCTACATGTATATAGAAAGTAAACTAAACTTGAAGTGTACTTGGAGTAAACTTGGAATCAAGTTTAGTACTAAACTTGGAATCAAGTTTACTACTAAACTTGATTCCGGGTTTACTCTCTTGTCGCCAAGTAAACTTGAAAAGCAGTCGTAAAGTTAACTTGAAGTGCACTTTATGTAAGGTTAGGACTGCACCTAACTGTATATCAGGTATAATCTCTGATTTCAGAAATGATTCATTTTATACAATTATACGAGACGAAAAAGAATATTATAGGAGTGTGTTATACATTATGGGAAATGGAAATGAATAAGGTAAAAAAAACAAAGAAGTACCGAAGGGTAAACCACATCTCATAGTCCATGGAATGAAAGGACAATGTCGTGAATAGTGTGATATTCAGACAAATGCGAACCCCAATAAAATCGAGGTGACACCAGGTGCCCGAGAGGAGTAAGAGTCCCCTAGTTGCATGCAACACCCGTCGCAAAAGTCCTGCAACAACGTTAACTCCCCAAATCGAGGAGTAAGTTATATTATATACAACGGGACATTGCGTTATACGAATACATCATACAAGGTAGGAAGGTAGAACAGGGTATGGGAGTATGTTATCCAGGACGGTAGGGAATATTATATATATTGTATGTATATGGTACATCTTGGGAAAGGGTATTGCGTATATCATATTATGGATGTTGGGAATAGGTTTCGTAAGAGTACACTTTATAAGATGGGAAGAGGCATTATAGAAGTATATTTTATAAAACAGGAAATGCCATTGTAAATGTACATGTATATCACATCAGATGAGAAAGGATATATTAGGAATACACTATATAAGACAGGAAAGAGTATTTTTGGAGAGCACTGTAAAAGATGGAAAATGTTATAATTACGGTGCAATGTACAAAACGGAAAAACAGTAATATAGGACAAGCTCTGAATCGGGAGGTAATATCTTTACGTGAATCTTTAGGTGAATAACACAATAGCAAAAGTTTAATTCAATTTGAAGTCTATTGTAAAATACTGGAGAGGGAACTGGAAAAATGCATTGTAATAGATAGGAACGCGTAGTATAAAAGTGCACAGTAATGTAAAATACGAAAGTAACAGGTGTCACATGACTAGGGAACTAACAACAACGTACTACAGTAAGGAAAGGAAAAAGGTGTTATAAGAGTGTAATGTAAAAGATTGGAAAGTGATGTTATTGGAGTTCAATGTTAAAGATGTCAAATGGCATTGAAAGTGTACACTACAAGACATGGGAAACTGTTTTATTGGAGTACACTGTAAGACATTGAAAAGGGTATTATATGAGAACACTAAGAGGTGGGACAAGATATATTGTAGTGCAACATTAAACATGGGAAATAGTATTATTGGGTTGCACTGTAAGATATTGGTAATGGTATTAGAGTTTACTGTAAGATACGGGGAAGGGTAGAATATGAGTGCCCTAAAAGATTTTGGAAAGGGTATTTTTGGCGTAAACTGTACGAGTTGGGAAAGGATATTACCGGAGTATCTGTAAGAGATGGGAAAGGGTATATTGCAGAGCACTGTAAGAGATGGAGAAAGATATAATAGGACTGCACTTATTGTATTCGCCCACCCTAGCATGTTATATCCCAACTATTAATGAATGGCTCTCCATAGAACCTTACATAAACATTCATCATGATCCAACATCATGTCTGAATTTTCAAAATCGCAGTAGTAATATGGCTTAAATTGTGTTCGCTATATTCTCTCTCATACTTATATGTATCTTGATCAAACTTCACAGAGACACTCACTTTGACCAAAAGGTAGGGTATGACCTGATTTGAGGTGATGCCTTCATTCACAAGGTCTCCATAGTAGCTAAATTTGAATTTTCCTGGGGTTGCATCTCTCCATTTATGAATGGATATTGATCGAACTTCAAAAAACATTTTAATGTTATTTTGTAGAAGTCTCAAGTCCCGGTTCAAAACAGCAAGCAAGTCAAACAAAGCACGGAAGACAATTTGGTTGTTCATGCATTTATTATGTGTCCTTTTCTTATGATAACGGCTAAAGTGTCTCGTAGACGATATAGTGGAAATAATGTACAAATAACCATACTTTAAGACATATTACGAATACGGAAAAAGAACGACAACTCTGTAAATACTATTACATCTTCCTTCTTAAGGAAATAACAGCATATAAAAGTAATGCAACAGTAAGTTGATTCATTCTATGATTACAAGATGATTTATTCTATAATTACAAGTTTATTCATACTAGGAATGCAGGATAATTCATCATAGATGTATTACACACTAAACTATACTACGATTACAAGCTAATTATTACTAGGATTACAAGCTGATACATTCTATGATTACAAGCTGATTCATTCTATAATTACAAGTTGATTCATACTAGGATTACAGGATAATTCATTCTAGATGTATTACACACTAAATTATACTACGATTACAAGCTAATTATTACTAGGATTACAAGCTGATACATTCTATGATTACAAGCTGATTCATTCTATAATTACAAGTTGATTCATACTAGGATTACAGGATAATTCATTCTAGATTTATTACACACTAAATTATACTACGATTACAAGCTAATTATTACTAGGATTACAAGCTGATTCATTCTATGATTACAAGCTGATTCATTCTATAATTACAAGTTGATTCATACTAGGATTACAGGATAATTCATTCTTGATTTATTACACGCTAAATTATACTACGATTACAAGCTAATTATTACTAGGATTACAAGCTTATTCATTCTAGTGACAGCTCCTGTGGCACACAGCCGAGAGTGTTGAGGTACAACTGCTTGAGTTAACTTATTGGTGATTTGACTGGTTGAGTTGAAGACAGATCAGAAGTGTCTGAGAGAATGTTCAGGTGATTGGACTTCGTAAAATATTTTATACAAAAACGTATTGATGGATCATGAGCACCATTAGGTTCTCTGTTCTTGAGACTGTGTATACCTTTGAGATGTTAACCATATATGTAACATAATTCATAACTATGGTTCCAGAATTTTTTTTATCTGTGCTCTTTAACACCTCAAGGCAGACCAACCATTTGTATTATGAAATTGCGCGTGTTTTCCCGCTTCCTGGTGTATGTCATCTTACTTGTTGTCACTAAAAGGGATACCTGACAATAGTGTGTGCACAAGGGCGTTCATGTCCTTTGCAAATTCCGATACTATTCTTTGCGAAGTAACGAATCAGTGTGTTACCAGAGTATGTGTGAACACGGTTGGCTCAGTGTTATAACCTTGCATCTGTGATAACATTTTCTACCATCGGCGTTCAGGGCCATAAAGAAAGAAAATAATTCAATCATTCCATTTTTTATTTCGATTGTCAAACGTTCAAATCTATCGTTGTGCACGATGACTTGATTTTATTTATGAATAGAATAAAACTAAATATAATCCAAATCCCAGTTATTAATTAATTGATTAAAAGAAGAATTTAAAAACATGACTTTAAAACTATTTTCTTAGTAAATGGTCCCTATGTTCGGGTTCCCTACTCTTACGAAGTTAACCCATTATGTGGGTTCCATTTACGTGGAATTTAACCCATTCAGTGAGTTCCATGATCTCACATATTACACTGAGTTTTTCATATGTTGCAATTTCGCTTTGAGCTTCTCGTACAAGACAAATGGTATTCTGTAGGATCTATACATATAACATTCTAACCTCGAAATAGTCTAATACCTCTAAAGGCACCTCGATACTCACTCATTAGTTTGTCTTTATTTAGTAGCTGTGTGTTCCATTTGATGTTGCAGCTGGTAGCCCTGCTTTTGCTTCATATTTTCAGTTCACAGCTTCTGACTCTACTTATGGATCAAATGCAAATACAAGCTGGATTTAGTTTAGGTCTATGCAAGCTTTCATACATAGTATGGTTGAAGATCCGGTGTTAACAACATGAAAGAATATATCAATGCATTTGTTCTTGTAAGTTCATTTAAAGTGTGCAGTGTGAGATGTCTAATGAATGACCATTGTAGGTGAGCATATTTGTACAAGAAGTCTTAAGGTCAGCTACTTGTACTTACACACCTTACAAAAGGCTTTATCTAAACTATCAGATGTGTCAATGCTGTAAATGAAAAATTCTGGGTCAGATTACGATTGATCTTGTAAATGCTTGTTGCAATGTAGGCTCACAGGTTTGATCTCGTTGTTGAGTTTGAATCTAGTAAAACTGGGATTTAACTTAAGTTGGATGTTTGCCTTGTAACGGTCATAGTATGTTTTCAAAGATTTTGGATCCGTCGCTCGACAGCTCGTTGTGGACAGCATAAACTTTTGTCACCATGTAATGTTATTTTATAGAAGTCTCGGTCCAATCTGGTCTAACAAAGGCAAGCAACATGGCTGCTCATACATTTATTCTATGTCCTTTGCTTATGATAAA
The DNA here is from genome assembly GCA_035048485.1 of Pteria penguin. Lineage (NCBI taxonomy): Eukaryota > Metazoa > Mollusca > Bivalvia > Pterioida > Pteriidae > Pteria > Pteria penguin. The sequence goes on along the minus strand of CM068588.1, from coordinate 24,999,484 downwards.
GGCTAAACGTCATACAGATTATATCTCAGAAATAATGTACGAAGAGCAGAAACAGTAACAATATGAACATTATGAACATGTATAAAGAACGACAACTCTGTAAATAAAGTTGACCTAAATCATGACCCAATATTCAGACCGTATCATAAATATGATGAACGACGAGTAAACAGAGTGACAATATGAATCAATATAAGGATGTATAAAGAACGACAAATCTGTAAATAACGTTGACCTTGATAATGACCCAATGCCATGTCTACATTCTCATGATCTCAAGGTCACATAGCTGTAAAATTGCGTCGCAGTTATATCTTTACCATTCATGAGTGGATCTTAGCTTGAAATCATGACTCAACGAATTCTTCATGAGAACCCTCCTAATGATCTTGACCCAAGGTCATCCCCATTTTCAAGGTCATAGTAACTATTTTGTCGCAAGTGAAATATGACTGATGATGAGAAATCCTGCCATTGCGTGATTCTTGTGATAACTCCCATCATAATGACATCTATTTACGTTCTAATCATATATTGGGTAGTGACTTTTCAATCTTCAATGTATTCTTCGCTCTCGTCAGCACAGACCACCTCGAATGCTAGATCTATGATCATCATTTTGCCATATGATTATCTCAGCAGGAGTTATTTTATGTTTCATTTGAAGTATAAAAGTGTGCATTTCATATAAACCTTTGCAGTAGAAGGTAAAAGTATTGTGTATATTTTAATACAGCTGTATACGTGCATTGCATAGCAGAGTGTTCGATATGTACGATGTATTTCAGTACCAATGATATGGTACACGTACGATGAAAAATTTGCTTCTTTTCTATGTACATGTAATATATTTATTTTCTGTTATGTTGATAAGCATTGTATCTATGAATCTCTCCTTTTTGAATACAGGAAGGTGTAAACACAAGTGTACGTTACTTCAGTTCACATCTTATTGCACACCTTTCTACGCACAGGAGGCCACATTTTGCGTTTTCAGATGCCAGACACAAGAACTTCTGTCCACAAAAGGTCTGGCTTCCCTCAAGCAATTAGGTTATGGAACCGGTTACCTGGAAGGAATACAGATTACTTGACAGATTTAAGAGCCAGCTGTCCAGCACTACAGTGCAGCAGACTTCAATATGTGATTTATATTTTAATTGTATAATATGCATGATCACTGTAAATGGTCTTTTACCCCCTCATACACAGCTTTAAGTGCTTAACCGCTTATACGGTGAATGTACTTTACTGGAAGAAGACAAGGTATTATCACATGTACTCTAAGAAACATGCATATCGAGACTTGCAGAGAGACCCAGAGTAACAGATAACGTGGAGATATTCATATATATAACGACAGAGTGACGACGACTATAACGTGAAGGCGTGTATTGTACAATATACTGTTTTGATGTATAGCATTATACGTTGAAGTTGTGTCCCAAATATCTATATTTTGAATTAAGTTGAAAGCCAAGAAGACAAAAGATTGTGTCAGTACGTATCTGTATTTGTGCGTCCGTCCGTCACAACGTTACGGAAGTACAATGTTTTATAAATACCAAAGTTTCACCGAAAACACTAAGACACATTGTCAGAGCAGAATGGATTGAAATCTACACCATGGTGCAGCTTTTCAGATTTGGAATTAATATGTATTTACTTTATAAACTGGGCAGATAACAGAGATATCTTTAGAAGCAAAAAGTTAAATATAGTATGCGCATTTCTTTTTTCAGCAAATTTTAAGTGCACTTGTTTGTCATACCCGGTATTCGTGTGACCCCCTCACTTATATCCGTTTTATCTCGCACTAAATTCGGTACGAGACACCTATAGTGTACGCATTTTTTTTTCCGGGCGCGTTGGTTTGGCCGTCCTGTCAGTAAACTATGGTGATAACGTGAAAATGAGTCAAAATATATGTCCTTAATGTCTGGGAAAATGAATGTCGAAAAATAATCGACATTCTGTGAAATGATTTAATCTAGTATATCCACCATTATTTAAACAGACACAAAACAGTAAGCCCTATGTAGATCAAATACTGCGTCTTACTGTCCGTATCACCAAACCCGTGCGCCCGAAAAAGGCGTTTATTTTAATATTCCTTACGTTACCAGCAAGATTTTATACATGTCTGTCAAATACATTTTGTCGTGAATAATAATACTGATCTTTACAGAATTAATAACAAAATTACGGTACTGTGACAAATATGAAATTAGGTTGAAAAAATTGATATAACCAAGAACGATAACTCCGTAGGAGAAATTATTTTCAAAATATTATGCCTCTCAGAAATGCTTACACATCTTTTTTATACTTTGTGAAAACAATTCTATTACTATAGTGAATACAATGATAGCAATTATTTATCCCCCACCCCCAATATTCTGTCTTGCTTAATTCTACAATGGGGAATTGCTCGATTCAAATTAAACTTTGTCTATGATCAAAAGATAACACGGCCGAAGTCTTAAATAATTTTATTTTTCGTTACCACTATACTGTTCTGATTACCTAGACAAATTCATATGACCATGTCTTAAAAAATTTCCAAATTACTGCGATTTTTCGGGTGCACGGACTTGCTGCCAGAAACAATAGAGCATTTAGTGCATACTGCTATCGCAAATGATAGATAGTATATCCTTCACACTTGTCCCATTTATCTCGTTCTAAATCCGGTACAAGACACCCCTACATGCCGACAATACACGATAATAAGACATGTGATAGAATTACAAATTGAAAAATACTGGGACAGTAATACGGTTTTTGCATCTTATATTTTCTATAGAATTTCATTGGATGTTTTTATCTCAGTATGTCGCCTATTGACCTTACCATATTTCTGTATCCCCCCTTTCTCCGTACTGCCACCAATCTAAGTCTCTAAGTCGTCCGATCAATACGATAACATATTATATAATTCTACCCAGTAACTATGAACCCCGCAAACAAGTACCAACTACACGAGAACAAGGTAACATTTTACATTCTGATTAGATATGATTATGCTTTAAACATTGCTCATAATAGCATTCACATCTACGTTCAAAGTGGCCGTATCATGAGGTAGGGGAATATACTGTCAAACATTCTTGTACAGAAGATCTATGGTTAGAACCCCGTAGTGTATATTCACTAATATGGCCCACTAAATCTGCATTAAGTGCTTGCTTTCACACAACAGTGCAGTCAGTGTCCACCTCATTGCAACTGGACACTGGTTGTAGAGGAACAACAGGGCTGAAATTTTGCAGACCGGCTGATGTCTCTCTCGAAAAAAAATTTTTTTTTAACTGATAGACGTTATAACGGAGTGCTTTAATTTGATATCGTAAAAGTGTTTCTTAGGTAAGTTAAAATTTTAAGAACACGATTTAAAAACTTTTGCTATAACTGCAAGTCACTTCGTGTGACTTATGTATCATCAGGAATATTCCATGTAACATAAACCGAAGTGGCTCAGTGGATAAGGTGCTCGGCTTTCGTGACCGAGAGGTCCCAGGTTTGAATCCCGCCCTAGGTATACCGGTGTCCTGTCTTTCGGATGAGACAGTAAAAACCGAGGTCCCGTGTCACGGTAGGCATGGCACGTAAAAGACCCTATACTGCTTCGGGTGGGTCCGTTGCAGAGGAATGTCATTACTGAATAAAGGCTTAAATGGTACGATATGTAAGGTGAATAGATTCATGATTCAACCAGTAGTAGAGAGTTTCTAAGATCGCATACCTGAAAAGTACATTTATCTCAATCTCTAAAACCCCGCAATTTTGTCATATAAAGGTTAGCTTCGTATGCTAATCTTATTAAGAGCAAATACTCTAAATTACCTATCTCCTGTGGAGCCGACAACTCAATCTGAGAGTGTTTGACTCATAACCGAAAGATCCCGAGTTCGGGTCGATTCGACTTTGGGTCCCAAAGGGTCGCTCGTCTATTCTGTCTTTCCGGATGAGACAGTAAAACGATGATCACGAATCACGGTAGGCGTGGCATTTTAATCTGCATCGTACAAGGGACCTCGGTTTTTACTGTCTCATCCTAAAGACGAAACATCCACGAGACAAACAGAGAGACTCGAACGCGGGGTCACGAGCCAAGCACCTACACAATTGAGCTACACCGGTTTAAGTCATTTTCATTACACTTCATACATGTATGTATAGTGTAGTGGAATTGCTCCCTATTTATTCATCATCAATATAAATGATTTATATATAATGACTACCTCTATGCGCGGATATAGGGGAGTGGACAGGGTGCCTGGACCTAATCTGATTACTTTTACTGTTATTTTTTATGTAAAATACATACAAAACATGAGTGGAATCCCTCTTTGGAAATTCATTGAGGGTGGACCACCTCTAGACAAAGTTTGTGGATCCGCGCCTGTAACAATCGACAGTGCTGATAATAGAATACATAACTTTCAGGCGCGGAACTTATGTCGAGAGTGGATCCATCCCCAATGAATTTTCCGTCTAATCTCACGATGGGTCCAGACCCTCGGTCCACCCTTCTGGATCCGCACATGACTTAGGATATACAAAAAATAGCCAGGGTTTGGACCCATAAACTGAGAGAATACTTAAGTCAATTATCGTATTTTAATTTATTCTATTATCAAAAGCTCAAATAAATTGTCATGCAGAATGATTAAATCTTATTAATCGATAGAATAAAACTTAAAAAAAAAATCCAAATCCCAGCTGTTAATTCATCGTTGAATAGAAGAATTGAAAATTATGACTTAAGCCTTTTCTCAGTTTATGGCGCCGGATCCAGACAAGACAAGTATTCCAAGCTATCAGTGTATAGAAGATGTGGACATGGTGATGTACTGCACTGGGATGAGTGAAATGTACGACTTAATGTCTCTTGTGCTACATTTACATGACAGAAGCCGAGTCCACTCAAACAAATTAGTTTATGTTGGTTAGTTGATTGAGTAGATAGTTTTTCCCAAGTATTTTATAGTCATATCGCGACATGGAAGTAGGAGATAAACAGCCTTTCAAAATTAGTGTTCCAATCGGGAATCAAACCACAAAGCAAGCGTTTAAACTGTTGTTAATAATAAACGTTACCATGGAAACTTTCATCCTAATATAGATTGATATACATGTCATAATACCAAAGGTTTTGGGTATACACAAAGATAATCAGTGCATTGCGAGTTAAAATCAGAGATTTAGTTGTAGTTATTCAAACTGTTGGATTCAAGAAAATACTACATGTACAATATTGTACTCGGGGGTTATATTTCCATTTCAGATCACATTCACCGTGACGTTTGACACCTGTTTGAAGACGTTTTGTTTAACAAACTTGTTAACAAATTATTATTTGTTAACAAATTATCATTCATATTGAAATATTGAATCACCAGCAAGTTATCCAATTCAAATTTATAAAGGTAGTTCCAATGGCAGTATCACGTGACATGCATCTGTATTTTTTTTTTCAGTTACCCTCTTCGTATTTAATCTCACATATGTTGGGCGTGGTTAAGATGGCATGGTCATTGCAGTTTATGCTGTGTATAGTCTGTTTGTCTCTAGGTAAGGCCGCAAAGTCATTCACTTGTTTAGACTTAATAAAAAAAAAAAAATGCGACATACAACTCGTAGTTCTTGATTTTCCATGGTATACGACAATCTAGGTAATGTATTTGCGTCGGGCGGTAGGCTCTTTCAACTGAAGCGAGATGATGGTGCCATGCGGAGTCCGTGCCTACGGACATGGTTATATTGGTTGATGGATGGGGCGTACCTAAGCTCTCGTAGTAGTCAATAACACGATCCCTGGACCGACTATTGTTGCTTATGAAGACAGATAGTCAATGTAACAGTTAAAAATCAGATAATATTGGATACACTTCCCATATACTAGCACGGAATACATCAAAAAGGTACCCCGTATATGGACGAAGTTCCTGGAAACATGCAATGTCCTATCCTACCGAGAAATTCATTGATATATGAATTCGTCACTGCGTTGACAGGTACGTTTTTCTACCACTCACACACGGGTACTCAATAAGCTGAAGCGTGTTCGGATCTCTGGTTCTATTAGATAATGATATAAAATCAGTCAATGACCATACTTTACAAGTCCAGGAATAGAACCACGACTCTGATGCAAAATTACCTCTTCAAAGATCGGTACTTACTCAAAATACTTTCTTCGAAGAAACCTTAGATGAGATTGTTTTAAGGACAGAAAATTGATAAAAATCGTACATGTACAATAGGTTTCTCTACAACATACTGGATGCACATTCCGTGCTTAAAAACGGTAGATGGCGATATTACGATCCAGTCACTGGCAATAATACCAGAGCTCCTGTCGATTTTTCATTGGACGACCCGGTACTGTCCATACCTTAAGGGCAATAGGTGTGGCCATCCAATATCCAATCAAGATCTCTGTAGACCACCATGACTTGACCAATCATCCGCAGTTCAGATGGTCATCCTGTTCGACCACTGAAGATGGAATCCCTTATCATCAACCTAGGATAACCATATATGTCTTTAGTATAGAGCTTAACCAGGCCGTGGGTAACCACTGGATACGAGCGAGGACACGGGGGCAACCAAGGTCATCTTGAACGGAGTCATACTGCGATCTGAAGGCGCAAAGGAAGTCGAACCAATAACAGCTAATAAAAACTGTAGTTATGACCATTCAACTGCCCTTTCGAAACATTTAAAAACAAACTTTACGTATACTAAATGTATAAACATTGAAACAAAACAAGACAAAACAACCTAGAAATGAAAATGACACTCGGAGGGAATTTCTGAATTCCCATCAAATGAATATTCAATATTTTCATTCAATAGTCGATGATATTCAGTAAACATCGAGAGGAAAGAACATAGTTATAAGAACAAAAATTGTTTACCGAGTGAATTATGTAGTAGTATGAACTCGACAGAACTTTCTCCAGGAGAATCATGTTCATGTGGTCATCTGTAGGAGATCTATACAGTCCATCACATACATATACCATACACACGTATGGTCACTCATTCCGAATCTTGGAGCTCGGATATCTAGAAAATGATGAAGTAATGGGCCAATTCATGCAGAAAACAGCGACATCAAGTGTGCCTTCTTCCATCTTACACATGTTCATGGAGTAACAATTCGTGGGATAAACCAGTCCTTCCAGATATGGATATGAATAACCCAGGGTCCTGGTTGTTATATACATGTAGTCACATCTGACAGAATCTATGGTATGGCACTCGTGTTACAGCAGGCTGTGGACAAGTGGTCTGAACTGCCACCTGGCTTCCCGCGCTGTGGTAACTTCCCTTCAGATGATGACATTTACAGTGAAGGGCATGGTATGTATATCATCGGGGTATTCCTACGCACGTAATCTCTGATTTCTATCTCCGAATCCATGTACGTTCATGGTACGTTTTTGTTACTCTCACACAAAGATAGCACGTGTTAGTTTGATATTGTACATGGCGATCCTGAACATTATTTTAATTCACAAAATGTGTATAAATATTTTCATTAACATTTTTGAAATGTTAAAAACTTAGTAATATAAAAACACTTTGCACATGTAAATATAACAATAGCTTATCTTTTAAAAATCCCCATAAAAGAAGAATAAATAAAAAAATCACAAAGATAAGAAAATAATAATAAAGATTTATACCTAAGCCATTCCTTCAAGGTCGTTATAATGCCCAAGAAACTTCGACTCCAAGCGGTATCGCTGATGGGAACTCCAAGGCTCTGTTTTCTTCAACAAATGAATCAGGTAAGTATGTTATACGCATAACTTAAAATGATAATATAACTATATAATAGTGTTATTTACATTAGTATGTTTGTTTCTTGTTTTACTATTATATGTATTATTATTGGCGTAAAATCTGTACAGTTTGACTTGTGATATGATAAACAAATTATTCACAATGAATATTCAAATGAATTTACATGCTTCCCGTTTGGAATTAGCAAAGTTCCTGCCATGTTACTTTGTATTATAGTATTATTCTGCTTTGGTCTGTTACATGTATTTCTTGGTTATTCGTTTGAAACCTTGCATTGATAAATATGTATACCTTTACACGTGACAGAAAGTTGTGTTGATCGGGACTCAGACTGTATGTACTACAACCATACCATGATATGTAGTAACGGGAGCAGATTCCAACCCTGGGCCGAGGTGCACTGCCGCGCATACTGTGGCTTCTGCTATGGTAAGGCTTTATATAGGAGAATCAGAATCAGGGAGATTATCTGCCCATGATAAGAACTCTCCCGCTTTCTGCATTTTACGGTGAGGTATGTAAAGCTGCTTCTTGACTGACCATTGTCATGATCAGCTGACTATACATCAAGAATTTTGCTTGTAAACACGGGCTGCCTAAATAAAAAAGGCTTAATACTTTTCAGATATGAATTATCTATTTTACACTGAATTTTTTCATTCAGTACGTTTAATTGAAACAATATTATTGAAAATAATATCATTTATGTACGAATTGTTTGTACTTTTTTGTACCAATATATCATTAGAAAGGGTTGATGACTGATATAATATTGTCAAAATAGTACTATTGTACTGTACTAGAAATGCCACATTATGTACATGTAGTAATATCATAGCAATATAAATCCAACGGTCAAATTAAATTTTTGAACATAGTGGGACCTCGTAATTCTGGAACGTCAATCGCTTACATAACAGGTCAAGCGCTATTTAAAATCTTTACTTTTACAAATAACAAATCTATAGTAAACCCCCTCCCCAAGTTTTTAGAACTTGGGAGCCTCTGGATGACACAACAAAATCAAGCTGTTATATGGTTTGTTTTAATTTTACAGTGCTATCAACAGTTTCTGTTCATATCTGGACATGAAAGCAGGAGGTAATCAATCTCCTAAAGATATTAAAATAATGCGGGAAATGAACCCGGGTAGTCAACACCCAAATAGAGGGCTTAATTTCCACACCAGATCTGACACTCCAGGAACGTTTGATGAGAACATATTTCTTCGTTATCGCAATTCTTTTTAGGTTTTAGTTTTGCTAATTTGAAAAAAAAAAACACAGAACAAAGCAAAACATGTGTCGATTATTTCTTTTTATTTATTTATTCTTTCATTTATTTGTGGAGGGTGTTTAATGGCGGTTAATTAGCTTTGTTTTTTATTTTATTGATTATTATTTACATTTATTTATTTATTTATTTTTCATTTTGGGGGAATATTTCTAAATAATGATTTAGAGTTTGAGAATACAATCATCCTTGGTTTGCATTGAAATTGCATATACATTTTTTTGTAAATGTCTAAAAGAATTTGCATCTCATTAGTTCCATTAATTGATAGATTGACTATAATTGTTGAATATTTCATTTAACTTTATCTATATCGCTATTTTTATTGATTATTATTATTATGGTATTGCTTTGTATGTAACCTAAAGTCGTGATACTAGACTTAGCTTTACTCTCATACGCTGGACCAAATCCGACAAGTCTCCGAGAATTCGAGAGTCTCCCAAAATTCGAAACCAGAACCCTTCCGATTCTCAGCTTACCACCTCAGCATCCATGTCAAACTGACTCTGATATATGTATGTTTATGATAATCTCATACAAATGTGTTCAAAAGACATGGCATGATTGCTTCATTTTTTTTTTCAGTACCACCCACACAAATTCCGTGTATTAACGCGGCGAATAACTGCGATGAGTATGGGGATGACTTGTGTACGAATCCTTTGTATCGAATATTCTCAGAGAAAAACTGCAGAAAGTTCTGTCAACTATGTACCGATAACGATACTTTGCCCGCGCATGCGCAGACAACAGTTATGACGACTACCCAGGAAGGTTTGATTATCTAAATTTCAGTCGATATCATCATACAGAGAATCTGTTGTTCTCAAGGTCGTCTATAATTAACGAAAACTGAATTTCTCAAACTTGAAACTAAATCAATAAAAACGAAAAACGAATAGAAAAAAAAGAAAGAAGAAGGAAAAAAAAAGGAAGAAAAAAAGGAAAAATTATTTCTTTATCTATGTATTTTCTTCATTCGTATGGACGATAAGTATTAAGAATTTTGGTTTTTTTTCCAGGAAATTGCACGGATAGAAATGTAGACTGTAATCTATATAATCACGATAAAATATGCAGTAATGAGAGTATATACTATCCCTGGGCCCAGAAAAACTGCCCGGCGTATTGTGGATTCTGTGACGGTAGGTAAATCAAGTCAACAATCACCTATCTGGTTCAACTGTTATATTAACATTAAATCTAGTAGAGTGAACCTATGATCTCACCACGTTTTCCATTGGTTTTCTTGGAGAATGTCTGATTCATCATTGTGTTGCTTATTAATAGATCTATCGTTCATTACATATTTGTCAGTTCATGACGGATAGGAATTTTCATCCAAGAAGACTGACGTTGTGTTAAATATCATATAACAATAGTAATAATGATAATTCTATTTCATGACAATGTTTGAACTGTTTGTTGTGAATCATTTCAATACCTATTGGATACCTACACCTGACTTGCTTTTAACATTGTTTGAATATGTAAAAGTTCTTTGGATTGATTGAACCGCAGAGGACAGGGGTTAATACAATCACATTGCGTAGATATATGTTTTTGTATACAATACAATATGATAGAAGCGTACCGGTGCACATAAATTCTAATACATATACAACAGGTATGCCAAAGGACCTAGTCATCATACTCGTACCTTGGAAAATATGTGAAAACATGATTACTAGACGGAGATTGACTTCGTTTTAAACTATGGAAGGGGATGTAGGTATAGCTGCTGTTTATACAGATGGCAAAATGACATGCTTTCCTGCAGTTTCATTAAAACATACAACTGTTACTAACTCTGTTATTTAATGTTTACATGTATCACAATCTTTAAAAAGTCAAATCTGTTTTCAGCGCCCCCTGTATATCTACCGTGTATTGACGTTCTAGATAACTGCAATGAGTATGGAGATGACCTGTGCACGAATCCTATGTTTCGAATATTCAGGGAGGACAACTGCAGAAAGTTTTGTCAGCTGTGTGTTAACGAGACTTATATCCAACCTCAGATAGAAAATGTTACGCAAACAACAAATGACACAACCGGTCAAAAAGGTTTCGTTATTTATTTTCGATTAGAGGCAATGGAAACCATGTGCCGTTTCCTACTTCTTTGACTGCTAACGATACCGATTCGCATCGACATCACGGCGGGTGTGACTGGTCGGCAGGGGATGCTTACTCCTCTATGGCACCTGATCCCACCTCTGTTTTGACAAGGATCGGATTGCTTTTATTTTATAAATTTCAGATTGTTACTTAATCATTTTATCTAATGATAATACCGGTGGTAATAAAGAGATAAATTAATGTTTGATTATTCAGGTGTTACATCACACCATGATTATTGCATTTATGTAGTGATGTCATTTGCCTGACGCAATATGCATTGAAATTTAGACCCATGCAAAGAAACTACCCGAATCAATGAAGGATCTTTTACTTGCTACATCTACCGTGACACGAGGCATCAGGTTTTAATGTCTTATCCGCAAGACATCGACGTGCCACGACCGGGACGCGAACTCTGGGCCTTTCGGTCACAAGCCAAACACCTACCCGACTGAGCTAAACTGGGGCAAATGAATACATGAATATGAAATATAAGTATAAATTTTTTCCATGGCGGATACTTCTGACGAAACAGGAGACGTTTACTCCTCTCTGGCATTTGGTCTTACCTCTGATTTCCAAGGGTCCATGAATGTCCACTTTGGTACGTTGTTGTGAGATCCAAAGAAATACTACAGTACTTACTAGCGTATTTAATAAAAGATATAAGTCACAGCATCTATCAAAGTCATTTGACAAAATGTTCTTTGCTTCATTTGGATGAGAGGTTCTAGAATAAGTCGAGCAAGCCCTTTTAATACATGCAGATTCATAAAGTAGTATATGAGCGACACTGTCAACGTAACGAAAAATACATTAAAAAATAATGTTAATAAATATATGATCACATATATTATATCAAGCATTACCTGCAGACTAAATTTGACACCTTCCCATTTTATCTTTTCAGGACCATGCACGGACATGAATACGAACTGTAGATATTACAATCACACGATGATATGTAGTAACGGAAGCAGATTCCAACCTTGGGCCGAGGTGCATTGTGCTGCATATTGTGGATTCTGTGAGGGTAAGTCTATAGTTAACATGGATATGAAAGGTAGAACTTTTCTGTATCTTTTCCAGAAAGTAAGACTTTATTCTAATTATGACCAGCGATGTTTTCAAGTTTCGCCTAATCTGCGGTTTCCAGGAAAAAGGCTGTTTGATCTACATGGAGTTGAAGAGTCTCAACCATTGGTTTGAAGGTCATGACTATATCATAGAAGAATTTGCAAGCCATATGGAGATGGCTTAAAAAACAGCCGACGGGATTGAGACATATGGCAGATAGTCTGGAGACACGGCGTCACACTTAAATATGAACGGATTTGAAAGATTCGGTGTCTTTACACATTTTACAAAAAGTGTTTTCTGATGACTATACAGAAGTTATTGCTACGCCTTGTTTACACATACGAGGTATGATAAAAAAAGTTCTCGGTCCGATATTGTTTAGTACAATAAATAAGCATAAAACCTCAATCAGACCATTAATCAATCATATTGAACGTTTTTGGTAGAGTAGGATCTCAAAGCTGTGGAATATACACGGAAATCCCTGTTAAATATTGAAGTGTTAGTCAAACTGCCAAACTGGAGAAACTGAAGTTAGAGCATTGATTAAGTATCTATGTCAGATACTCCCAATGAAATTAATGAGGACTTCGTGAAAATCCTTGGGAAGGAGTAACCTTTTATTGTACTGTTAAAAATGGGCTAAAGGAGGAGGGAGAGCATCGCAGATGATAAACGGTCTGTAAGTCCCATGGAGGCTTCCACAAACGAAAACGTTGATATTGTGTATACTCGTGTCATGTTTGACAGAAGGCGTATCCTCCGAGATATAACCAAAGACGCTGACATACATTAAGGGACTGTTCAATCAATTTTAACCGACATTTTAGGCATGTGTAAGGTCTTGGATAGATGGGTTCTTAGAATATTGACTGATGTTTCTCTGCACCTTTTGTCTCACTATGAGGATGATCCCGAGGATGTTACGGGTCGAATTGTCACTCAGGATGAATCTTGGGTTGATCCTGAATCGAAGAAAGAAAGCATGCAATGAATTCACTCTTGTTCACCCTTCCCCTTAAAGACTTCGAAGAAGTTTCCTCATGATCAGCTGGGAAAGTCAATTTGAAACAATCAAGTAATAATTAGGATTGATTTTCTTAAGTAGAAATGGTGCATATTATGCAAATGAGTTAAGAAGATTGTGAGAAAGAGGAGAGGAAAGCCAAACAAGAGGCGCTCTGCTCTTGTAGGACAATGCACCCGCACAAGTTCCAATGAATGCTGCGACGTTAGGCGTCTTCGAGATTCTTCCTCATTTCCCATTTTTCCCAGATTTAGCCTCCATCTGATTTCTATCAGTTCCCAAAACTAAAATCTTTCCTATGTCGTAAGAATATTAATGCAATGAGTGTGTCATGGACGCTATATATGAGTACTTAGGGGACCAGAATGAAGCATTCTAATTGAATGATTTGAGAAATTGGAACAGAGACGGAAAAAAAACTGCATTTAAATGGAATGGAGAATGTATTGAAAAATAAAGACAATTCTTTTAATCCTGATTATTCCTTAGTACATGGGACCAAGAACGTTTTGATTATACCTCATACACATAATGTTTGTGTTCATTGCGTGGTAATTAATAATATTCAACACACAAAAAACTGCATTATAAATCATTATACGTGAAAGTGTGAAGTTTTGTTTACATACAGTTAGGTCAAAAGTATTTAGTTTGTTCAATTGATTGATTATTATTTTATGTCACTCCACGATCATTTCACTTATATCTAATTGATGCATTGCATTGATATTTATACCTTTGCAACGAAAAGTGAGAGATATTTTACATGCTGCACCTACGGTAAATTGGGACACTGGTTTTCACTGTCTCATCCAAAAGATGACCGTTGCGGCTACGGCGGTAGTCATACCCGGGACCTCGAGCACCTTATCAACTGGCTCATCCGCTTTTTACTAGTGCCAAAATATCAAATCAACATTACTCGTATATTTCAAAATACAAAAGCAAAAAATATGTGATAATTATCATCTTCATGCAAATTCTCATTTGCTACTAATTGTGTGAATTTTACTAACGAAAAATTGAACAATAGGTCAATTCTGTAAGGTGGTTTATCTGCCCTTAATAAAGCCTAAGACTCTCTTTTCAGTATATCGAGGTGAAGTACATAGAAGTGACTGGTTTTTGACTGATTATATCTTATAATTAGGGGAAATGGAAATTAAATTGCATCACTTTTAAACCATTCCACTTTCACTTCACGAATGAACAAGGGCAGATAAGTCATTTTACTAAAATGGTATTTTTTACTAACAATAAATTCATGCTACGACTCATCGGTGTCGTAGCTTCTGAGAGTACACGATGAAAACGGAATCTTGTGCCATGGTAGACGTTTACACCCTTCTCTGAATAGTTGGTCTGATTGATTTTGGCTTTGAACAAATGTTGATGGGTCTATATCTATTTTTAGCGCCACCTAAATATCTACCGTGTATTGACGTGATAGAGAACTGCGAAGAGTATGGCGATGACCTGTGCACGAATCCTATGTTTCGAATATTCGTAGAGGACAACTGCAGAAAGTACTGTCAAATGTGTTCTAATGAAACACAGACAAGACCCATACAACCGACGACCGCCCCCGAAGGTTTGACTTTTTTATATTTCAAGGCATTAGGTACAGTTGGTTATATTCTTCTTACCACATGATTCACACCTTTCTTCAATAGAAAATTATCGTAGATAAATTACTTGTTATACGTTCTACGGTTGTACGGCATATTTACGCAATTACACTGTGTAGCATCACGTGACTAAAGTTGGTGAATCCACGAATTCAAAATGGAGGCAAAAAGCTCGCTTTGAAGAGTACAAACAGGTATTTTGATAATTGTACTGACGTATTTATATATATTCATAGTCCATGTCCTTGTACAAACTAATACTGATGTAATTGTCAACTTTTCAATCAATAAATCATTGTAGTTTTTACAAACATTGTGACAAAAGTCACGAACATGCGAAATCTCTTAATGGTAGTTTCCACGAATTTATGAAAATTTACCTATTTCTTAGCTTTGTTGGAATATTCATAGTTAAAACTGACGTTGAATGTTATTTGTAAATCCTCATATAAAAACTATTCGTCTAAATGTGTGTTTAAAGCAATTTCTTACTTTATTCTGATATTAATGAGTTCCACGAATGATAATGTCAACAAGCAAAAATGATGGGTTTCCACGCATAAAAATCTGGCTCTTGAAAATCAAATGTTATATCATGTTTTATAATTGTTTCTTATAACATAAACAAACCCATGTGTCCCACATGTGGGAAAACTTGTAAAAGCAGTCTGGGGGTTTATGCGGCATGCCCGTAAGGTAGAACATAAAGGAAATGGACCCTATGCATGTTGTTGGAGGAGATTATTCAGTCAGTAAATTTACAGAGGCATAGGTAAGGCATTTAAATTCTTATACCGAGATCATCCGCGATAATTAATTCTTTGCGTCGTCCTGATTGATCAGTAGTTGATTTCACCTTATTAAAAAGTAGATCCAATCATTAAGAGCCAGTGTAGTCCAGTGGTATGAGACTCGCATAGTGATTGGGGGATCCGGGTTCGATTCCTCTCCTGATCATGCCGGTGTTCTGTCTTTCGAATGAGACAGTAAAATTT
Source organism: Pteria penguin (assembly GCA_035048485.1). Taxonomy (NCBI): domain Eukaryota; kingdom Metazoa; phylum Mollusca; class Bivalvia; order Pterioida; family Pteriidae; genus Pteria; species Pteria penguin. Next base: position 24,983,513 of record CM068588.1, on the reverse strand, counting down.
GAGGTCCTGTGTTGCTGTTGGTTTGACACGTAAAAGATCCCTCTCTGCTTCTGGTGGGTCCGTTACAAAGGTCTTAATTTGTATGCAATGCAGCAGGCTGATGCCGTCACCAAATGCATGCAATAATCATGTAGTGACTTGTAATAAGAATCAATCCAATCATTAGTTTCTTGGTACCGGCTGCTTAAATCAATTTACCGAATGTTTGATAAATTTAGAACCGTTACCTTGCTTTCTCATCGGAAGTCGATTTTAATGTTTTGTTTTTAACAAAATTGCAAAGACTTCATAACACAACTCATATGGACATTCCTGAACTTGTTTAGAAGTCAGTGTGTCAGCTTTAACGTCATGATAACTTTCATCATTATCATAATATGAAATTTTAACAAAATCCAGCTCTTTGTCATTGGCCTTTGAATCATTCAGAAATAAAGATCTCGCAGATTGCAACGCTTTTAACGTCCTCTTTCTTCAATGTTTTAGTTTGCTCCATGTCGTTTTTGCTTCTCTCTTTTCATCTCCTTTTGATTTCAATTTTAGCGATACAATATTTTCTTAAACGTTCAGCGATACAAAATTATCTCTCTAGCGGCAACCAATGGATACTGTATATTTTGGACAGCTTTGTTTTAGGTCTCATTTTGGATTATTAAAATAATAAATAAAAAAAGATATGAAAAACAAAAGAAAAATATAAAGTAACGTTAACAAATCTGTAAGTTACATAATGGCACGATATTTTCCAATTTCTCAATTATTTACGTGGAAACTCATCACTTTTGCTTGTTGACAATATCAATCGTGGAACCCAACAATGTAAAAAAAATAGTAAGAAATAGCTTTAAATACATATTTAGACGAATAGTTTTTATGTAAGTAGAATATGCAGATTAGCAAATAACATGCAATATCATTTTTTAACTATGAATTATCCCGCAAAGCTAAGAAATAGGTAAATTTTCAGAAATTCGTGGAAACTACCATAACGTTACATACACAGTTTCGCTTGTTCGTGATTTTTGTCACAATGTTTGTAAAAACTACAATGATTTATTGACTGAGAAGTTGGCAATTACATCAGTATCGGTTTGTACAAGGACATGGGCTATGGATATATATAATTACATCAGTACAATTATTAAAATACCTGTTTGTACTCTTCGAAGCGAGCTTTTTGCCTCCATTTTGAATTCGTGAATTCACCAACTTTAGTCACGTGATGCTACACAGTGAATTAGCACCTGCTCAATAATTATCTTGTGTAAGCTTATGATTGCAAAAAGTTAAAAATGACAGATGTTAGATGTTAGATGACGGATGTTACCATTACTTACAATGTGCCAAGTGATAAAAAATTATTGATTTGTCCAGACAAAATTCACGAAAACGCATCATTATCTGAAAGATATTGGACGAATGATGAATGGAGGGCATACGGCAGACAGCATTGTTAGTCACGTCAGTTCAGTTCCTTCAGAAAAAAAATATTGCAAACTATGAAAGTCGTAATAACCATGGTGTGTTCGTCACTAATCAAGAATACAAATGGCCGTTTAATAAAAACGCCCTCGCAGACAATGTGATAACCTTTACATACCCACTAGTCACAGTCTTTTAAATAATATTCATATTTCATTGTGAGCAGTATTCAAAATAAGAAAGATCCTTTAAAAACAGATGACTCATTTTACTGCATTCTCCTGCCAACAATACTACTACAATAATCGTTCATTATCGCAATCCACATTGATCTCTAAATTTATATGTGACATTCTTCATGGGACTGACAGTTTTAAAGAATACATACATACATATATATATATATATATATATATATATATATATATATATATATATATATATATATATATATATATATATATATATATATATATATATATATATATATATATATATATATATATATATATATATATATATATATATATATATATATATATATATATATATATATATATATATATATATATATATATATATATATATATATATATATATATATATGTATGTATGCTTCAAAACAACCAAGGTGTTTTGTTTTGCCGTGTATTTCCGATATAACATATTGAAGTTGTTCAATAAATGTTTGAATTCGAATTCGTCATGTAGAGAATTATGGCATATCAACCATCTTTTATCTACAGCTAAATGCACAGATCTAGATTCGGACTGTAGGTACTATAATCACAATTTGGTATGTAGTAATGGAAGCAGATTCCAACCCTGGGCTCGAGTGCACTGTCCTGCATACTGCGGCTTTTGTGAGGGTAAGTCAAATAAAAGTAAATTTATAAACTGTTTGGTTGATTGATGTTTCACGTCGCTTTTAACAATTATTCAGTTATATCGAGACATGGAGGCAGGAGGTAACCGACCTCTTAAACATAGTAAATCTATAAAAACGCATTGTTAGCACGCCAAGATGACATTACGAAGAGCTATCGTTATCCACCAGGCGTCTCCGTCATTCGTACACAGCCAGATTAAATAGTTTGTAAATGAGTACATCACCTATTCTACCTGGAAGTGGTGATCAGGTCTCATACACTTTTTATCTATAATACAACCATTCAAAATGCATCAACATTTTTCCCTTTGGAAGCTTAACGTTTAACCTACAAACAATGAAAATAGTCCTCTTCTAATTTTAATTCATGAAATTTTGTAAATCAGTCTAAAAGTAAAAAGTATCTCTCTCATGTATAGTTATGTCCTTGGACTGAATTTTTTGCCACTTTTATTTCAACTCTGCTCATCAAATACTATTATATTATTAGAATTCCAATCATACGGCCAATCACTGGAAAGATATAAGTTGTCGAAATGCGCGTCTGGTGCACAAAATCTATAACGTATATATATTCAGATATTTATTATGCCATGTAGTGACCTTGCTCTTTCAGCAAGTTAGAAAAATATCTTACTCTCACAAGGACATATTGAGGAATGTTTGAAATTGTCACTGAGGAAGTTCTATGGTCCTTAGAGGGATCTATTGCAATATCAGATTCCACTTTCAAGAATGTTAACCGATATTTTGGGACCTGACCATACAAAATAACCATCTTAACTTTTTGACTATACTTAATTTGACATAGTAGGTATATACATGTATATACCGACATTTGTTCACCTGTGTTTCCGCCGGAATTTCAGGCAGGCAGCATTTCTTGCCTTGAATGGGAAAATTTGTTCATGCGTGTATATTTATGTATTTACCTCCTCGACTTGAAAGGTTGTTGCAAGACTTTTGCATCGGATGTTGCATGCACCAGGAGACGCTTACTCCTCCCGGGCACTTGGTCTCACCTCGATTTTATTGGGGTTCGCATTTGTCTGAATATGACACTAAACACGATATTGTCCCTTTTATTCCATGGACTATGAGATATGGTTTACCCTTCGTTACTTCTTCGTTCTTTACTTACTACCATCCATTATAACCGATACAGCATTTAACAAGATAAGTTGTCGAATTGGACTTCTGACTATTATATAACCTCATTATTATTATGTTGAATAAAAACATATTTAAAAAACGTACAGAAATAACCAAAATTCTCCATTTATATAGACTTATGTTGAAACCTTAAAGGGAATTTATGGGTTTTTTTTTTCAGCGCCCCCTAAATATCAACCGTGTATAGATGTGCTAGATTATTGCGATGAGTTTGGAGACGACTTGTGCACGAATCCTTCGTTTCGTATTTTCCGAGAGGACAACTGTAGAAAATACTGTCATTTGTGTACCAATGACACGCAGACGACAAATGAGACTTATGTTCAGACGCAGACGACACAAAATACGACCCGCCATGAAGGTTTGATTTCTTATAACTTTTATCCTATATCAAAGGAAGTTTTCTTATGTAATTTGCGATCAAACCAAGTTGTTGAATGGGAATAGGTTATAGGTAGGGTCTACATTTACTTGTTTTAGAACAAGCACCAAACTTCAGTTGAATTGTTACGTAAAGCGCATGCAAAATCATATATAAGAGACTTTAGAATTTACAAACTCGTCAAATATAGGGGAAAAAACCACTGAAATAAATTATCATAATTGATATCATAAACGAAACTTTAAAGGCGTCATGAACTAGATTTTGTAAGTTTGTAAATCATGTTATCATCATCATCATCATCATCATCAACAACAACAACAACAAGAACAAAAACAACAACAACAACAACAAAATATGGAATTGACTTTGTCAGTAGAATTAGGGAGATATATACAATTATTGATAGAGTATAACTTCTTCTCCTCCCGGACACTTGGTGTCGCCTGGATTTAATTGTCTGAATATGGCACTATACACAATATTGCCCTTTTATTCCATGGACTACGAGATACCCTTCGGTATTTCTTCATTGTTTACTTCCTTTTTATTTTCAGGAAACTGTACGGATTTAGATTCTAACTGTAACTTCTACAACCACACACTGATATGTAGTAACGGGAGTAGATTCGAACCCTGGGCCCGAGAGCACTGTCCCGCTTATTGTGGCTTCTGTGAGGGTAAGTTAACAGCAAATGTGACGAAAAAAATAGTATCTCCATTTTATCTTACGTTACATCCTTGTTTAAATGAATTAAATGAAGTATTTAGGTATATGTATTTATATAAACAATTGTGCATGTAGCTAAAACTGTAGTAATACTAATTATAAGTGTATGAAGACATTTTCTTCTGTTTTCAGCGCCTGATGTTTACATCCCGTGCGTTGACCAGCTGGACAATTGCGACGAATTTGGAGATGATCTTTGTACAGAGCCGCTTTATCGCATATTCCGTGAGAAAAATTGCAGAAAGTTCTGTAAACTCTGTGTAGACAATTCGACGGATACGACAGGTATGATGTCTGTAGATACTACCATCTCCACTTCCTATTGGCACAATTTATACCACGATTACGGAGGTCACCTCCTCGCAAAATATATAGAACGTGTAGGTGTATCAACAAAAACTTTAAGAAACACTTAATTCCATGTTTATTATGAACTAGTTACAGCATAATGACACTGATGCTGTGTCATATTGTAGATAAAGAGGGAAGGCACTAATTCACCATGTTTAAACTTTGTGATTAAGTCTTAATACAAACTCTTTGCAATAGTAGCTAATAAAATGCCAGGATCGGGAAATCATAATTAATACTTATTCTCCATAGGCATGGGAATCCTATTTCATTGAACAACACGTTTTACAACTTGATGATAATCATTCTCTACAAATATACATGTACATTTTTCAATTTTTTAAATTTTTCATTCAAGAGAAAACAGAAAGACATTTGACAAAGCTTTATGACAAAAAGCACCAAGGACATGCTCACAAAAGATGATAATAGTAAAATATACACTGAAACACGACGTTACAAAAATTTTCGATTGTGCTGCGTTTACGATACCGATTTCGGACGGTCAATTAAAGCAATAAATGTCACTCAATTGGTGTGGTTGACCGGTTCACGGGCGCCAGTCTTTCCACTCACCGCAAAAGCAGCACAATCAAAGGACACACATTTAAAAATTCATAAACAATCCTCCATATAAAAACAAGGATCAACAGGTTTCTCAAGACGCGAGGTCATAATTTTTTTACACACGAAACGTTAATAAAATGGTATGCTGCCATCAAAAATATTTAAGGCGACATCAACACATCAACATAACTAAACCGTGCTCTGCCTATCTGTTGGCGAGCTCAGATCTTTAATCAATAGGAGTCGTCCCGACAAACAGTCAGATATGATGAGGATCACGACCTTGTCTCCGCAAAAAAAGTTTTGGTCAAGGCCTCTTAATTGTCCTTTATGGTCCACTTCTTGTGGATGTAACAGCGACATAGCATCAGACAGAATGAGTATTATTATACTCGGAAGATGTGAAACGTTCTGTTCATGGTCTTTCCACTACCATCATGTTTCTTCGTAATTTGTAACAACGCCAATTGGTGTGACGTTCGTTACTTCAATTGGCCGTCCTAAGTCGGTATCGTAACCGCAGCACAATCGATTATTTTTGTAATGTCGTTCCGTATATATTCTGCTGTTGTCATGTTTTGTGTGCAGTTCCTTGGTGATATGTGTCATACAGCTGCTTTGTCAGATATCTTCTGTTTTCTCATTCATGACGGTTGTGACGTAACATACAGAACAGGAGAACTCCTCCCGGATACATGATCTCATCTCTGTGTTTTAGGGATCTATGTATGTCAATCCTTGTGCAAAAATGCGGGTGCCATATTGACATATAGCGCTTATTTTACATTTCTTTAAAAATTGTGTGACTCATCATTATGCATCAACTTTATTTTCAGATAAATGTATAGATCTGGATTCGGATTGTAGATACTACAATTACGATATGATATGTAGTAATGGAAGTAGATTCCAACCCTGGGCCCGACACCATTGTCCTGCATATTGTGGCTTCTGTGATGGTAAGTAAAATACTGAAGCAATATTAGAACATATATACTTGTATAAAGTTAATGCACCATATGCGCATTTCGACAACTTCTGTCTTTTTATTGATGCTAAAGACCAAAAGCGTGGAAATCCAAAGCATAAATATTGGAAGAGCAAAATAATTACCAAAACTGATTTGAAAATGAGAGCCGAAATCAAATATAAGGACAAAGTTGTGCATGAGACAGATGCTTTAAAGTTTTACAATAATTTTCGAACGTTTGTCACAGTGAATTCGAAGTATATATACATAGCAACAATGAAAATTGGGTCTATGATTATCCTCGATGACTTTGAGTCCACCAAGAGTGGCATTGATCTATATATCAGAATATACATACGTGTACGAATTTAGTGAACCATATGCTCATATCAACAACTGCCTCTTCAGATACATCAAGTGTCATTGTCGCTCATTTACAAATTAAATTTGTAAATAGTCAATTCTTTCTTACGGATGCGGATCATATGTCATGTTTTTATTTTTTAAATATTAAAAGGCCGGTATGGCTCAGTGAATAAGGTGCTTGGATCGTGACCCAGACATCCCGGGTTCGACTCCCGCCCTGGGCACACCGATGTTCTGTCTTTCGAATGAGACAGTAAAAACCGAGGTCCGTGTCATTGTAGGTGTGGCATATAAAAGATTCCTCACTGCTTCAGATGGGTTCGTTGCAAAGTATCAATTTGTATGCGATGCATCAGGCAGATGCCGTCAGCATATACGTGAAATAATAGTGACGTAAAACAATATTCAATCAATCAATTAATTAAATATAAATATCTTCCACCATTTGAAATCTCGTGAACCGGTCTTTCGATTTAAGAGCAATGAGAAATTAATCACAGTTATATACATTGTATTTTGAATACTTAAAGTTATTGCATGTATATTCCTATCATTTATCTAATGCTTTTTATTGATGCCACATTGGTTTTTTTTTCTGATTCGACCTTGATCTTTAAGATAATAAACAAAATTTTTACCATCGGCAATATCTTTTAACAACTAAGAGCTAGAAGTTTTTTTTTAATTTGTAAATCCCCGCCGTCTGTCTGAAGGTTTTTATCAATACCATATTGTATACTATATAATTTTGACTTTGACCTTTAACAATACTCTTTGAATTTTGGTTTTGCCAAATCTGTTGAATTAAAGAGTAATGTAAGAATATAAATATAGACTTGAAGGTTTAGCATGAATATTTAAATTTCTTTAAATTTAAATACAACGTTTAATACTTGTTATTAACTCCTACAAATCAGGGACCTTGTCTTATTTTCAGACGTGTCGAGCACAGTTGTGCCATGTTGATTTCACATAATAATTTTGAGATTAATATTTATTTATACATTGATTTTCACCGTTTCGGTTTTGCGTATAACTGAAGAGACATAAGTTGTCAAAATGCATAAATGGTACATCAGATTAATCACGTATATTTGTTCTGATAATTACCATTCTTCATAATTACCGTGTTCATAATAACCGTAATCATATTTTCATTACCTTTCAGTTTGATTACCTTGGTAAACTGATGGTCCTATGTTCTCTGTATGAAAGATTATATAGTTTAAAAAGTAAAAATGCGTTTCCCTTGATTGGACAGTTATTGTGGTGAGTGGGAGGGTGGCTAACCATATGGATTGAGATTTTCTTTAATTGTACAGGTTTTTTGGTGAGTGGGAGGGTGGTTAACCACATGGATTGAGTGATGATTGTACAGGTTTTGTGGTGAGTAGGAGGGTGGTTAACCACATGGATTGAGTGATGACTGTACAGGTTTTGTGGTTAACTTTATAATTCTCCCAGTATTCAACAAGATACCTCGTCAACAGCCGTCATCTGCTTACTTTCGTTTTGTGCTCTTGTTGCCTTAAATTTAAAACACTAAGTTAATCTAATAACTAAAACCGAAATTAAAAACCTCACAGGGATATGCGAAATTTCTGCATTTATGTAGATTTTTATAACAACCTTGAAGGGAATATACATATCGTTTCAGCCCCCCCTAAATATCTGCCGTGTATTGATATGTTAGATAATTGTGATGAGTTTGGAGATGATCTGTGCACGAATCCTCTGTTTCGTATATTCCGAGAAGATAACTGCAGAAAGTACTGTCAGCTGTGTACCAATGACACGCAGACGACAAATGAGACGTATGTACAGACGGCACAGAATACGACCGGCAATGAAGGTTTGATTTTTTATAAATTTAATCTTTTGAGAACACATGGTATTCCATGTTCTTAGAGTTGTGGTTAACCCTTCGATACTTCTTGGTTGATTACTTTCGTAGCTTTTGTTTGTTTGTTTGTTTTTGGTTTGTTTGTTTGGGTTTTTTTTTTTTTTTTGTTTTATTATTATTATTTGAATGGGGTTTTTTTTCTTTTGCGGTTGGGGAAGGAGTGATGATTTCAAACTCATTTACCAGGATTAAAAGTTTCTATTTTGCAACAACGACATCCAAAAATAAACTTAATTCTCAATTTGATAAATCCTAGTCTACTGAAAACGTTTTGTTGAACACTACATTACAGTTTTCAAGTTTATGAAAGATAAAAGCAAATTAATTTTCAATCTATATAGTTTTACCATATTTTGTTTGTTTGTTTGTTTTTTTTTGTTTTGTTTTTTGGGGTTTTTTTGGGTTTTTTTTTTGTTTTGTTTTGGTTTTTTTTTTTTTTTTTGGTGGGGGGGGGGGTTGAGGGGGTCGTTTTGTTTTGTTTTGGTTTGTTTTGTTTTTTCATATATATTCGGAAATGTATAGAGATACACATTTTGATAAATGGGAATATGGCTCAATTCTCAATCACAGTTACAACTATATCAACAACAACAACAACATCAAAACAACAACAATAATAGTTATAATAATAATAACAGTAGTAGTAGAAGTAGTAGTAGTAGTAGTAGTAGTATGGTAGTCAAAGTTTTCTTTCTATTTTTAGTAAATTGTACGGATTTGGATTCCAACTGTAACTTCTACAACCACACACTAATATGTAGTAACGGGAGTAGATTCCAACCCTGGGCCAGAGATCACTGTCCTGTCTATTGCGGCTTCTGCGAAGGTAAGTCAAAAGCCATGTGATTAAAAAGAAGTTTATCTACATCTTATTTTTTTAGAATAAACTTAGTTTAAATGATGAATATAAGTTTGTTCCACGTGCAAATGACTAACTGATTAAGAATTAGCTAGTATTTCTATACCGGAGTTTAGTTTAAACCTTTACAGATATGTTCATAAAAATGAAGACACCGTTTCTTCTTTCGGTTTCAGCACTTTATGTTTATATCCCCTGTGTTGATCAGTTGGACTATTGCGACGAGTTCGGAGATGATTTATGCACAGAGCCCCTTTATCGAATATTCCGTGAGAAAAATTGCAGAAAGTTCTGTAAAATCTGTACAGACAACTCTACGGATATAGCGTCTACGCCGTCAACCATCTCAACCACCTATCATTTTGAAGGTTTGATTATTGGCAAAATTAATCACAATATAATGGAGATTATTTTTTTAAAAACACAGTATATACACGTGGTATTTGTTTTCCAGTCTTCTTTTTAAGTGATACAAAAGTAAAATGACTTCATTTTTGTTAACTACATATTTATCTCGTCAAGTATCTTATATCGATATAGATATGCACAAGGAGGAAGACAATTTTTTACATTGTTACATAGGCTTATTCGAATACCACGTACTACAATGATTTTGTTCCTGTAACACCTGGTCTCATTTTTGCGTTCTAGAGGTCTATGATTTTTCATCATGGCCCCTTTATTGTGAATCTAATGGTAACATAGCATCAATGATTACTTTACATTATTGCTACACCTATCCCGTATGCATTTGATTAGTTCGGGAAAAACACATATTAAACAAAGAATCTGACTCAGGTGTTCTTGTGCCCCGAGCCTTGTTATAATCTTTACAGTTTTTTTTCAACTATCATGTAATTGAATGTTTTCGTTGTTATTATTTCCCATTCATTTCGTTTTGTCACGAAACTCGTCTTTCTTGACAACATCTTTTACATTTGCGTTTACGAGAGATCTTCGAATTTCTATTGTAACGCATTGTTGCGAGACCGACACAGAACCAGTTACCTTTTAAAGATTTTACAATGGTACAAATAATGTTTCGTATGACATATTTGCGCCACTATGCATAAGAGGTTGGTAACCTCCTGCTTCCATGTCGCGATATAACTGAAATATTGTTGAAAGCGACGTAAAACACCAATCAACCAACCAACCAACGTATGACATAATGTCAGATATCTACTTTCTCTTCAGGTAATTGCACAGATCGAGACTGGGATTGTAGATACTACAACCACACGCTGATATGTAGTGAAGGGAGTAGATTTCAACCCTGGGCCAGATACCACTGTCCTGCATATTGCGGCTTTTGTGAAGGTAAGTGAAGTGTCGCTGGTACGACAGTACGGAGAACTATTTTCATACACCGATTTCAAAGAGGGCATACATATTACATGTGTTTATATGAATAACAAAAATATTAACCTTGGTTATACATGTAAATACTAAAACAATTTGTCATTAATTTTGATTGATACCATATTATTTTACATTGTAGTCTAAACTTTGATCTTTGAAATTTAAAAAAGACGACTGTTTGCTACAGTTTTTATTACGAATTTGGCCGTCATACAATAACTTATCAATCACAAAAAATATGGCTGAACCCCTCTTAGAATTTTAATCGTGGGTGAACCCCCTCTCGAAAAAATTCTGGATTCGCTGTAATATAATCCAATGTCAATACCATTGTGAGAAATTCTTTTTTTAAATAAACTTATCACGAAGTTCTGTAAAGAAAAAGGAAAACGTATTTCACATTCATCCACAGATATATGCAGAACTCCCCAGAGTTAAACACTTGAAAGGTTGAAAGGACTATATCTTTTGTTTCAGCGCCAACTAAATATCTACCGTGTATTGATGTGATAAAGAACTGCGATGAGTATGCAGATGACATGTGTACCAATCCTATATATCGAATATTTAGAGAAGACAACTGTAGAAAGTTCTGTCAGCTGTGTACCAATGACACTTACATACAAACAGAGACAACGAACAATACGCTCGGGAAGGAAGGTTTGACATTGTAGCTTTAAATCATGCATAGCTTCATGTTGTGTGTTGTAATTTTATTCTTTACGTCATGATATCTAAAGACCAAACTTGCATTATTAAAATCGTGGATGTTAAATGTTCAGTCATACCTCAGCTTGAAAAATCTTATAAATAATATGAAAACTAAAAACCATTGAAACTTAATAAATGGTAGAAAGCTATAATTTTGCACGATTTTTATACAACTGTCATTGACGGGACGTATTATATTATGGCGCTGTCCGTCCGTCTGTCCGTTTAAGGTCATGTTTTCAAGACTATTTTCTGCAGTCTTTCAGGTATCGGATTGTAACTTGGCATATAACTTTATATCAATGTGAGTAAAGTACCAGTTCGTATTTCGGTATGAGTGACTTTTTTTGCCAGACTTATGTTCCTTAGATTTAGAATAATTTTTCATTGATAGCATAATGGCAGTTTCTATGGGATATAAGAACTTCAATAATCATGAATTGATTTTCATAAAGCTTATACAGAATATTCTGATTAAATAAAAGGACATGCCTTTCGATTTCGAAACTATTCCCTTTGTCAGTACAGAGCTGTTGATCGTTGATTTTTATTCTATTTATTTTTTTCTATTTATTGATTTATTTTTTTAATTTTTTATTTATTTATCTATTTATTTGTTTGGTAAAATTTTTGGAATATTACTGAAAATTCTTTCCTTAATCACTGTTTTTCAAATTTAAATTTGTGCCAGTAATTATATATGAACTTTAATATAAATATATAGTACTGGTTTTTATTTCTTCTGTACTCTAACATTTTTTGACGCAGAAAAAAAGGAGAGGGATAAATTCTTCTCTTGGCCATAACTTCTTACTGCCTTTATGCATTTCAATAATATTTCACAGGGTTGTTGCCCTGGGATAAAGCATGTGTAATCTTGAGTCCTCAATAATTGGCGGGGGGGGGGGTTTCTCGTCAAACTAAGCGCCGTGCTTTTTGTGTTTGGGTTTTATATTTGTATGTTTTGGATTTTTTTCAGTTTCATTTTTTTTCTTCTATATGTAAAATGGCAACGTATGGGCGAATCTATTGTCAGAAATTTAGTTTGACCGCGGAGCGTTAGTTGAGTGGTGAAAGGGATGTTTCTGACAAAGGATTTGTCGATAGCCTGTCAAGTTTTGTTAAAGGCTTGTAAGTTTACCATATTCTAAGGCTTGTATGTTTACCATATTCTAAGGCTTGTATGTTTACCATATTCTAATGCATATGACGTAAATAACGACCATAACTGTAAAAGTATTCCAGCTTGCGGTGACGTCACATTATAAAAAAAAATTGCACTGAAATTTTCGGTTTTGGAATGAGGCAAGCCCGTATGTGATTAAGTTACGTCTTTCTTGTACCGACAATCTGAAATAATATTTACATTTAATAATTACAAATTTCCATTGTTCATTTCAGGAAATTGCACAGACTTTGATTCCAATTGTAACTATTACAACTTCACAGCAATATGTAGCAACGGAAGTAGATTCGAACCCTGGGCCAGAGAGTTCTGTCCTGCATACTGCGGCTACTGTGAGGGTAAGTCTACAGGCAAATGAAGGTTTTCCGCTCTGATTAAAATCAACTTTTAACTGGCGCTCCAATTAGGCATATATCATAGTTAAAGGTAAAGAGAACTCTGCTTTGGTTTAACCTCTATCAATCATTTTCTCCAACTAACCATTTTTGTGACATAAGGCACGATGAGATGAGCTTTGTAAAGCACGACCTATTCTCTTTGAAAAAAAACATGACTATTTTTATCTTGTTCATTTGCATTATCTCTAAGTTTCCATTGTTAACAGATCAAATTGTATCATATGGATACTCTTTTGTACAAATATAATTTCAACAACTGAGTATGTACAGAAGTATATGAATATTGAATTGTTGCTACAAATACTATGTACAGAAAATATGAACAAAATATGAAGACATCACTGATACTTCCAATTTCAGCGCCTTTCAGTAACATTCCCTGTGTTGACCAGCTGGACTATTGCGACGAGTTTGGAGGTGATCTTTGCACAAATCCGCTTTATCGCATATTCCGTGAGAAAAACTGCAGAAAGTATTGTAATCTGTGTGAAGGCAACTCAACAGATATGATAGGTAAACTGCCTTTGTTCATCTTTTTATTTTCAAGATTTTATTATTGGCAAAAATAAATTTTGGCTAAAATTATTTCCCTCCTACAAGTACATTTCATCAATTCAAGGTGTAGGATATATACAAAAGAACGAGAACACTTTCAACTAAACTCTATATCTATCTATCTATCTATCTATCTATCTATATATATATATATCACTGAAAAATTGTTGAAAGCGACGTAAAACACCAATCAACCAACCAATGAATTCTTTAAAAAAGTGTATTGGTTTTGTTGTTTTTGCCACTCTTATGCACTCTTAAGTAACAAGAATCTGTGATTGATTTTTATGTGTATCAATGATGTGTATCAATGCCTTTTGTGAAACCACAAAATACAATTCCAGTCATGTGGCGTCACCTTCGCTTTCCATGGTTCTGTGATGTCCACCATAGTGTGTTATTATAGGTGTCACTCTGACAAACGTCATGTATCTTCGTATTTTACAGTAATGTCATATTTATTCACTTCGCGATACAAAGCTGGTTCCTTGCTGACTGTTTGACCTAATTGTGTTATTATACCATAAGATCAATTGAAAACAGTGTGGTATTTTCTTATAGAGTGTTGTTCTAGTACATGATGTAAGGTCCAATATGCCCGACAGACTACTTTCTATCGGAATTTTCTTAATGACGTTAATGCTTGGATTATTATACCCCAATACAACGCCACAACTTTGAGCGGCAAAACATTATATGTTGGGGCATGTAATTTAGATAAAGTTAATGTAAGAAGGTGTATTGCATTAGTGCAAGTAGTATTTAAATTTTTGGTACCATTTTATGTTTAATGAATTCATGTTTGATATTTACTTCACTTTTGCTTCGAGGCTAGGGGTCTCCGAATGTCGACCATGAAGTATGCTATAAGTACAACAGCGACAAACCAATTATCTTTATATTTTACATTGGTATATAGAATCTTTTAAACATATTAATAACCTTCCAAGCAATAATATCGTCTCAGGTAGCTGCACAGATCTAGATTCGGACTGTAGATACTACAACCACACGTTGATATGTAGTGATGGAAGTAGATTCCAACCCTGGGCCCGACTCCACTGTCCTGCATACTGCGGCTTCTGTAAGGGTAAGTGAAATGCAGCTGATCGCGAATAACAGAAGTGCTCTTGTTCGCTGGCACAGGACGGGAAACCCAGTACTACACTCGCAGCGTCGTTATCGTCGTGTTCAAAGTAGTGTTAATAAGGATATCAACTCTTCTATCAAAAGGATATATTTGTCATATGTATAGAATTTTCTTAACAAGAACTTAAAAACTGTACAAGTTCTTTAATCTTGTGACCTTGTCCATGACCTTGGTCATTAAATGTTATAACTCATCAAATTAAACTAGACTTATGCCTTCCAAAAATACTAGTCCTCCAACAGTGTTACGGCCTAGCGGTTAAAATAAATATATGATTTGGTACACCAGATGCGTACCTTTGTCATATGTTTAAATTCTAAAACTCAGATATTTTCTATGAACTTTACACTATATATTTTGAAATGTATTTTTTCGCTGATTTTGCGACCTTTTAAAACTTCTAAATACTTAAATGTTTAGTAGAAAAAAAAACTGTTCCACATTCGGTTACGAAGCGATATATCTAACTCGCTGTATTTGTACACGAACTTGAAGGGATGTTAACTTTTTCAGCGCCGCCTAAGCACTTACCGTGTATTGATGTATCAAATCACTGCGAGGAGTTTGGAGATGACCTGTGCACGAATCCAACGTTTCGAATATTCAGGGAGGACAACTGCAGAAAATTCTGTCAACTGTGTACTAATGAGACGCTGACGATAAATGAGACATATGTACAGACGTCACAGAATACGACCGGCAATGAAGGTTTGAATAATTATTCAATTTATTTATTTTGAGACGTACGTCTCATCAATGTCATATATATATATATATATATATATATATATATATATATATATATATATATATATATATATATATATATATATATATATATATATATATACAATAACAATATTATTATAAAGAATGTCCAGCATATTCACATACATGTTAATTATAAATTGCAGTCAATAATTTGTCACCTTTGACAATACTTCAGCCTTATAAACAATACTATGTAGGAGAATAATGAGTTGTGTCAGAATATTGTAAAACTGAAACTGAACTCAAACATCCAAATGAACATGTTCTAGTCCTACCATATTTATTAATAAAATAAATTCTAGATCATGCGCAATCCCATTACTTTAGACTTAACAGTCTCAGAAAATATGGAAGTAAACAGAAGTTATAACTGAAACTTCAGACGGCAAATTAGAAGATATATCTAAACATTAAGTAGCTTGAAACCACAAGATTACGAAACTGTATATTTTTTCTTGTTTTATGCCACGTCAATGTAGTATCACTTATATGACAGAATCTGGAGATTGGAGATTGATCCCGAGCTACGTTGGCTCTAATGTGTATCTCTAATCCGGAAGATCTTTACTTCTGCTACTTACATCTTATGTGTTTTTCTTCAGGAAATTGCACGGATTTAGATTCCGATTGTAACTTCTACAACCACACACTGATATGTAGTAACGGGAGTAGATTCCAACCCTGGGCCCGAGAGCACTGTCCCGCTTATTGTGGCTTCTGTGAGGGTAAGTTAACAGCAAATGTTATTACAATATGACTTTCATACAGCTATATTAAGGTCAGTGAGCAGTGGCAGATCTCGAGAGGCTCGTAAAATGGACACATTCTGGGAAGTTTTGTGTTTGATAAAGTGAAAGCTTTGCCTTTGTAATTGAGCTGAGCCATATCAATAGCACGAAATACTTTGCTATTGGTGTAGTCTACTTTGTATATCTTGATAACATAATTATTATAATAATTATAATACAGAATAACCTCGTTGTTTATACTTATAATTCTCTAATATATATATATATATATATATATATATATATATATATATATATATATATATATATATATATATATATATATATATATATATATATATATATTCAAAACATAAAAACATTGTCTTAAAAAAACTTAACATTTCTTATTCTATTACTATACGTGTTTCGGCATTATGGGCCTCTTCAGGTAATGATATATATAATGTACACGAATACTTAATTTCTTAATTATTGTTTACAATGTATCGGTAATGTATCTATAATGTACCGGTAAGAAGACGTCACTTCCTCTTCTGGTTTCAGCACCTTCTATAGACCTTCCCTGTGTTGATGAGCTCACATATTGTGACGAGTTTGTAAATGATATTTGCACAGACCCGTATTATCGCATATTCCGTGAGAACAACTGCCGGAAGTTCTGTAAACTCTGTACAGACAACTCTACCGATACAACAGACGTGAGGACCACGCCTAAGACTATCTCAGCTACCACTCGTTTTCAAGGTTTGATTATTTGCGAAACTCACCCAAAAATTTCAGAAATTAATTCGTTTCTTTAACGAAAACACAAAGCACAAACATACACAATAAAGAGGATGAAAATAAACAATCACAAACAAACAAACAAAAACCCCTCCAAACCCCCCCCCCCCAAAAAACCCAAAAAACAAAAACAAAAACAAAAACAAAAAAATAACACAAAGAAAAACCGATCTCATCAAATCTGGATGAAACGTTTTAGTATGAATACAAGGCATAGTGATGGGTTTTATATAGTGATTTTTCTATATTGTTTTGATCACTTGGTAAAAGCCAAGAGGCTGAAAGTTTGGGATATTAAGTGGTTCTCACTATATCATTGACGGTGTGTTCCCCTTTGAAAAATCTAAAAGTGCTTTATGGATATGATGTATGCGTTCTTTTCCTATTTTTATGTACTATGTATGCTTGGGACATGCATGGCGACTGTAGCCAGCTCAAAAGATGTTCCTCCCGAGAGTCTGGTCTCACTCTGATTTAATTTTCAGGGTATTCATGAACATGCACCATGTTACATTATTGTGGCACCACAGTGATACCACAGCATTAAATTTCGTGTTTTATATTGTGAATATGAATTCTGGACTCTGAGTAAATTATAATTTGAGTAACATACCATACATGGCTTGACAAGTTGTACAAATGTACAGAGTAATTATTGCGTGGAATCATATTGACGGTTGAAAAAAAGATTTTCTGAAATATATGGCACGCCTTAAAGCTAAAGGCATCAACATACCGGAATATACTTTAGATTTTAGAACAGGGGCGATAACTAAATCTCAAGTTGAGAAAGAAAAAAGAGGAGTTACTGGCTCAGTTATGTGGCAGAAGTCACCATAGAGCTATACAATACATGAATATAAATAATATACTAGAACATATATCACATTACAAAAATATTTGATTGTAGTGCAATTACGATACTGACTTAGGACGGTCATTTAATTTGACAAAAGCCAAACAAATGGTGTGGTTAACCGGTTTACGGGCCCACCTTCCCACTCACCGTAACAGCAGAACAATCAAAGGACGTACATTTAAAAATTTATAAATAATCCTCCATGTAAAGAACAAGGGTCAACAGGTATCGCATATTGAGAGGTCATAAAAATATAAACACGTAAGGTATTGTAAAATACATAATGGTATAAAAATATATGCGACATCAACATGAAAAACCGTGCTCTGCCAGTCTGAAAGCGAGCTAAGACCCTAGATCTGTAGGAGTCCCGACTAACAGTCAGAGGGGACGAGGTTCAGGACCATGTCTCCTCTGAAAGAGGTTTGGACAAGGCCCGTCATATAGTCCCCACCGCCCTGTTAGTCAGCGTGCAACGTTCAAGTAAAAGTCTGCATAAGGCTGTAGAGGGGCCAAATACAAGACCTATAGTCTTTTTGATGATCTCAATATCATATTGTCTATTTATAAGACGTCTGATTATTTTATTACATGATAAAATAACGTTATCGGAGCCTTTTACTTTCCTTAGTTTATATACGAGATCACCGTAAAAATAAGGATGGGAAATTCCATTGGATACATACTGTTGAAAAGAAATATTTCCAAATTTAGATAGAAGTTCTGAATAAGATCTGAAGAATTTGCCGAATGATTTTCTTAGCTTGTGATATCTGTAACCCTGAGTTAAAAGTTTAGTAGTAATTTGTAAATTTCGTTTATGAAAGTCCAAAACATCGGTGCAGCCTCTGACAAATCGAACTAATTGAGATATATAGATACCATATGATGGGAGTCGAGGGACATCGCCATCCAAGTAAGGGAAATTTACAATAGGAAATCCAAAATCCTCACGTTTATCATAAATATTAGTATATATTAGGTGGTTGATAATTTTGATGTTTAAATCTAAGAAAGGTGTAGATTTATCTCAAGTATTAGCTTTATTCAATGTAAGCTCTGGTGGATAAATTTCTGATATAAATTGTTCGAATTCAGGGTTGTCGATAACCAAAATATCATCCAGATATCTACAAGTATTATTGAATTTGTCAATGAGGTCAAAACGTTTTGATTTTTGAAGAGAAACCATAAAATCCCTCTCATAATAATAAAGAAATAAATCTGCTATCAGAGGCGCGCAATTAGTACCCATAGGAATCCCAACTATTTGTTGATATATCTTGCCATCAAATTGCACAAAAATATTATTCATGAGAAAATCTAGTGCTTTACATAATTCCTTACAAGTCCAGTATTTATATGAAGTATATTGTTTGTTGGAAAAGAATCCGGAGTTATTGGAAGTACATATGTACGTTTTAGATTCTCTGTGAAAACACCATTGTATAAGAGACAGCAACTTGCATTTAATCAAATCATGAGGCAGAGATGTATAAAGTGTAGAAAAATCAAATGTAGAAATTTGAGTCGCTTTGAAATTTAGCGAAAGAAGTTTGTCTATAACTTCATGAGAATTTTTAATCGACCAAAAGTAATTGATGTTACTATTATGAAATGCGACATCACAATATTTGATAATATGATCTTTTATAGCAGTTAGAGCAGACGTAATATGCTTCGATAGTACTGTAGTAGAGCAGTGGCTAGAATTAGATATGAAACGTGATTTATATGGACTTTTATGTAGTTTTGGGAGCCAATATATGGTTGGTAGATCAGATTTATCAGTTTTAATTTTGAAGTCGGACATGGTCATGAGGTGATCGTGCAAGGTGCTGTCTTTTGAGGTAGGGCTTTCCACATATGTATGAGTGGAGTTTAATTCGTTTTTAAGTACTTCAATATAATATAGTTTTCAAACAACTATTATGTTATTACCTGCTTTATCAGCAGGAACAAAGACATATTTAGCATGTAAGTCAGCTATCTTCTTTTTAATAGAATTTGCCGTCAATGTATTAGGCTGTTGAAATAAATGCGGATTTTCCGTAAAGTTCTTAATACGGATATCGACAATTCTTAAAATCTCGAATTTCCAATCATTAAGAGCATGAACCTTTACCTGTTCTTTTTTACACCAACGTTTACAATATGTAGTTAAAGCATCTTCTATAACGTCACGGCATTTATTGAAATCTATCCTGGACGGTAAGATGGTTTATGGCAGGAAACTGGATCAATCAGGGTCATAATTATTTGGCTTAAATTTGGTTAAACGTTCATTAACATTGAGGTGAAAGAAAGTTTTAACAGTATTATGTATTTTTAGAATTATACCACACAGCTCTGAACTAAATTTTCTGAAGTCGTGTTATATCATTTGTTGATGATACATCAAGCTTCTGCATTTTCTCGAATTTTTCAAATTTAGTGAAAAATTGCCAATTGCCAAAGATAACAATGTACCACAAATACTTCTGCAAATAATACTGACACGCATGTCCATAAACAGGATCTAACATTAACATTTGGCATTGATACACGCCTGTGCTATACATATATACTTATTTCTTAAGGTATATATTGCAAAATATATCTATGAAAGTCTCTTATGTATGCAACATCAGAAAAAAATTCTTTTTCACGTCAAATATGGAAACAAATATAACTATTTTTCTAATTTTTATAATGTGTATAATACTTCTATTTAGATACATCAGTGAAGTATGAAACTGTATAGCTTACTTTTATATTTTACACCAATTTCAGTCATATCGTGACAACATAGCATCATAAGTAAATTGATCTGGCCTCCACCAATTTCAGTCATATCGTGACAATCTAAATACCCCCCCCCCCCAAAAAAAAAAAAAACCAACAAAACAAACCAGAATCAAAATATAGGAATATATAGGTACATTAATCTTCCAATCTTTGACATCAACATAGCATCATAAGTAAATTGATCTGGCCTCCACCTTCCCTTACAGTCAGTCCTTTCTCACTCTTTTATTATTTTAAACAAAAACTAACATAGATACAAAAACAGTATAATCCTTAAAAGTCAAACAAAACAGTTTTATTTTAAAACTACAAATATAATGCAATATCACGGTCTATTCCTTTCACAAATAAGCATAATACATATGCATGTACATGTGTTGAACCATGAACAGAACTTCACTCGGTTTACTTCAAAATCCATAGGTCATTGGTTATTTTTTTTTTTCTAAATTTTTGCAAGTTTCACATTCATTCACTAAGAAAGTTTTCTGCTACTTTCAATTTTTATCTTTTTTATGTTTCCTCCATTTACTTTTTTGTTATCTTTTCTTTCAAAGTTTTCTATTCTTTAACTAAAGTTGTTCTGGTTCTCTCCATCTCTTCCTTTTGTTTTCTTTCTATTTTTTTTTTTTTCGTTTTCCTCTTTCCTTCTCTTTTTTCTCAACTTCATAGCACTCTTAATATTACAGATGATCTGACAAAAACAT
This sequence comes from Pteria penguin, assembly GCA_035048485.1. Taxonomy (NCBI): domain Eukaryota; kingdom Metazoa; phylum Mollusca; class Bivalvia; order Pterioida; family Pteriidae; genus Pteria; species Pteria penguin. Next base: position 24,961,880 of record CM068588.1, on the reverse strand, counting down.
TTTTTTGTAATTGTTACTGATTCAGATTGCATATTAACAGAATCACAACATCTCTTGTAAGTCAGCAGTTAGTTCATCTACAAGAGAATGAAACTCAACAAGTGCTTTACAGAAAATGTTATGAAAAACATGGGGTTGTAGGTTCCAATGTTCATCATTCCTGGGTTTTCAGACTCCATCAACGCCTTGATTAACTCTACTGAGGGTTAGAAATAAATGTTCATCTATCTCGTCCTCTTCTAACCTTGAGATCATGGGGTTAACAACTTTCTCATCATCGGCATGCCCCAAAACCAGGTGTATAACATTTTCTGACAATTTCCCTTTCAGTCACTGAACAATATCGGAAATGTAGATCTATTTGCTTTACAACTTGAGCTAGTGTAGCATCATCATAATAAATATTCAAAGGACTTTACTGTCGTTGATATCATATATCAACTGTTATGTAAATTAAGGCCCAAATCCATCAGATGTCATGCTTGATACTTTTGTTCTATATATTTGGAAGTCTCTTGAAATTGGACAGTTGAAATAGAATTTGCCACTGATACTTCCTTTTACAATAAGTACAGTATGCATTATAGGGAGTGGAACCTGTCTTACACCAGGTGTGGATTTGGCATCGTCTTTAAACCCATGAGATGTTGAATTAGTCTTTTCTCCAGGCACTCCTACTAAAACTTCGCAAGGGTATTAAATCTATTCTAGCTCTCAAAATAAAAAATCAAAACCAAACCTCAAGACAAAGGCAGATTGTTTGTGACAACCTGCACCAGGTCTGGAACCCAGCATCTGCAGGAAGATTTCCTCATTATAGCTATTTACAATAAGTATTCAATCCATGGTTATAGCATAATTAATGACAAAGATATGTAAAAGGTGGCTTTCAATTACTAAACCACAAGTTAAAGTGTATAACTATTTAGAAGGTACAAATATATTATCTAAAACAATCTGCTATTTCTTGTGAATGGAAAATATGCAATGAAAATATAGCTGAATATGCTCAGTTCTATGATATACGAAATTGGCTAACTAATACATAACCATTACTCAAAGAGCTTACAATTCAGCATTCTTAGTCAAATTTAAGAATACATGTATATAAGAATAAAGAATAGTAGGCTTCTCACATATAGGGGGAAAGTACATCTGAAAATTAACAGGGGTTAATTAGCAGGAAATATGTACTTACATGTATATGCATTTGAAAATAGAAATAATGATAACGACCGTCTACATTTCAGGAAAATGTGTGGATCTGGATTCAAATTGTAACGATTACAACACGTCCTTGATCTGTAGTAAAGGCAGTCAGTTCTATTCCTGGGCACGACAACACTGCCCTGCATACTGTGGATTCTGCCATGGTAAGAAATAAAACATACCAAAAAAAATATTGGTATAAAACATATAACTAAATAAGTAGCATCCAGTAGCGAAGCTTGAGGTGAACTCTTTGCATAGACTGGTAACTCTGAGCATTGCATCAAGCAGACACCGTCACATCACTGACAGAAGAAGTTTAATATTTCTGAGAATTCATACGCCGTCACTGTGGAAGATCACTTGTCTGCTTTTTGTGGTGGATTCTTTATCAAAATTGGTATTTCTGAGCATTGCATTAAGCAGACACCATCACGTCACTGTAGAAGTTTGGTAAGTCCGTATTTAGCATTCAGATGCCGTCACTGTGGAAGATCACTCGCTGCTTGTGGCGGATTCTTTGTTTAGAATGGTATTTCTGAGTATTGCATCAGGCGAATGCCGTCACTGTAAAAGTTTGGTGTTTTGGTATTTCTGAGCATTGCATCAGGCAGATGATGTCACTGTAAAAGTTTGGTAATTCTGAGCACGGCATCGGACGGATGCCGTCACCGTAGAAGTTTGGGATTTCTGGGCATTGCTTCAGACAGCTGACGTCACTGTAAAAGTTTGGTATTACTGAGCATTATACCAGGCGGATGTCGTCACTGTAAAAGTTTGGTATTTCTGAGCATTATTTTCTTTTAATAACCAATATTTCAAAGCTATTTAGTTTCCTTGCCACGAGGAACTCCAGTTTCCTCGGGTACCCCACTTTCCTCTTGTACTCGTTTCATTCGGAATAATATTTTCAAAACGTGCGCCAGTTTCCTCGGCTACTCCATTTCCCTCGGGTACTAACTTCTTCGCAATCGGGTATTTATTTCCTCGGGTATTGTTACTATTTCCTCAGATACTCCAGTTTTCTCGACTACTCCAGTTTCCTCTGTTTCCCCCGTTTCTTGTGTCTTTAGAAGCCATAACATCGATTTTAAATCTTTGTATTTCATTGAGTAAATATAGCACGAGTTATTGCGATTGCATATTTCTGGCAACAACTTATCCAATAATTATATCTACCTGCCAGTTTTTTTTTTCTGTCGTATTGTCAAAACCCCAGATCGACAATGTTTTCCAAGAGGTCGACATAATATTTGTTTTGTTTTTGGGTTTTTTCGGACAACATAACATCCGACAGGAGCACGACAGAAATGTGCCACAATGATTTTATAAATATTGATAACCATATTTCAACTGTTTCAGCGCCTCCTACACATATTCCCTGCATTGATCGTATTAACAACTGTCACGAGTATACGGACGATATATGCACAGATCCCCAGTATCGACACTTTACAGAGAGTAACTGCAGGAAGCACTGTGGATGGTGTTCTTAGTCAATGCCGTACAAACAGTTTTATAGGAGTTGTCTTTCTTCTTCTTAATCATCGACTAGTTAACGAATTAATGACAGACTTTTCTTTTTTAATATGTACAGTATTTACATCTACGATTTTGTAAAATAAATCAAAAAATATGTATATGCTTATTTTTTTTTTTCTACTTTTATCATATAAAATGTGTGATAATAGACAGCAATGACCACGTTATCATGTTTTACACATGTCATTTAAATCCGAGAACATCACAATGTGGTGATAGGCATTGGAATCCATCAGAGCCTTCATGGCCTCGGTGGGTACGTGTTATAAGTATAAATTTAGTTAGTAATGCACCCTGCAGGAGCCGTATATATGGAAAGCAACCTTTGATTGGTGTTTAATAAACAAAACTCATTTGGCCTATCTATTCCTATAAAATATCTAACTGAAGCTTTAAAGAAGTATTCATTCATTGTGTCATATTTTCGGGTATCTCATGCTATGCTATGACAATCAACATAAGTGATAAATGTGTATGCATTTACTCATAGATCCACCCCTTTATAACACCACATGCTCAAATTTTATTGTTAACAGACATGATTAAGATTCAAAATATGCGACAGAAATAAAACATGCATGCACTGAACAATAATAGAAATGATTAAAACAACAAAACCCGTTTGAGTTCGTCCCTTTTTGCAATAATCAATAGCATATTGCCAAATTACTAATCCTCTATGTCAACTCTAAAATATAATATGAAGCTCCTGATCTAAAAATTGGATTTCTGTTTACATATAGTAAAGGAAAACTAAGTAAATAATGTTCATGTTTGTCGAGTTGTTGACATGTTTAGTCTCGGCATTGGATCAGTTAAGCTGTATGTTTACCATGCCATCTGTAAGGTTTCAGTAGTCACGTGACTCGTCCGTAGTTTCAGATATATGGCATGCACGAATCCAGAGGGGTGGACAGGGGGTATGAACCCACCCTGAGATTAGGCGAAAATGATTTTCCTTGTTATTTTTCCATGTAAAATAAAATATTTTACACACAATAACATGGATGGACTCCCTCTGGGAAATTTCATTAGGATTGGACCCCCTCTCGACAAAATTTCTGGATCCGCGGCTGAATGGTGTTCCTGTTGGTATGTTTTACCTGTATTGAATTATAAGATATTGATTTACTTCATATTTGGTGTTTATTTGTCTTAGAGAAAAGAACTACATTACAGTGATTGCCCTAGTCCTGAGGAAATATTGATCACTATGGTGGTTAACGAATACAATGAGAACTTTATCTGTTGATTAGGTGTTAAGTACAATGAATTAAAGTGCACTCTGTAGGTACTGTTTGGTAACAAAATCTATGCAATGATTTCTCACCAAAATATTTAGATTTATTGAAAAATACATTTATAAGAAATGTAAAATTGTCTTCCGAATTTTATTCATCCCCATTGTAAATACCAATGCATCTTTCATCATGTGTTAGCGAAGGCTCACGATAACCTGGGTGGTCCATTAGTACGAGGGGAAACAAAGAAGTTTAAAATCTTTTCTGTTAGAAGCATTATTTGTTTGCATTCTTACACATTTTTTTTATTTCTCATACATAAAAATCAAAATGGGGCTTGGGTTTTAAAAGTATTTCCCACTAAATTTCTTAAATGGGCATAGCATTGTCCTCAAACAATACTTTCAAAAGAAACCTTTTTCGACAAATGGTTGGTTGGTTGGCTGATTGCATGGTGTTTTACGTCACTTTAAACAATTTTTCAGTTATATCGCAACATGGAAGCGGGAGGTAACAGACCTCTTAAACATAGTAGAGCAACCCGGGAATCGAACCCGGATTGTCCAAGTCGCAGGCCAAGCGCTTAACCATTACACCAAGCCTGTCCCTTCGGCAAATGGAAATTTAGTCCAATGATATCGCACTGGACTTCAAAATGCAATAACCCGGGTTCGATTCCAGCTGTCGGTCCGGATTTTTCTAAGTTGATTTATCATTTTCTGCCGTCCTATCTGTCCTGGGGATGAGATCATATAAACACAGCGCCACAGTATACACTGGCATGTAAAAGGTCCCTCACTGCCTCGGTGGGTCCGTTGCTAAGGGCAACATCATAAAGCAATTCACCTGGCAAGTGCCATCACCATATAAGTGCGATAATCGTTGAGTGGCGTAAAACAATGAAAAATTAACCCATCCCCCAAAAAGAGGAAGAAAAAAACCCCAACGAAACAAAACACAAAAATGAAAAAAAGAAACCCCAAAACAAAATAAACAAACACAAAAGCAAACGGAAACAAAGAGAGAAGCCTCCGTTGCAAGATACGCTTGATTTCAGTAACTTTCTAAGCGCAAAATTATGAAAACAATAGGCGTCATCCTCTTATAATGCGTACCAGATTTGACAATCCTTGTTCTAATGGTTCTCTCTGTATATTGTTTACGAAGTACAGTTTGACAATGTTTTGATCTTGATCTCTGACCTCTTTTCTCGAAAATAATGGATGATGTCCTCTCGAATCAAGGAACAAATGTAGAAAGTTGTTTGTTTTAGCCAAAATGATTCTGTATCTTGTTTACGAGATTTATCAACAATGTTTAGCATTTGATCTTGACCTTTGACCGCTGACCTTGAAAAATAATAGGTGTCGCCCTCTCCTCATTAATCGCATGAATACTAAATTTGACGGTCTTAGCCCAAACGATGTTGCCTGTATCATATACTTAAAAGCTTTATCAACAATGTAAAGAATGTGACCTTGACCAAAGAACATGATACACGATAGGCGTCGACCTCTTGTCATAGAGGTATGTGTATCAAGTATGACAGAAGTAGCCCTAGCGGCTGTCTGTATCTTGTTTACACCCTTTATCAAGACTGTTTAGTGTGACCTTTACCTTTGATCCCTGACCTTTAAAAATAAAAAGCGTCGTCATTCTCTCTCAGATAAATGAATTTTTAAATCTGAATTCAAGTTAAGATGTGTCCTTTTCTTTTTTTCATTTTGTCGTAATTGTATGTCAAAAAATCCTTGAGTGAATACACTACGAGGGGGAGTCAATAAGTTTCCAGCCTATCCCATTTCCAATGAGCCGAGACGCTCACAATTTTCACACCCAATTTATATTCAAAGTTGTTACCTGGATACAGAATTTCATGCATATCGGTTCGTCTTTTAATGAGATATTTGACGTCAAATATGGCTAGTAAAGAAAAGGCATGATTTTCAATTAAAGTTGAGTACCGTGCTGTAATTCGGTTCCTGTATCTAAAAGGTAAAACAGGAAAGGAGATTCACGCCGAGTTAGATGATGTTTATAGGTCTTCTTCACTATCTTATGCACAAGTTAAATTCGGGTAGCGGAATCCAAACGCTGTAGAACGACTTTAGAAGAAGCCAGGTCTGGACGCCACCGAAGAAGAAATGTGTTGCAAAGTCCGTGATCTGGTCTACTCTGATAAGCGAATTCAGGCACAAGAAATAGCACAGGCATTGGGCATTTTACATGGTAGCGTTTCAACTATTCAACTATGACCGTCTAGGTATGCGCAAGCTTACAGCCCGTTGGGTACCCAAATCTCTCACCGATGAGCAAATGGCAACCAGGCCATCACCATGCAGCGCTCTGTTGAAGCGTTTTAGGTCAAACGATGATTTTCTTTTGCGTCTAGTGACTATTGATGAGACATGGGTCCATTCTAATGAGCCAGAGGATAAAACTCAGAGTCGTCAGTGGGTAGGACCAGGCTCTCCCAGTCCAAAGAAGTTCAAGACATAACCTTCTGCAGGCAAGGTGATGGCCACAGTATTTTGGAACTCAAAAGGCGTTATTGTGTTGGACTTTTTACCAAGAGAAGAATAATAACTAGGACTTACTATGCGAATTTGCTTGACCAGCTGAAAACTGCCATCAAGGAGAAACGCCGAGGTAATCTCTCTAAGGGTGTTTTGCTGCAACAGGACAACGCGAGAGTCTACATTTGCGAAGTTGCAATGGATGCTGTACAGCGAAACGGGTATGAGTCGTCAGTGGGTAGGACCAGGCTTTCCCAGTCCAAAGAAGTTCAAGACATAACCTTCTGCAGGCAAGGTGATGGCCACAGTATTTTGGAACTCAAAAGGCGTTATTGTGTTGGACTTTTTACCAAGAGAAGAATAATAACTAGGACTTACTATGCGAATTTGCTTGACCAGCTGAGAACTGCCATCAGGGAGAAACGCCGAGGTAATCTCTCTAAGGGTGTTTTGCTGCAACAGGACAACGCGAGAGTCTACATTTGCGAAGTTGCAATGGATGCTGTACAGCGAAACGGGTATGAGTTAGTACCGCACCATGCCTACTCCCCAAACCTAGAACCCAGCGACTTCTTCCTTTCCCAATTTAAAAAAGGATATCCGTGGACGTCGTTTCCGGTCTAATAAAGATGTCGTCAGGGCAGTCGAGTAGGGGTAAATGGAAAAGACTCTGACTTTTTCAGTTCTGGACTGATGGCACTTAAGCACCGTTGGTCTAAGTGCATCACACTAGAGGGAAATTACATCAAAAAAGAGGAGGTGGATCTCAACCGGAAATAAGGTAAGCTGGTTACTTTTTGACTCACCCTCGTAGTTTCGAATAATAACAGGAAATATATCTAGATAGGAACTTTTTTATGTTAAAACATTGAGCTATATTAGGCGGGTAACAGTGTCATTTTGGGCGAATCCATTACTGGAGGGTTCTTAGTTCCTTGCAAATAAAAAACTTCAATCCCTCGGGGGTTTTCCGTTTCAGTTCTCTATCAAATGATCTAAATAGCCGCCTGATGCAATTGCCTATCCTCTGGAGTTATTTTCACTTTCTTTACTTTCATATTGTTAAGGGTTTATTTTATAGAGCAGATAGGCTTCCGAGACTTTTCAGCACTCCCCGTTTCAAATCAATTTCGATCGTTCCAGATGACGTTACAGTGCGCGTGACGTTTACTCGTGTGAATTTTACTATGCAAAAGGTCCTATCTAAATTCTAAATCCTCCATAGTTTCGTTATTTATACATTTCTTCTTGCCAAAATATGCGAAGGAGTTACAGAAAGAGTATGTTTCTCCTTTTGTATTGATTTGTTGAAATATTAAGAAAATTCGTTGAAGGAAGGGACCGCGCCCAAATAGTGGTTTTACGGTCCTAGCCCAAGCGGGTTGGTATGTATCTTGTTTACAGCTCTTTGGAAAGACAGACGCACCGCACCATACCGTAATTACCTCCGTCTACACCAAGCATACAAAACCCAACTTTTTCCAACTTGACCATTAGGATGTTGAACAGGGTCATCAAGCAGTATAATTATTACATTATTTATAAATTTTAAATGGGTATCCTTTGATTGTGTTGCTTTTGCGTTGAGTGGGAAGGTGGACGTCCATAATCGGTTGTAACCACACCAACTGAGTGATGTTTGTCACTAACCGCAGTACAATCAAATAATTTTGTAATCATTACAGGTCTAATTATTGGAAGAGCAGGTGTAAAGCTGATATTTCTTATTATCATCTATAGTGAAACTTTCTTTTTAATTACTTTTAAATAAAACGAAAGAACAAAAAGATTGTACGTTGAAAATGCATTGTTAACTTTCTCCACTGGTAATTTACAACATCAGCTGATCACTGCTCATGCATTTACAACATACAATTATCATTGTTGTATTTGTTTTGTTTTGAATAAATACAGAAGTCAGACATATTAAGTAAATCGCTTTCGTAAAGTTTCGTTAAAATCGTTACCAAAATGGAAGAGGAAATCTAGTTCTAAAATTTTCCAGATTGCTCCAGGGTGGCCATGATGTTGGATTCTGTAAAAACATTCATCGAGTATCTTGACTACATTATACCTGTTAAGTTTCATGCTAATCTTTAAGATTTAGAAAGCAAATCCAATTCAAAGGCTTTCAAGTGTGCTGTCAGAGCGCTCCTATTGGATTTCGAAACATCATTTCACAAAAATTAATTTGGCATCTTTAACTTTGATAGAGCAGAGACTGACAAACACTTCGATATGTGATTTATATAAAGTTAAGATAAAGAAAGTTGTGTAAATATTGCTGGAAGTTTGGTAATTTAACAGCGAACCCTATAAGAACAGGAATTACTTTTCTATGACCCTTATGCATACTTTCCGTAAGAGGTCCTATAAAAAAGTCATAGCATATAACGGACAAATTGTGATCTAGTGCCTCATGCAATGGTTATATTTCACGTGCTTTGATTGAATAAATGCCTAATTGCCATTTAAATCAATTTTCTGTACTGCAAGTGCCAACACCAAGGCTGCACTACTTGATGACCTCCTCAAACTTAGACGTTTGCTTACAATAAAAAATAGTTAAAACTTTTAGTGTCTATAAATACAACGGCGAATATTGCTAGTCATGCTTAATTATATATGTATACTATTTTTATAATCAGAAATTGTGATTGAATTATTTGAAATTAAAACGCATATACGGTCTATTTTGACGTAGAAGATTTATAGTAGTATGAAAATTTCTCTATTAACTCATAATGAAATGAAAGAAAATCATTTCCCGAAGCATATGTCACCTTTGTGTTCTTCCTTCAAGTTTTTAAAGTATGCATGGCTCAGTCGGTTGGGTGTTTGGCTCGTGATGTAGATGTACCGGGTTCGAGTCCCGTTGGTCTTTCGTCAGTGTCCTGTCTTCCGGACAAAACAGTCACCAAAATCTCCGAGGTCCTTTGTGACGATAGACGTGGTTCGTCAACACTCCTTACTGTTTCGGGTTGGTCCAATGCAAGGACTATACGCCTTCACCATATAAGTGCAATAATTTTGAGGTTTTGAAAACAAGAACAATGATGAAAATTTAAAAAAATCATAATAATAACAATAATAATTACATGTATTAATCATTTATGGAACCGGGGGTGTTGTGTTTGTAAACATGGGTTGAATCGTATATAAACTGAAATTTGGTCAAGATAAGTAGTTTACAATTGCAAAAGGAACTGAATTCTAATATACAATAGAACAATGAATCTAAAATATTCTATCTGACAGAGAGGTTATCAAGTTTTTGAACTTCTTTGTATTTTCTCTCTTCATCACTAGATCTATTCGAGATTTACTCATTGATGATTTTTAAAACATATTGTCTCCTTGTAACCTAAATTGAAATTCTGATTTCACAAGTTTAACATATCATGTGATAATATTAGAGAACAGGTAGGTCTTGTGACACCTTAGTGAATGTCTTATCTCACGACCCGAGTTCGAACCAAGTTGTCTTAAATATGTGACCACAGAAGACAAAAATATAACACTTAAAAGCATTTTATTTCATTTCGTTTGTCTCATCGATGGTTTCACAATAAGGCAGTTCATTTAAACATTCCATAAAATTACTCTCATCAACATGAACATAAGACGGACCTTCATTAACTTCCTGCAAGAAATCTTGGTGAATGAATAACATTTCCCGCGTTTTCTCATTGTCTAGACTCTCGTCTATATCTGTCCCCGTTTTCCGGAAGACCATACAATGAATATGCTCTAATTTTTCATATTTCCATCGTGTAAATCCGAGTGCTTCAATGGCCTGTTTCCAGCTTTTGATCATGTCACTGTTTCGGTGTTGTTTGTGGGAGTCAGGAGTTATAATTATCAAGATGCCATGAAGCCTCAACAATTCAAAGGCGTTCTTACAACAGCACCATCTCATTGAAGGTGATGGTAGATATTCCAACAGTAACGAGAATACGACAACATCAAAACTCTGCGCAGGAAGTGACGTCACTAAGGAGTGCGGATTTGCTACAGCTATACTATTGCTCAGAGATATTTCTTCTAATGCAATGTCTCCTATTTGAATATTAAGAAAATCACAGCGATGTACGTTCTGAAAAATAATAGAAATTATTAACAACATTTACACATTAAAGGTAATAGAAAAATTTACAGCAAGATGGATTTGCGGAAGTGTCCTTTTATCTATCAAACTTATCATTAAATGTATAATTGATGAATGAATTAATGAATGAATGAATGAACGAACTAACGAATGAATGAATAAATAAACAAGTTTACTGTATCATCCTAAGGGCAAATATACAGGCAGATGATAAATCAACTGAGAAAAATCTATTCAAATAGCTGGTAACAAACGCCGGCAAACACTAAAATCCGCCGCGTTATCATTTTACCAATTTTCCCCTTTTAAACACAATCAATTTCAGAAATACCTTTGTTGTAACGGGTAATGCCTGATAGAGATTCGAACCATGACCCTATGGTCTTGTCCTTTAAATTAAAAATCAAATGAAAATATGATGTTTGCACGTGTTGTTTGTCTGAAGAATGCCTGTTTTGGGTTGTCTTCTATGGGGTATCTTCCATCTTGACCATATATCATGACCAGGATCAAAGATATAAACTGACGTCTAGTCTCATTTATTTCAATGTGTTGTACTCTTTAATGGGATTAATTGATTAAATTTCACATAGTCATTCAAGTATTTGCAAATGATATTGACATTGAGAAAGATAAAATTAATTGCTACGTATTATGTAATACTATATATTTTAAATGCTTTTTTTCCAATATAAATTCTATAATCCTTCATTTAAACTAAGAAAAGCTTCGATCGCACTGCAGATATCAAAGTAAAATTAACAAATTTCTTCACAAAGTAGCTTTGAGATCACTCACAAACAAATTCAAATCGGTGAACTCTTCTGTTGGAGATAAAAGCGCGTACTTGACACGGATCAATCGGCAAACAAATAAACTGAAACTCCAAACGAAATTTACCCCCCGAGCGACTGCCTGCACACATTTAGCGGAGAAAGTGGACCATGCACAGTCACAGTAATTATTCAAACATTTGTTTGTAAACAAAAAGGATATGTACAAATTGTAATCGTCTTTTGTTCTGTCAGCAATACGTTTTGATGGAAAGTCACGCCGCAATCCAAAAATATCCGAGTCGAGGAGAGTGTCTTTTATGCCGCGCTTTACTTGTCAAGGATCAAATCTCAATTTTTCTAGTTTGTTGTCCTTGCTTATAATAAAATACTTTAAATTTAGGAAAATAATAAATGCTTTATGACAGTGAATGTTAAGTGATAGCCCGGCGGTTATTGACAAATGCAATGTCTTTACTGCATTGAAAGCCGTACCCGCTACTTTGTTGATCAACATGTATTGAATTTCGTTTTTTGAGTTTACTCTACTATCAATGGCATATGACAAGCGATATTTGAGTCGGATTATTTTCCCATTCTACAATAATGTTCAGAAACCTAGACGAAATATGAAAGACTTATTAAAAGTCTGATAATTTAAATGCCGATGTTTATCTTTACTGTGAAATATTTATTTGCACTCGATGTTTTAGCTCATAGAGCAATGTAGAAATTATCAAACACTTAACAAGACCCATTATCTGCGTTTGCCACAGTAGACTGTAAAGCGGGGATATCATATTGTGACCTCTGCAAGTGGTTTTACTTAGTCCAATATTTATCGCAGGTATTACTCTCTCTTAATTATAGAGCGTTTATAAGATCATGCATCGGTTTGAAATAGCTCTTTCTGGTATTACCAAATATCATTATAAGAAATGATACAAAAACATGCAGGTAGATAGAATATATCTTATTCAGAAATACATTGAAGTAAACGGTGACAGTAGACACCCCCGCTTTATTCGTATTCACGTCATAACACTGTGAAACTAGAGAACATGCTGGAAATATCGAAATTCGATCCACTTTTTTTTTTTTCAAAATTTTCATATTTCAAATTTTACCTTCATAAATGAAATATGTGCATTGATTAGAACTGTTAAAATAACAGCAACTGATCGGTCAGACAGTAAAATGTCGATTGTATGTTGCTATACATGTATTATGAAAACAAAATCCTCAAGGGGCCTGTAACGCTCACCTATATTATTAATAAGCCCTACATTTGCTAGACCCCATGAATTAAAAAACAACAAATTTCGCTTTTTTAATCCTCTTGTTTGTATAAAATTAATATGAAAAATTTTACTTTGATTTTTGACAATGAACGGGACCAAATTCTACAGAAGGACCTCCTTTTAATCAAAAAATCAAAAAAGGACCCCGCTTTAGCTAGTGGAATAATCCATTGTCAAGCATAAAGCTGACACTGTTTACATCATACACCATACCTCTGACAAAAAAAGCGTCAAATAAAAACAGTCGCTACGATATGTTACACAACATATCACAGGGTCATACAAAATATGAAGGAAAGCCATCAAAAGCTAAATTATCAATTGCTTATATAGGAGTCTTAGACTGACGGATAGATTATTGACACCCACGTGCCGATGAGGGGCCTAATTATAGATCTAGACCAAACTGGTCTTAGAGACAACGTCCATCTGTCTCATTTAAACAATGATGACATGAATTGAATTTCCTAAGTATCTTGGACACAGGTGAGTGTAACGAGATGTCACGGAGCAGCACACTGTAATACTTATATAGAATATTGACTATACACCAGGTATGCATGATTGTGAACCAAATGTGAGCAAGCAGAGTCAGATATCTAGGAAATAGGTGGAATGACGTATGACGATTTGAGAAATTTCGACAAATTTAGATAACTGTAAATTAAGGATGGTTTGAGAATCGACACAACAAACGAATAATTTACTGCAAATATTTGATATTACAAGTATCAGCTTACTGTCCGCGCCTCTCACTCTGGAAACTGGAAAATATGAATTTTCAGTTATTCATCTTCAGAATAATTTCAAAAAGGCAAAACCATTCGATAGATCTTGTTTAGTCGTAACTTTTGGTGTATGCTATATGTTTGTAAAAAGAAGCGTTCATATTTTATAGAAAAAAAATCAATTTTAGATAGGGCGATTTCCATGTTAAATTTTGACGTGACGTCCCCAAGTTTCCCATAGACTCAAACATCGGCGACGTCACGTCAAAATTAACATAGAAAACGCCCTATATAAAATGATTTTTCCCTATAAAATACGAATGTTTCTTCGTAGAAACATATAACATACACCAAAAGTTACGACTAAACAAGATCTGTCGATTGATATTAATTTTGTAAAACTATTTCAAAGATAAATAAGTGAAAATCCAGATTTTTCGGTTTACAAAGTGGGTGGCGCGGACAGTAACTTATGACAAATGTGTTTATTACACATATTGTGTATCTCTAAAACTTTTCATCAATCATTAAATTTTGCTTTCATGTCAGAGTACTTTAAGTTCACATTTTATACCGTATACGATGGCGGCATCTGACTGATGGATTGCATATAAGTTTATACCTTTACAACAGATCCCCTCCTCCCAAAAGCAGTGAGGGGTCTTTTACGAGACACGCCTATCATGACACTGCGTTTTTTACCTCTAGGTATTACAGCAGTTTACCTATACTGGCTTAGTTGGTTGGTTGGTTGGTTGATTGGTGTTTTACGCCGCTTTCAACAATATTTCAGTTATATCGCAACATTGAAGCAGGAGGTTACCAACCTCTTAAACATAGTGGCGCAACCCGGGAATCGAACCCGGATCGTTTGCGCCGTAAGCCAAGCGCCTAATCAGTACACCACGCCCTACTGGCTCAGTAATTTACCTATAGGTATAAGGACAATTTATCTGTACTGATTTAAAACTTTAACTATATTTTATGTAAACTACTTATATGCATGTACTGGTAATGACTCGGTGATTCATACTTACATTAGATCTATATTATTAACTTTTGATATTAGGGCAAGTTATCTATACTTGTTTGGGCTCTGTATATTTAATCTTAAGATATTGTAACAGATTGGTATATTTATGGAATAAACATTATACCAACCTCATTTGCCGGACATAAGTCGATGCCAACAGAATCAAATTCATCGAATTCGGAGAAAGGGTTATAACAACTTCCAACATCCAACAAACGTAGCGAACAGTTATTTTCGTATCTGAAATATAAAGAATTCAATAACATCTATTGTCTATAGGCTATTTTCAATCAGACACACTGTCCCATGATTCTTTTTGGTTTATCAAAGTCGCAATCTTCTCCAATATTTAGTGTGGGTTTCTTGGTCAGCATTTATAATATAGGGTGCTAAAGGTCATATCAGTTTGTCAAAGTGTAGATCTCTTGAAAAACAACAACAACAAAAATAAATAAATAAATAAATAAATAAATAAATAAATAAATAAATAAATGAAATAAATGATAAGAATGAATTCACCAAGATCTGAAATACACATCATTGTTTTCCGATTGTTGCTTTTGAAATAATATGCAAACAATGCAAAGCTACGCAGTCGAAATTGAAACGTATTTTCTATTCATAATCGTATAGTATGTGAATTACCTTCAGCACTACATCTATATGAATAATTGTATGCGCATAGATTACATTACACATTCCTATATTAATAATCTAGTACATATAAAATATTACACAATGTCTGTATTCCCTTCAGCTCTATACCCATATGTAGAATTGTATGCTTATATACTGCATTCCACATCCCTGTATTAATGATCTAGTACATATAAACTAGTCATAATGATGAATCTACATCGCTATAATCATGATAAAATACGGTAGAAAATGCATATTAGAGATTTTAATGATGGTTACCATGGTAGCTTTACTATTTAAATATAACATTCTTTATGGCCTTGAGGTCACATGATATTTTGTTAATCCGAGAAAACATTGCCGACTAGTTGACATTACAAGCGGTCGGATTGATTCTATATTGCTCACTTCAGTATGTAAAGCCTAAGACAACAACACAAATCGAAAATTTTCTCCAGAGTGTCCTTTGTCTGAAATTCATTTCCGAATTTAACATACATAATACCACATCATTCTGTTATACTTAGATTCATTCAAATTTTCAATATATGTGAAATAAAATACAGTTTTTGTAAAAGAGAGAACATCCTTGCATCTGCTTTGCCACACAGAAGATCCATTCTTGAGTACATTCAGGCAAAACATCAATATCAGTGCTGAACATCAACAACAAGAACAACAACAAAATAAATAAATAAATAAATAAATAAACCCAAAACAAGCTGTGTTTGTGAAATACTAATGCCCAAGGTCCAAAAAGTTATTTTAGCGTGGTCATTGTCAAGGTCAAAAGGTCTTCGACCTTGGTGTCATCTGAAAGGGCTTCGTTAGTTGAGTACGCATCTCAGATATGAAGTCTCTATCCCTCACGGTTTAGAAGTTATAGCCAAGGTTAAAGTTGACAACAGATAGACGAACAGACACACAGACAAACAGAACAAAAACAATATGCCTCCGATCTGTCGATCCGGGGACATGAAAAGTGTCGTTTTGAATTTAAGTTTTTATTTGAAAATGAAATATGAATTTTAAAATTATTTTCAAAATCCAAATTCATTTCAAAATCATTTCTCTCATATTTTATAAAATACACAGAATCAATGCATTATAAGCTATCGTCAATGAAAAAAACTGTTAAGAATGATCTAAAAGACATCGACACCTGTTAAAACAATCATTTAAGTAGAAATATGACTGCAAAAGACATATGCCCCCGCTGTGGGTTTATTTCATAACAGCAACAAAACTTTCCAGACTAACGCTTTCAGTATAAGTTTCATGGGTCATAACTCTTACAAATATTACCAGTACTGATCTTGCCTTATGGCATTTTGACCTTCAAATCTATCGGCATCATTCCCTTTTGATAAGATTTTAAATTACCTTTGTTTAAAAGAACTTGGTCTGTAAAATATGTGAAACATGAATGTGCAGTTACTGATATATGATTATATATGAAAATCACCAGGAAACCAATAATTTGAAACTTTTCTATCAGCTACGACTTTGACCTTTGATCTTTTGACCCCAAAATATATAGGGTTCTTCCTCTCTTGATAAGTAAGCATATATTCAAATTTGGTTTGAATATGATGATAGGTACTCGAGTTATCATATAGAAACCAATAATTACATTCTATTTTCGTCAGATGTGACCTTTACCTTTGACCTTTTTACCGATAGGGTTCTTCCTCTCTTGATAAGTAAGCATATACTTAAATTTGGTTTGAATATGATGACAGGTATTTGAGTTATCATCCGCAAACCAAATGTGTGACGGAATGATGGGACGGAAAGTAAACTGGAGTCTATGTTGTCTTGTATTTGTTGAACCCGGGACCCCTCGGTTACGACCGTAAGCCTAACGGATTTAGCTACGCACTTTTGGTAGCTGCATAATATTGATAACTAAAAGTTAAGATGATCAAGACTGGGCATACACAACAAGACGATATACCCGATGCGTTCATGTAGAGACGATAGATAACAGTGATGGATAGTTTCGGAGGAGTAAAATATATCATAAGTTCGACCAGGACTGAAGGCTATCTCTTATCATGGCATAACGGAAAAGAACGTGTATTTGTTTTCTGCATTGCAATAAATGTAGTATTCAAATACACTGTATTTTATGTTGGCACTATTTGTTTGGCATTCATAGCAGATGTGGCTAGCCAAACAAGACATGCTAACTCTTTCGGGTACCTGCGCTTTCACCTCCGATTTACTGTCGTCATCAATATCTATCGAGTTGCGTTGTTTTCGCCGCCATATTGGCAAATTACTAGTGACTTTCGTATCTTACATTAAAATCGTTACAAAAATACGGATTTAACAACCAACGGGAATAGAGTCATAATACAATCACTTTAGACGGTGACAATGCTGATCACCAGAACGTTTATCTCTACGTAACGGTATCATTATCTCGGAAAGATGCTTAATGATTCGGCTTTTATTTCGTTAATCAAGTCACTATGATGACTGTAGTGGGGAATGCCAGATAAGCACAAATCAATTTTCCACTTCAGTTGTATATTACATCTCATTTGTTGAAAGGCGTTGTATTTCACAAACAATCAGTGTAAACAAGTCGCCGGTTTAACAAAAGCATCGATTTCTTCCTAAATTACGCTAATGAAATCATTTTTGGTGATATTAGCTTTTTGTAATGTAGCTTAACCAGTATCCTGCAGCCTTTGTATCAAAAGCAAGTTTATTAAAAGAAGGTCACCTTTGAGTGGAAGAATGATTTTTCGGCGGAAAATCCTATTTTCGTACATTCTCGTCATTAATTCGAACATTACAGTGATGTCTGATACAAAGAAACAAATATTAATGACAAATCCCTATCTATGTATGTACATGTACCGGGAAGTCATATATAAAAGAAAACAGTTTATGTGACCATATTGCGCTGAATTCAAGCCTCAGAAGCATTCAATAATCAATAAAAGTTAAGAACCATTTTTCAAAAAATCAACTCATCATGAGAAAAAGTGAAATATAAGACTTATAACTATACATCGACACAATCGTTTTACAGTATAGAAATATTTCAGTGCAAACTATGGAGGCATCGCTATTCTCTATCTAATAAGAATTTACACTGCCAATGCGCGTTTTTGTTCAGTTGGGGGTACAGCATTAGGTAACTGTATAATACTTTCCTGTTTCCACGTACTATTAATTGCGAATTTTGTAATGTCATAACAAGAGGCCAGGGTCGACCATTATATATAGCACAACTGAGCAAAATTCGCTCAATCACAAAACTAATGCTTCAAAATACAGACACATGTATGATATAAACAATAGAAACTAAAATAATGATAATTAAAAATTAATGATAAAGTTGTGTAAATGTAGAAAGAAATGGAATGCGACTAATCGTTTAAGTGATTCATCTTGATAAAGGCAATTGGCCGAAACGTTGAATAAAGAGCTTCAACCAACACATAATAAGGAAAACCAAAAGTATATCAACCATAATACAACTCGAGTTTGACCTGTAACGAACTTACACGTGTAGTGTATAGGAACAACCAAAGAGCTTGCATTTCTTAACAAAGGGGTCACGAATTAACATTTGATGTAAAAGAATACATACACTTTATAATCATGCACCCAACATACCATCAAAATGCAAAGAGGTAAAAACAATGCATGTAATTAAAATGTACAAAAGTTAAGACAGAAAATCTTCAATTTAATGCACTTCTACAATGTAAATATATTGGTCCCATCTTGGAGACCATGGGACTATATCCGAAGT
The DNA here is from genome assembly GCA_035048485.1 of Pteria penguin. Lineage (NCBI taxonomy): Eukaryota > Metazoa > Mollusca > Bivalvia > Pterioida > Pteriidae > Pteria > Pteria penguin. Next base: position 24,943,015 of record CM068588.1, on the reverse strand, counting down.
GTCGCGAATTCCATAACTTAGAAGGGGAATTTCTAGTTCTTTATATTCATTCATGCATATATTTTTCTGGATGTGCGGGAGTAGAGATTACGGTTTTCGAAGATTAGACTATATGTATTTTAGGCAGGTTTAGCGCCACATGATGCTGGTCAGTACCAATAGCAAGATGCCAACTGACTCACGTCAGCTAACATAGCTACGAACAAACTTTCATTTAAATATCTAACTTTATCAAAGAAAAATGTTTTGTCATGGAATGACAGACGAACAGACGCACGGAGACCGCTAAAACTTTACTCTCTTCGTACCTTGCCACTAAGGGGGGGGGGGCTTATTCCGGAGAGCGGCGAACGTTCACTAACCGCATTATAAAGTATTAAATGACTTAATTCTATTGTGACGGTATCCGGCACAAAACTGTAGATTTATGCAACGCAGATTCCCCATGATGCAGTTAAGAATGTGTGGATGCCATTGTGCAAAGTGAGAGCTTTTTTCCCAAAAGGCTGGACATCAACTAGTTTACGGCAAGTCTATAACCCGAAACCACTAAACCCCATGCTAAATACGCTATCGACCGTAGTACATAAGCATTTAAAAAAAAGGTGGGGGGAGGCAAAACTTAAATTTCGTATCGTAACGTGAGGAAAATCGGTCCATAATTAGACAAAACAACCCCCACTCCTGGTTCCTTTGGTTCTGTGAGATGATGCATAACCTAACTCTGAACGAACTTCAATACACTTAGTACCCTCACATTGCACCATATGCGCATTTCGACAACTTGTGTTTTCATGATTGAAACGCCTAAGAACAATACAGTTTATTGATTCACCGTGACAGTTTCATGAACACTGTGGTTGACAATGTACTAGGTGCTACACAAGACACATGACAGTTTACAACATACCAATCCCGTGCATCCAAAATGGTTTATGTGTGAGCATTTTATTTATTTTTGTTTAACACAGAGTACTTGACTTAAATGATGAAGGTGGTGGCGACACCTGCCCAGTACATTATCATATAATCTTTGTCTGTACAACAGAAATAACCGAAGCAATGAGAAGATTTAATACTATAAATAAACACTGCAACACTGTCTGGGACAAAAGAAGAAGAAGAAGAAGAAGGGAAAAAATACGGAGATAGATGGCTGAGATGATAAATTCCTTTATAATATCGTTTCGCAATTCGTTCAGTGCGACACCATAACATAACATAATCCAGTGCGACACCATAACATCAACCATAGGCACCGTCCATTTCATAATCGGGGGACAGGAAATTTTTTTTCAGAAGAGCCAGAGCAAGAATTTTTTACGAATAAAATATTGTTCTATAATAATACAAATCTGATCATAAACACTGTTATTTTTGACAATATTGTTCTCAAACCGATCTCAGCTATGTTATACGCTTTTAGTTCATCATAATGATGCAATATACTAAAATGAGGATGAGACTAGAAGCGGCAGGGTGAGGAAGGAGAGGAGGAGGTAGGGATGTGAAGGAAAGCTACCCTGGGTAAAAAAAAAACTGACAGAGAAATGACAAAAATTCTAAAACTGTGAGAAGTGTTGGCTCCGTCTTAACCGCGAAGTCAATCATGAATTATATAAAGAAAAAAATTTATGAAAATGTCACAATTTGGCATCTTCAAACTGCAATAATTTTTGATAGGATAGAGACATCAGCGAAAGGAAAACTGTTTTGAACATGTCTCACTGAGCTCTGAGCATACATTAATCACATCAATATATGAATACACTGCCAAAATTCACCTGGGGTTGCTACTATCCCCTGTCCATCCCTCATGAATCGTTTTTAGCATATATACAGTACAAACATTACAGTACTCAAAGAAAAAGACAAAGGCATCTGACTCTGCTGTATGACAGAAATCACCACAGAAACGCACTGTTAATGATGTAACAATCTGAAAAAAAAACCCAGACAAAACTTGTCACAAGAACATCACAAAAACTTTCGAATAAGGTGCAGTTGCGATACCGACTTAGGACGGTCAATTGATATGGCATCAGTCAATCATTTGGAGTGGTTAACCGGTTTACGGTCCCTCTTTCCCACTTTCCACAAAAGCAGTATAATCAAAGAACATAATAATCCCCCATATAGAGGGCAAGGATCAACAACTTTCTGAAGCTGAGAGGTCATAAAAATATAAACATGTATAGTAATGCTGAGTAAGACCAAGATATCAAAAATTTATAAATCATCAACATGAGTAAACTGTGCTCTGCCGATCTGGAAGTGAGCTCAGGCCCTTGATCTGTAAAAGTAAGAGGGAATGAGGTTCAGGACCATTTCTCCTTTGAAAAAGGGTTCAACAAAGCCCACTATATAGTCTTCACCTGCCTGTTAGTCAGCGTACAAGTTCAAGTAAAAATCTCTGTATAAGAGTGTAGAAGGGGTCAATACAAGAATTACTGTCCTTTTGATGATTTCCAGGTCATATTATTGTAGACCACGAAGGCCTTTCATTATTTTGGAATCCGACAAGATGAGCTTATTGAACCTTAGACCCTCTTAAGTTTGTACACCAGATCACCGTAGAAAATGGGATGGGAAATTCCATTGGATACGAAGTAATATTTCCGAATTTTGAAAAAAATTATGAATAGGACCTAAAACAATATCCGAGGGCTTTTCTAAGTTTATGATAATTGTAACCCTAAGTTGAAAATTCTTATGTTATTTGTAATTTTTTGTATGAAAGTCAAAAACGTTAGTGCAGGCGCTGGCAAATTGAAGCAACTGAATTTTATGAATAACGTATGATGGGAGCCTAGTCTAGGAACACCTGTAACTATCCAACTAAGGGAAATTTACAACAGGAAATCTAAAATCGTCATGTTTATCATAAATATTGGTATGAATTTTGATGTTGTATAGGTCCAAGAAAAGTGTTATTGTCTTTGTTTAACTGAAATTCAGGTGAGTATATGTTAGTTATATATCTTTCAAACTCAGGGCTATCAATAACTAAGATGTCGTCAAGATACATTAACATGTAACTAGAGGTATCATCCAACATCTCAGTAAGGTCAAATCATTTAGATTTTAGATTGTTGTAGAGAATACATGACCCCCCCCCCCCCCCCCCCCCCCCCCCCCCCCCCCCCCCCCCCCCCCCCCCCCCCCCCCCCCCGCCCCCCCCCCCCCCCGCCCCCCCCCCCCCCCAACATACCAATATAGAAACATATCAGCTGCACACTTAGTACCCACAGAAATTCCAATTTTCTGCTGATAAATCTTGCCATTTAATTCAAGTAACAAATATGGTAGGTTTGTCCATGATTGAACTGATGAAGAACAAAAGATCATAATAACATAACAGTTGTTGTAAAATTGAGTTTTAACACCTAATTTTTTCCAAAGTATGATTTTAGATTACGCTACTCTATTGGAAACAGATTTTTTTTCACTTTGTGACTGAGCAAGATTATTTTTAGTCAAAATCTGGGCAAGAATTTTTTTTTCAAAAAGTCCCCCCCCACCCCGAACATCAAATGGACGGTGTCTTAAGATGCTACCATTTGCCATTTAATTTTTGGAAGGGGAACTTCGCCGATTACGTTTTAGCTTTTTCGTATTGTTTTGTTTTATTTCAGAGCGTGTCATTCAACTGACTGTCCTATACTGGTTTAAAAAGCAGATGTTGTGTGATCAAACATGTTTGTGATGCGCTTAGCTTTTTGCCTGATATTGTGATAGACTCTATATAATACCATTCCTCTCTTATACACTGCTATATGAAATGAATCATGGCAAATATATGTCAACAAAGATCGAATTTATCATGTTGATAGAGATTATGTACTTTTTGTTAGAAAAGTTGAAAAATTTTTCATTCCTTCATTTATTATTATGTATATAAATTTTTTTCTTTTAGATCTTTTTATTTAATTTTCAATTTTTAAAGAAACTACACAATTTAAATATACAAATCAGTGATTTGAAGTACACACAACACTTTCGGGCATCTACTAGTCCCCTTGCTTACAAGACATGCCCTATAGTAAAATCATAAAAAAAACCACCAAGAGCTACGCCTATGTTGCATACAACGCTGATCGCTTAATTTCGGGATGAATTACAAACATCGAGTGATACGTGTTCACACTGACTTACCTAATCAGAATTACCTTAGATAAGGTCATATCGACGTCCCCTTAAGTCGTAGACAATTCTTATGTAATCAAATGTAAATGAATCTAAAACAAATAGCAGCGCCATATCGACCTCGATACTATTTCTTTATCTTAATCCACAGTTAAGTTTATTATCAACAGACTTTCTGCTCAGGTCCAGAAACATCTTTGGGTCATAAAAGAGAAAACAGAAGACATCTGACAAAGCTGTATGACACAAATCACCAAGGAACTGCACACAAAAAAGATAATTGTAGAATATACATGGAACATTGCAAAAATATTCGATTGTGCAGCGGTTACGATACCGACTTAGGACGGTTAATTGAAGTAACAAACGTCACTCATTTGGCGTGTTTAACTAACATTCTTTCAAAATACTAAGGACAAAGTTCAATACCTCAGTCCGATGTCACTGGTCCTCAAAATATGTCGCATGATCAAAATCACATTACAAATGTACATACATCAGTGGCGGATTTGGAGGAAAGTGGGGGGGGGGGGGGGAGTGTCCGCTCCCCGCCCCTTTATTGGCCACAAATTTACAAGGCATGTATAGGTAAGTTTGAAAAGACTCAAATAATATAACTCCAGATTTGGCACCCACAATGGGTGAGTATTTTGGCTAAAATTTGAATTTTTCATGTGTGTCCCTTCCCAATTTTTCGGAAATCCTGGATCCGCCATTGTACACGAAAAAGGTTTTTATGACAACGGCAATGTGTTGCATTTACTTGTTTTCAGGGACACTGGCACTGTAACCTTTTCTCAGTCATATGATCAAGGTTAGAACAGACAATGTATACATGAGTACGTAGCTGACTTTCTGTGAAGAATAGTGTCGGAACAGAAACGACTGAAGACGTTACTTCCGTGCGAACAACGGTCGCAAATGTATCGTATGGACTCTCCACGTGCAAGTTGACCTAATTCATGTTTGAACGGGAAAGTGAAACTTTATATTTTTAATTCAAAGAAACACACTATAACTAGTTTATCACGAAGCCTACCCCCATGTACTAAATCCAAACATCGATTCTGACAGATGGATAAACAGTAAATGATTTGTATTCACAACCAGTAAACAACATCGCATGGGTCTTGTCAACAAACTTTCATTAGTGGAATCGATCAGGGTATTTGTTTGCGTTGGTTTACGAATCATGCACTATGGAAGAATAAGTCCCGTTTCCCTTACCATTAAACATTGGTCGCCGTCATATCTATGAGCTAGATTATCTTGATGATGAATTCAAATGCGACGAATTACACTTACTATGGAATGAAACTTCCGAGTAAATTTTGCAAAGATTTTGAATGCGTCCACATACGACGAAATTTCGGAAAAGATAAAGGACAACAAAGTCCTTCAGACTGAAGACTAGGATAATTCATAATTATATGGCACTGAGATAGTTTCTGTTATTTAAGGTTGACATGGAGGTGGGGAGGGGGGGGGGAGGGGGGGTTATAGTTCATAAAGAGGTGATTGTGGGACAGAATTGTGTTTAAAAGTTTCGGTTATTCTCATAGAAAAGACGTCATCTCTCGTGCCAAGACTTCCTCGAGGAACAAGAGCCATATAATAAGTAGCATTGGCTATACATGTATTGACAAGTACGCGGGTAAATTTGCTATGCAATCACACCATGAACTAGAACTATCTTAATGGGACAATATTCCCACAACAACAAACTCGTACAGCAAATTTGGGCATATGCTCATTGTGATCTTGACCTTAGAGTTACAAATGGGTCAAGGTCGTGGCATACTTTTGCATCATAGGTAACAATTGTGACATCTGGTGTGCGAAGCATCGTGACTTTAAGTTGAAATGGTATCAAGTTACATTCTAGAGACACTTCTGAAAGAACAAAGTCCTTTGACCTTGACCTTTATTTTTTATTTATTTATTGCTCAAAACAACAAAGATCCCTCTCGTTCGAGTGCATCTCATGTGCAAAGAATAATATATGGGTTGAACAGGCATAGACTACATTCCAATACAGTTTGTAAAAATTATACAAACATCAAAATCAAGATGGATCATTTTGGTCATAAACATCCTATGTGCGAAGTATCACGACTCTTTATTACGAGACATCAAGTTACAATCTAGAAACACTTTTGAAAGAAAAAGTCCTGTGACCTTAACATTTAACTCTCTTATCTCCACAATAATAGACATCATATGTGCGAAGTATCGTGATTTAGAGTTGAAAGGTATCGAGTTACACGGAAAATTTGGATCCTCCTATAGTTATGGGCATTGTATGTGAGAAGTATCATGACTAGGAAGTCTGGAAGCGATGTCTTTGGAGGGAAAGACATGTAATACAACCACAACTTAGAGATATGTTAATCCAGGGAGTAATGCTACATTCCGGTCCTATCCTAGGTAACACAGGAGGAAACAAATATATGAACATAGTAAAAATCAAATGACGTGTCATTTAGGACCTGAATGCCCTGCTACATATAATGATTTTAAGGCATATGTAAATAATCTTGAAATTATTCATCAAAGACAGCAATTCTGTTCAATTGTGTTCAACTTGTTTGCAAAATATTTAATTCCATTGAGAAATTTTGAAGTGAATTCTTTTGGTTTTTAAGTCTTCAAAGGACCATAACTCCGGTAAAACTTATCGAAAATCACACTCTGTCTAGCATCTAATTATTTTAAATAACATATAAATATAGTCTTAATCTCTTGATTCATTGTATACCTATGGCACAGAAACCAACTTTATCATGGTTTGGAAATCGAGCAGGAAACAAAACTAGAGTAATTGCAAACAATGTACCGCTACAGATGGTATGGCTAGATTGCAAAGCCAATTCCGAACACGATTAAGGTCAAAAGTCATGATATCAATCGAAAGCTCTGTCTCAAAGACACTATGTGTGAATATCAAGACCGCACCCCTATTAATTCAAAGGATATAGCCAAAATTGAAGTTTTTAAAAAGTAAGTCAAAAGTCATGGCATAATTTGAAAACTCTAGTCATAAGGAAACTTCGTGTGAAGTACATGTATTGTGTTTATATTCCTCTTAACTGCTGAGATTTTGCTTCAATCAGATACTTAATCAAAATGTTGATATTGCTTCAACCAGAAACTAAACCAAAATCTTGACGGACAGACAGACAGGCGGATGGACGGACATCGCCAATTATTGACCGGAACTGCTTTTGCAATTCGGCCAAAAATTAACTTAACTGAAAATTAATCTATATTTTTGACATTTCAACATGCATACAAAATATTATTAAATTCTATCAACACATTTTAAAGTCATTCCATGGGACGCAAAGTTGGGTGGGCGGACGAACGGACAGACAGACGGACATTGACAACACTATATTCCTCATTTTCAATGACAGGTGCATAAAAACAAAAATACAGTAAACATCTTATTATGCAACTGGTTAAGAATTTCTTATCTGGAAGACGCACATTGATGACACTGTGTGATTGAAAGAAGCAGCCATTAAGGCGATACCGTATGCACTGCATTCTATCCTACCCAATAGTCCCATACGGAAAAGGGAGGGATCGTTTTATAGTAAAAGCAACAGTAATGCGGGTCTTTGGATTTTTATTTCTCATCCAAAATAAAACAAAACGACGAATTATCGTTGAACCTCGTCGCGAGCCAAGCAGATTTTCGACAGAGTCAGTGTACTCTCGGTGCCTATGTCATGTGTATTCGGCCACGTTGTCACCATGGCGTCTTCGGTTTATATGTCGTTAGTCTAGCGTCTCTCGTTACCTTTTCAGCCTTGTAGGGGTGCGCGCCCTCTACGACATTGCCAGGTGTATACAGTGACTCGTAAGTCGTCGTGAGCAATTAAGATATGTTATTGTTTAGCATATTTGAGTAATGGATCGACAGAATTGCACAATATTTTGATTTACCATCACGATCTGTTTGTTGGTCCCGAAGAATGCATAGCGACACAACTATCCAAAAAGAGTGTATTTTTGGTTATGTTTCTTACTATAATCGGAAAGGTCCTGGGATTTCGTTTCATGTCGTATCGTATGTCTTATATTATAGCTCAAGTTTATTGGATAATTAAACGAAATGATTATTCTCCAAGTATCAGATTCAACACATAATATAGGCTATGATATCACCTTTTATTTACAGAGATAATCGATATGAAATTTTGATTGTATGTATTAATATGCGATTATGACATCTGGATTATTTACCATGGATTTTTAAAATGTTTTATTTTCAAAACAACGCATGTGTTGCAGATCAAGGGCTCTAATCGGCAGTTCAGTAAACTTTAGGGCAAGTCGGTAATGGCGCGAGTGTTTTGTTGTCAACGCTGTCCTGAAATAACCTATACTCTGTTGATTTTTCAGTATTTGAATAATATTTCAATAATATCACGGCAAAGAAACAGGTAGTTATCAACCTAAATAAACTGACATAATAAGGGAATCGAACTCTGGATCGCCAGTATCACAAATTAAGCGTGTACTAGCCTGCAACTGGACAAGGTCATAGTAAATATTCAGCACAATGAATGAAATTCCAGGTTCATATATTATATAACAATGTTATCCCAGGAGTATAAGTCCCATATTATCACCTCACTGCACGTGGTGTATATGCCTTCTATTATCACCTTGCTACACGTGGTGCATATGCCTACTAATGTCACCTTGCTATTCCAGGCGTATGCATATAATTATATATTTAGACCATGTTACTCCAGATGTACATAACCTTCCAAATATTATCACCGTGCTGTTCTATGTGTATATATTCTATATCAGCATCAAGTTACTTGAGGTGACGACGCATTATGTCCTCCCCTCGCTATTTCAGGTGTACACTACCTTCCCAATAGTATCATCTTGCTATTCCAGGTGTACACTACCTTCCCAATAGTATCATCTTGCTATTCCAGGTGTACACTACCTTCCCAATAGTATCATCTTGCTATTCCAGGTGCACACTACCTTCCCAATAGTATCATCTTGCTATTCCAGGTGCACACTACCTTCCCAATAGTATCACCTTGCTATTCCAGGTGCACACTACCTTCCCAATAGTATCATCTTGCTATTCCAGGTGTACACTACCTTCCCAATAGTATCACCTTGCTATTCTTGGTGTATATATTCCATATCAGCATCAAGTTACTTGAGGGGAGGACGCGTCCTCCCCTCGCTATTTCAGGTGTACATTACCGTCCAAATATTATCACCTTGGTCCTTGCTATTCTAGGTGTATATAATTCATATTAGCATTAAGTTACTTGAGGTGAGGATGCATTATATCCTCATCTTGCTATTCCAGGTGTACAATACCTTTCCAATATTATCATCATGCAATTCTAGGTGTGCAATACCTTCTCAATATTATCACTTTGCCATTTTAGGTGTATATATTCCATGTTACCTTGAGTTTATGCTTTTCATTATCATCTTGCTATTCCAGGTGTACATATTCTATATTAAGACATGTTATTGCAGGTGTGTATGTACCACATTATCACCTTGCTTTTAGCTATACCTTTCTATTATAATTACCATGCTATTCTTTGTGTATTTTTCTATATCTTTCAGACAGCATAGCTCAGTGGATGAGATGTTAGGCTCTTGGTCGAGAGATTTCTAGTTCAACCCATGGTGTGGGTAAACAGTTTCCTGACTATTGGATGAGAGACTGAAGACCGAGATCCTATGATAGGCGCGGCATGTAACGGTCCCTCATTACTTCCATTGACAAAGGTGACGCCAGTCATGTACTCGCATTTCATTAGTCAACATTAAAAGTGAGGACCTGGCATATTTATCATCAAACTATTTCATGTGTGTATGGAATTATATTATTACCATGCTATTCCAATATGGTGTACATGCTACATTTCATCACACTGTCATTCCAAGTGTATACGCCTCATACTCTTATCGTTGTATTCTAGGTGCAATTTCCATATTCTCGGGCAATTTCAGGCAGCCGATATCATTACCTTGACACACCTTGGCTTCCAGACTCATATTATCGCTATGCTATTCCAGGTGCATAAGACCACTGTGATTGCTATTGTATTCCAGGCGTTTGTTGTCTTTTTATTTTACTTATAGCATCTGTCTGATGTGCATTGTCCCTTATTAAATAGATCCACCCCAACCATTGAGGGATTTTATGACTCCACATCAAATGAGACCTCAGAGTGGTTTGTTTTGTTTTGTTTTGTTTTTAGGGGGAGGGGGGTCTTTTTCCCTTTTGTCGCATCAAACAGACAGTACACCAAAGAGTCGTTAGAATGGTTTGAACCTAGTACATCTTAATTCAAAGCCAAACAGGCCTTAGTTTGATCTATGTCGGTTCCCATATAATAGAACCTTGAAAAGTGGAGGACATTAAATATATAATACTGGTAAAACTATACTCTGATGACTTTCACGAAGTACAATATAATCATAATATATATCATAGACAGTCGGTGAACTCGGAGGCCATCCTCGAGAATCACTCTAGTGAATGAAGGACACATTCTAATTGGATAGAAATGGAGTTGACAAGTGTTCAACTAAGGAAAATATTTTGTCTGCTCGAGACGTCTTCACAAGAAATGTACTTTATATTTAATATGTGGTAGGCATAGCAACAAACCCGCATTCATCCTTTCAGAATGGATTTCCATAAAACAGTAAACAAAATTGCCACAAAGTTTGTTTATACAGTAAACAGTAATAACAGCTGTCGATCTGGATGCAAACAAAAATCGAACGAAATCGCCCAAATCAGTCAACAAGCAAATCTAAACAACCGCTACAAAACACTGAACAAACAAAACGTGGAGAAAAACGCCGATGACTCAGTGCAAAGGGTTTTGCAAATCTCAAAGTCCTAATTCCTCGTGCAGGCAACAATGTTTTGTCAATGCCTTAAATAATGTAGTAAAGATTTAGAAATTTTGTTGAAAGGAAATTCAGACAACACTTTTCGAGAGGGGGGCCAACTCTGTCTTGGAGTGAATATCTACCTATATCAATAAAATATACATAAAAATAAAAATTTAAAAAAAAAAAGCTTTTGACGTTAAATTCAAGGGTGGGTCCGTACCCCCGATTTCCACCCCTGAATCTATGCATGCACTATTCAGAAGCTCGACTTGAATGAATGCAGGGTTGTCTAAAAAGAAAGCGCACTAAATGTTACATTGTATGACTCAATAACTAATGGGTACACCTTGAAAATAGAAAACGTGATGGCCTTATTGACCAATAACAAATAGCTACAATCACTGGAAATTATAATGGCATTAAATTATTAGTGGTAATTACCATATTTTTAAGGTTTGAAGTCCATTTTCACAGACTTTTCTTTTAAGTAGGGGACATGAAAAGAATGCTGTCCTCATAAATAGAACTAATATAACTTCAGTATGACAAATTCTGTGCTTGTTGAACTTACTTAAGTTTTGTAATTTAAATTTAAACAAGTTCGACGTAAGTATCATCAATGGTATGCAAGAAGTCAAGCTAAAACGTAAATTGTTGACACCGAACAGACAGACGGACAGAATTCGCCAATTTACAGTCCAGACTTGCTTTGCAATCTGATAAAAAACGAGACAGTTTTGTTATTGCTTGACCGAGATATGGTATCATGGTTATATCGACCACTGACAGAAATACATTGCACCAAATAATTATGTCGAATACTAAAGTCGATCATTTCAAGGAGATCATTACAAGTCCATGTTCTAAGTCGTGTACATTACTGACCGACCGTGATCTAACAGCGTAGTCGTGGACATCAATGACCGATCATGATCTAACATCGTAGTCGTGGACAGTACTGACCGATCGTGTTCTAGCAGCGTAGTCGTGGACAATACTGACCAATCGTGTGCTAGCATCATAGTCTTGGACATTACTGACCAACCGTATTATAAAAGCACATTTGTGGACATTACTGACCGACAGTATTCTAACAGCGTAGTCGTGGACATCACCGACCGACAGTGTTCTAACAGCGTAATCGTGGACATTACTGACCGACAGTATTCTAAACGCATAGTTGTGAACATCGCTGACCTACCGTGTTTTAACAGCGTAATCGTGGACATTACTGACCGACCGTGTCCCAACAGTATAGTCGTGGACATTACTGACCGACCGTGTTCTAATAGCATTGTCGTGGACATTACTGACCGACCGTGCTCTAACAGCATTGTCGTGGACATTTCTGACCGACCGTGTTCTAACAGCATAGTTGTGGACATTACTAACCGATCGTGTTCTTACAATGTAGTCGTGGACATTTCTGACCGACCGTGTTCTAACAGCATAGTCGTGGACATTACTAACAGACCGTGTTCTTACAGCGTAGTCGTGGACATTACTGACTGACCGTGTTCTAGCAGCGTAGTCGTGGACATTACTGACCAACCATATTATGGCACCATTACAATAGATAAATGGCCTGACTTTGTCATGTAACGAGAGATTTGCCATGGGAGGCAAAGACCGCCTGTTTTGACATGATCATATGCAATAATGTAGACGACCATCTGACGAAAGCATTAGAAGGTCGTGTTCTAAAAAAAGGGTCGCAGACGTTACTTACCGACCGTATTATTATAACATGACTGGGGATAAAGCTGACTGCCGTGGACAATACTGACAACCAATGTTTGACATAATGGTCGTAGACACAGACAAGAATAAGACTGATCTAACAACATCGTCGTCGAAAGGACTGACCGAATGCATTCCTCAATGGACAACGCTAGCTTGGATTGACCGATTGTGTTGTGATGGAATGTTATTAGCTTGGACTGGCCGACCGTGTTGTGATAGAAAGATGTTAACTTGCACTGGCCCTGTGCTGTGATAGAATGATGTTAGCTTGCGCTGATCGACTATGTTGTGATAGTATGGCTGACCATGCAGTGGAGAAAGGATGTTACCTTGTACCGATTGTGTTATGACAGAACGTTGTGATAGAATGATGCTAGCTTGGACTGACCATGTATGTTTAGATAGAATGATGTTAGCTTGTACTGACCGATTGTGCTGTGATCGCACGTTGTTAGCTTGCACAGACCGATCGTGCAGTGATTGAATGTTCGCTTGTACAGAGCGAACGTGTTGTGATAAAACGATGGTAGCGTGGACTGAACCACCATGCTGCGATAGAACGATGTTAGCTTGGACTGACCAATCGTGTTGTGATAGAACGATGATAGCTTGCACTAGCCGATGTGCAGTGATAGAATGATGTTAACTTGGACTGACCATCTGTGTTGTCATAGAATGACGTTAGCTTGGACTGGCCGACCGTGTTGTGGTAGAACGATGTTAGTGTGTACTTACCGACCATCCTGTGATGGAATGTTGTTAGCTCGGACTGACCAATCATGTCGTGAGAGAATGATGTTAGCGTGGATTGGCCTACCGTCCCGTAACGAATGATGTTAGCTTTGATTGACACACCGCGTTGTGATATAACGATGTTAGCTTGGACTGACCGATCGTGTTGCGGTAGAATGATGCTAGCTTGGACTGACCGATCGTGTTGTCATAGAACGACGTTAACGTGGACCGACGCCCGTGCTGTGATGGAATGATGTAAGCTTGGACTGGCACATCCTGTTTTAATAGAATTAAGTTAACTTGCACTGACCCACTGTGTTGTGATAGAATGATGTTAGCTTGGACTGATCGATCGTGTTGTGATAGAATGATGTTAGCTTGCACTGACCGACTATGTTGTGATTGAACGATGTTAGCGTGGACTACCCGATTGTGGTGTGATTTAACGATGTTAGCTTGGACTGACCGATCGTGTTGTGATAGAATGATGTTAGGTTGTACTGACCGACAGAATGATGTAAGCCTGCACTGGCTGACCGTGCAGTGATGGAATGATGTTAGTGTAGACTCACCCACCGTGCTGTCATAGAATGATGTTAACTTGTACTGACGTACCAGCATCGTCGTAGAAAGGACTGACCAAATGCATTATTATTGGACAACGCTAGCTTGGATTGACCGACCGTGGTGTGATGGAATGTTATTAGCTTGCTTTGACCGACAGTGTTGTGATAGAATGATGTTAGCTTGGACTGAGCGATCGTGTTGTGATAGAACGATGTTAGCTTGGACTGACCGACCATGTTGTGAAAGAATGATGTTAGCTTACACTGACCAACCCTTTTATGTTAACCTATGACAAGAATACAGGAGGCCCAATTGGACCTTTACACTCACATGACTACAATTTGCTCATTCATAAACTAATGACTGCTTGAAAAGATTTTCAGATACATATATTCTCTTGTTCTGGACAATTGACAAATGATTGTAAAATCATTTCTCTACTCCGAATAAAACAAAATAATGACACAAAAATGTGTGGAAAACATTGAGTCAGAATTCTTTTTTCCAATTTTTTTCTTATGACTAAGAGCAGATATTGAGTGCTGATAAACATCTAAAAGATTGTTCTGTTGTAACATAAAATCATAAACTGCTTTTAGCAGGATTTGAACTGCAACCCTTTAGCATGCCAGAACTAGCCAACATCAAAGTAAGACAAATATATTAAGTCAAATCAAGAAAATAAATTTTGGCATAAAACTTTCAAATAACTTTTGAAATAGATACTTTCTGACAAAAGTTGGTGAATAAATGCTTTATTGCCTCTTTATTTATAATGAAAATTAAGAAAATAACACTTAAATGTGTGAAAATGACTAAGTCAGAATTTTTTTTCTAATATGGCTTACTAAGTGCTGCAAAACACTTCAGAGGATGATTTGGTGTAAAATGAGATGTAAAAGGAAATAAACAATTGTCTTGTCTCTAATAGGGCTTGAAACACATTCCTTAGGGTGCTAGAACTGGCCTAAATTGAAAATTGAAAAATAATCATAAAAAAACAAGAAAATTAATATTTTATTCCTTCTCTATTGAAGATGACACAATGAAAGTATACCCTCTTTGGTCTATGTCACCCTACACTGGACCTACCTCTAGATGGATCAGACAAGAAAATAACAATATATCCCCCCCTTTCATTTTTAGGCTATAGAAAATTTGATAAAGTTTTAAAATTATTTGAAGTGTGTTTGCATTCTTTACAATAACATTATATGATAGATAATGGACAGGCAGACAGATGGATGCCAGAAGAAGAGTGATTACAAAAGCTCATATGGACTTTGGCTAAAAATATGGTGATTTCAAGTCCTTCATTCCTAATAAGTTCCATTAAAATCTCCTCAGTGGCTTTAAAAAATAAGTTTATGATGAAAAACATAACAGATGGATGAATGGAAGGGACACTGCTTTAACATTAGGGCGTTAGTTTTCATTGTGTCATCTCTACTGACTTGAACCCAGGATTTCTCAAACCTGCACCAAGTTTGCTACCCACTGATTAGTAGTTTATTTCTTGTTTTGAGTTACACCCAGATTATTGCAATATTATGGTGATGGCATCTGCTTTATGCAATGCATAGAAATTTAGACCCTCTGCAAATGGAAACACAAAAGCAATGTGGAATTTGTTTCAAGCCAAGTGTATGATGATATTGAACCTTGACACAGATGAGGCTCTGGCAGGACTTTAACCCAAGACCTTTCAGTCAAAAGGCCAGCATCTGACTAATTGATTTATGCTTGCTGTATTATACACTGAACTATGCCAGATCAAGTCTCAGAGGTAGGTAAAAGCCCTTTCTCAAATCACTGACATCACTTCATTGTTCGCTTAATCACTAGGGGTTTTATTACCTCTTCTGGTATTTTCATACTTTCATTATTGACACTCAGTGAAGTCTTATGCCTAGAGCTCGTTACCGAAGCATATTAAATCTAGTCAGAAATAACAAAGAAAGTAGAGCCATATATAAAGCTTATTTTCAAATCTGGTGATCAGTCTATTTATTTTACCTCTCTATGGTGCTGATTAATTTGTTTGGACATTGAGATTCAGATTTCTCAGAAAAATCATTTATTCCCAGTTCTGATGAACATGTTTGTCCTTCCCTGCAAAGAATATAATGTGTTTGAATAAATAAAGTGTCAAAACAACACCTACAAATATTACAGGAAATGAACAGTTTGTTATGTGAATTAGAAATTCTGTAGTAATACTGGTTTTAACAAGCAATGAATAAATCTAAGAAATAGCTATAAAAATTAGCAAACAGAACAAAGTTAAAAAGAAATAACAAAAGCTGTGAAAATTTTATTTCAGATTGGACCAAAATCAATAACACATCATAAGACAATCATTGAAATAACTCTGATTCATTCCTTTTGTCAAACTATGCAGCTGGTCTGAAGAAGAAGTCTGTCAAAGGAGGATATCCTCTGAAACCAATGTTGCCCATCCTGGATCCACACTTTGGCCGAAACATTATACTGGTTGAGGACTTTAAATACTTCATAGTAGCCCAGTTTCAGTAAAATGCCTTCAGTGATTTTGAAGAAATTGAAAATGTGAAAAATTTATTGACGCTTGAGAGACAGATGGACAGACAAATGGCAGATGCATGGGTAAAAGAATAGGTCACTTAGGTTGCTTCAGGTCTGGTGATGTTTCTTGATAATAATGCCACTGACGTCTGTACCACAGAAAACAATGTCATTGACGATGATGAAACTGATAATTTTGACACCAGTAACAATGGTATTGATGATGATGAAACTGATGAATCTGACACCATTAACAATGGTACTGATGATGATGACACAAATGATGATGTAAGTGATGATGATGTCACTGGTAAGAATGTCATTAATAATGTATTACATGACCTTGACACTAAGGATGATGTTAAAAATAATAATGCCACTGATAATTACGCTACTGATGACTATTCCATTGAGAATGATGATGTCGATTACTATAATATCATGATGAAAATGCCACTGATGATGATGACACTAATAATAGTGACAGTTAGGATAATGTCACTAATGACATCACTGATGTTTATGATATTTATGGCATCTTCAAAGATGTCATTTATGATGTTATCAGTGATTACCACAGCAAAGTTACTAATGATGAGGATGTAACAGAGAATAATGTCACTTATGTTGATATCATTGATGATTATCACATTGATGATGAGAATGTAACAGAGGATAATGCCACTTATGATGATATTAGTGATGATTATCACAGTGATGATGAGGATGTAACAGAGGATAATGCCACTTATGATGAGGATGTAACAGAGGATAATGCCACTTATGATGAGGATGTAACAGAGGATAATGCCACTTATGATGATAACAGTGATGATTATCACAGTGATGATGAAGATGTAACAGAGGATAATGCCACTTACGGTGTTATCAGTGATGATTATCACAGTGATGATGAGGATGTAACAGAGGATAATGCCACTTATGATGAGGATGTAATAGAGGATAATGCCACTTATGATGATATTAGTGATGATTATCACAGTGATGATAAGGATGTAACAGAGGATAATGCCACTTATGATGAGGATGTAACAGAGGATAATGCCACTTATGATGAGGATATAACAGAGGATAATGCCACTTATAGTGATATCAGTGATGATTATCACAGTGATGATGAGGATGTAACAGAGGATAATGCCACTTATGATGAGGATGTAACAGAGGATAATGCCACTTATGGTGATATCAGTGATGATTATCATAGTGATGATGAGGATGTAACAGAGGATAATGCCACTTATGATGAGGATGTAACAGAGGATAATGCCACTTATGATGAGGATGTAACAAAGGATAATGCCACTTATGATGAGGATATAACAGAGGATAATGCCACTTATAGTGATATCAGTGATGATTATCACAGTGATGATGAGGATGTAACAGAAGATAATGCCACTTATGATGAGGATGTAACAGAGGATAATGCCACTTATGGTGATATCAGTGATGATTATCACAGTGATGATGAGGATGTAACAGAGGATAATGCCACTTATGATGAGGAGTAACAGAGAATAATGCCACTTATGATGAGGATGTAACAAAGGATAATGCCACTTATGATGAGGATGTAACAGAGATTAATGCCACTTATGATGATATCAGTGATGGTTATCACAGTGAAGATGTTGCTAACAAAGGGACTGCCAATCATCGTAATGTCATTGGTGATAATCAACCTGACGATTATGCTATTGTACCCCAAAATGTCAGATACCAACATAAAATTTGGGTCTGAAATTTTTCCATTGAGAGAATCAACAGGAATTGAAAAAAGACTCACAAAAATGTTTGACGAAAGGCTAGTTACAATTGATATTAAGTGTTCTCTTGCACAAATTTTCTCAGATTTCCGTTTTAAGAAAACAATTTCTAATTTTCGCTAAGTATGAGGAAATTTGGAGAAAGAACGTTGAAAATCACTTACGAAATGCCTATTAGAAAATTTCTGATAAAGAAACATTATAATCAGTATGTATACAAGTGAAAGATAAAACAAATTGTAATAAAATATTTTGATATTTTTCATTTCTTTACAATTTTATCTACAAGAAGACTTCAGTAACTGTTAATTATGTCACCTTAACAATGTCACTGATGATGATGTCAATGATACTGATTTCATTCATGATCATAGCACTAAATTAAAGATGATGACAATGATATGATGACATTATGATGATTAATAATGATGTCATCAGTAATGATGATGTCACTTCTGATGGTGTCAATGTCACTGACTGCAGTGATAATGTCAGTAATGATGGAGATGACACTGATGATGACACTGATGATGCCACTGATGATGACACTGATGATGATGACTCTGATATTGCTTATGATATTAATATTACCAATGATATGGAAATCAGAGTGAAAAAATAGAGCAGAAATGACACAAATGTATTAACATATCAAATACTAAATGAATGTTTTATGTACATAAAGATAGGGAGGGAAACGTCAGCTTCTGTAAAGATCTTTCTCAAATTCGTAGACTAATGGTATAAAACATCTGAGGAAAGACCTGACTTAATGTCAACAACAAGAAGGTATTATGGCAAATGACAAAGTCACAGATGGTAATGATTACCATAGACAAGTAAGTGACTAACTAGGTCAAACACAATCTCCAGTCAAGAACTAATATTAAAGTCAACACAAAAGTTGATCAGATAGTAACTGCTGTTGTGTTGCTTGCTTGTTTGTTAATTTTTGACATATCACAAGGTTACTTCATTTGTACATTGATAGTATCTTTCATGTTTTGCAGAGGTATGCTATAGACCACTCTTAAGTGGTGAGGCATCTTTTATGTACACATAATGTATTATTAGATGTAATAACATGTCCAATGTTCACACTGCAAATGATACAATTACCTAATCAGCAAGTGCAAATTGGCTTTCCCTGCCTATGAACATGTGTTACTAATTCAGTATTGATTGTCAATATATATACATACAGTGAAATTATAGTACTATATTACAAAATAAATGACAACTCTTCGATAATGATTCACTGGTTCAAAATCACAGCGACTGTTTCCTTTGATTGACATAATCAATCTTATGGGAATGCAACTTATAGGACCTTTCGATATTTCAATTACAATGTATACATTTTTAACACTAGAAGTAGAATTTTCAAAGAACGAATGTGCGAACTGATTGATATCCACTTGTCAGTAGTGTCTGTCCGTCTGTCAATCCCTCCTTCTTTCCATACAACAATCCATCTCTCCCTCCCTCCATCCAGATCAAGTTGGTTTCTGTTGGGACAGTGAAAGGATCTGATATACATGTAGTTGTCCTAAATGTTTTTTACAGGGTTAGAAAAAGCTGCATGTAACAGGTTTAAGTCTAGCTGCTTTTTGGATGGCCTGTGGCAGTTTAAGATCTAGATGGTTGGCATGTGACAGGGGACCTTGATAATATAGTTGGTATCTGGGGGAATTGTGATGTGATTAATTCAAAAAGGTTTGAGGATGACCTGTGATAGTGATTACCCTCACAAACAAAGCTGGTGGTGGAGTAGAGGGGGGGGGATATATAGGAATCATCCTGTATGTTTGTCTGTCCAGTTAAGAAGTAAGTAAGTGTCTCAAAATGTACAAGTGGGACATGCATTACACTTATAACAGTGGTGTATCTTGGGATGAATTATTGCATGTTTCAACTTATGTTGCCATGGGGGTATTTGTCCCATCAGGACAGCTCTAGTTGGACTTAGCTTGTTTCTAGAGGGCTTGTTAATAAGGGGGTTAATTTGTAATGATTTTTGGTATTGATGTGTACTGGTAGCTGTAGTTGTTAGCACTCTACCAATTCATATATTGGGCAAAGTGCATTTTGCACTGTACTCAGTGACAAGCTTGTATATGAAAAAATGCTGTACATTATGTTCCATTGATATGTAATTAGTGAAAATGATACCTACTCATATAGTGGATATCATTAAAAGTATACACCATTCCAGCTGCATGTCTGTGTATTAACTTTATATACAAAGTTATCCTTAGTAGCAAAAATAGTCAAATGAACATTACAATGAGGTCGTTTATAGACCTATACAACTTGCTAACCTAACATATAACTCAACTGGAAACGTCCTGAAAATTAGTATATTAGAGCACTAGCTACAAACAAGACTCATCAAACACATTAATGACTATGATAGCTTGTTTGAATTCATCACAAATATAGACCAAACTGATAGTAACCACCTTTGGGCTCTACGTTGTTCCTTTTCTAAGCATTTCCGTAAACCTCCTTCTCTGTAGTATGAGGAGATTGCCTGTCTACACCACTCAATCCTCGACTGGGGCTGTGAGCTCCAATGCTCTGTTGCTAACTTGTGCATAGATTCTGCATACTGCTTTAGTATCGTTTCATTACTACAATGTTCTTTCCACACTTCTTCTAGCACAGTATCGCCTATAAAATAAGAACATGGATGAATTTAAGTCTTTAAGTCAAAATAAAACTTTTGTTCGATTTTCTTTCTTGAATCAGTGATTATGTCAGAAACTTGGTTCTCTTATACTACATGTACTAATTCTAGTGTAATCATGTAATCAAGTTTTAGAAGAAAATGATAAAATAAGAGGTGTGGGATAAGTCATGAATAAATCTTTTTGAATTTAATATGATGAATGTGACAATATTAGACAAACGAGATTTTGTCTCTTATGTTTGCATCATATTTCTGTAAAGTCACAGTATCCATGAATGTCATATTGAAAATTCCAGTAAAAAGCAGTTTGTCCTTTACTATGTTTCTTGACTGGGAAGACTGGGAAAAGGTCTAATAACGAGACTTGTGAATTTCCTTTATTCATACATGGGATTGACTATTGTTTTACGTCACTCCACGATTATTTCACGTATATGGTGACGGCATCTGCATGATGCATTGTATAGAAATTTCTACCTTTGCAACGGACCCACCCGAAGCAGTGAGGGATCTTTTACGTGCCGCGCTTACCGTGACATGGGACCTTGGTTTTTACTGTCTCGTCCGAAAGACAGAACACCAGTGTGCCCAGGGTGGGAGTCGAAACCGGGACCTCTTGATCACGAGACGAGCACCTTATCCACTAGGCCACACTGGCTTTCATACATGGGTAAGTATTTACTATTAGCATAGTTATGAATGGGCACAGCACAGACAGTGCAAACTTGGCTAAAATCAATACTGGTATATATGTATACAGTAATAAACAACAGCAATGCCTAGCGTGGCATAGTATGCCCTTCACTATTTTTGAAGGGATTAAAATTTGAAAGTATGGATACATTTCCCCTCTGCCCAGTTTTTTGAAATATTATTCAAATCCGTGCAAAGTAAAAAGTTATGTATCAGACAAAGATTCACCCATCATCTGCACTGTGACCTTGCCCTTGCAGATTTGACCTCGGTTCAGACAAAGATTTACCTATCATATGCAGTGTGACCTTGCTCTTGAAGAAATAACCTTGGTTCAAGGTCAAGACCCAGCCTTGGGTCCTGGGCAACAATTCAGTGAAATATTATTAAAATCCATGTTAGGGGTAAAGAGTTGTTGCCAGGACAAAGATTTACCCATCATATGCAGTGTGACCTTCACCTTGAAGAAATGACCTTTAAGTCAGATCATGACACACCCTTGGGTTCTGGGCAACAATTCTGTGAAACATTATTCAAATCCATGCAAGGTGTAAAAAGTTATGGCCTGAATAAGAATCTAAATGACATAAGTACTGTGACCTTGACCTTGCAGATATGACCTTGAAAATCAATAGGATTTATCTTCTAGTCATAAGTAATAAATGTGCAATGTTTACAAGTTCTAGCACAAACATTTGGTCTGTACCGTGTTTACAATGTGCATTCTCAAAATTTTGCCTTGTCCTTGACCTGTGACCTTGATATGGAAAATCAATTAAACTTCATCCTCATGCTATAAGAAATAAGCCAGAGTCTCTATACCTACTTTATTTCAATTACTAGCTATTTCATTATCATGTCACCCTTATAAAGAATAAGATGTACTGTAATGTTATATCACAGGTCAGTCAGTCAAGTGGCTTTCAAAGTTACACCAGAGCAATCATTTTCTCTATAATGGTCAGGTGTAAAAGTTTGATGTCTTACATATAAACTATTCATACGCTTTGAGACAAACATTTTAGATGCCATGGAAGTTGTTTTGGATTGGGCATCGACCAATGTATAGTTACAGGTGTTTGTTAAACATTATAACTAGATCATTCCAGTAATTGTAATCAAAACTTCACAACAATTGGCCAATTGTCGATCACAAGGGGTATTTTCAGCATATAAGAAATTTTAGGTTAGAAGGTACCAGATTACAATGTGTTCATTCGATGTAATCCATTTAATATTTCTCTTTGCAAAAGATAATATCTCCCTAGCCCTACTCTGACACTCCATGGACCAACCCCTAAGCACATCTAGCCAAAATTGGAACAGCATTTCTAAGGACATTGAGTGCTTTCATTTGTGATAATCATCATCCAAATCATCTATTTCAGAATTTGGTCAAAGGTGTATATAACAGACAAAAGAACCCATACTTTCCCGTTTTAATATTCTATTAAAAATTAGGAAAATAAATTTTTACATTCCTATTCTTTAGAATTACATTCGTTTTCCATACATCAATAAAAAGACATAAAATTACTGCATAATAATCAACATTTGGTGAGAAATTCAAAGAAATCACCCAGCATTTGTTAAAGTGACAAAATGTCAATATGATGTCAAGAATATGAATTCAGAATGGAACCAAATTTCTTTTGACATCCTTTGACATCACTCTGATGAATTTGGTTTGTTGATCTGTACCACCAGTCTGTAGAAGAAGTCAGTCAAAGGGGAGTACTCTCTGGAAATTATGTTGCCAACTACTTGATGGAACTGGCCGAAAAACAACTACACTTGTATGGGAACGTGAATACATCATTCAAGCCAAGTTTGATCAAAATCCTTTTCTTTATTCTGAAGAAGAAATCTATCAAAACTTTAAATTATATACAAATATTTTATCATCCCTGCTTTTTAAACAATTGCGAAAGTCCTAAAACAATTTTTTAAATCCAGTTCTTTCCAATTACATTTATTTAAATAAAATCAATTAAAATACATTTACATAGAATTAATGCATTGTAAGCAACCAACCATGAGAAAATCAAAAGAAATTACTTGAAAATGTGCAAGAAAAATTCCTAAAAAATGTTAAAAAAAAGGGGGACGGGGTATAAAAAACTGACATCAGAATGGAATAAAAAACAACATTCTTTAAGAAATATCATTTTGATACAATTGATTTCTCAATCTATGTAGTTGCTTTGAAGAAGCTTTTCAAAGAAGGGTTCCCTCTGTGGCTTATGTTACCTCATCCTGAGGGGTCCTTTGACTGATATATCCGAAATAACAGCAACACTTATAAGGGACCTTGATTACTTCATCCATATAAGGTTGTATAAAAATCCCTTCCATTGTTCTAAAGAAGATGAAAATGAAAAAAGTTTACTGATGATGGATCGATGGATGGATGCTGACAATAGCATACTATGACAAAAGCTCACTTGAGTCTTTGGTTCATATGAGCTAAAACCGTTGAAGAAAAAGCAAACATGACATAGACCCATTATGTGAAATCTTTTGAAATATTAATGAGTATAAATACATGTATAGACAACTATTTCCATACATCCTTCTAAACCGCTGAAAAAAATAAATCACTTGTGTAGATGTAATTAACGTCTCCCTCGACTCTTGCAGCAAGAAAAAAAATAGGAATTATAAAATCAATTTCCCATTTTCCTTTTCAAAACCAATTCCAAACATTAATTTCTTCACTTATCATTCATTACTTGATATAAAGATTATTCAGCATAAAAGATTCAGGAGTTGGGGTTAACATTTGGGACACTCAAAGTAGTAGAAAGCAACTTCAGACTCTAGGTGTGTCACACACACTAACAGACAGATTTAGCAAGGCCTGACTATGTCTTAACTAGTCATTCAGACTGACTGCTAAATCCCATTGATTAATACCGATGCCAGGCATTTAACCCTAAACAACCCCCCCCCCCAACTGCCAAACTGTAGGATTCATTAAAGCTAGATTCACCTGGAGTACCAGAGACCTCTGTAGTTATCACCACCTCAAACTAACACATCAGAAACAGATTGTATAGGACCATACCATACTTGTGGAAAATTACAACAGACCCTAAAACTTTGTGGTCAAAAGCAAAAGCAAAATGGTAGGAATCCTTTGGTATTTCCCTCACTCTTGAATGTGAATGGACTTCTATAGAGTCACTCACTTTCACCAATGCTATCACCTAGAATCATAAACTCTAGTGAGTGTTCACCAAGGATTCAAATAGAATACCCAATCTTACAAGGATGTTAGTGCCTACAGTCTCATATCACCAATCATCATAGCATCATCTGGCTTGTTGTACTTTCTTAAAAATCATCAACCCCATGAGGGTACTAGATGTAACTCTATTCCTGTAAGACTCTTCAAGAGACTGGCATCAGATTTATCACCGCTTTGCCTATATCTATAATGTTACCATTAACAATTCACAGCTCTAAACATGGTCTCATTGTGCTAGCTGCAGTCAATACATAATCCATTCATACACTTACTTCCCACGATGTAATGTGATATTGTATGTCCTAGAAACAACACAATTTGTACAAAATGTTCGGCTAATGATGTTGAGGATGAAATACACAATTATTGTAACTGCGCTGCCCACTCTGAGTGCAATGAAACACTTTTTATCTATAACTATTACACAAAGTTGTCCACTAACACTCTTGATAAATTCATATAGTTGATGAACACTGGCAAACTAAAAAACACAAAACACAAAATGCTCTTTGTATACTCTCACCAGCAATTGTTATGTATTTTGTGCATTTTAGCATGAGAGGGTTTTCTTCTACCAATTCTTTACAATTATCAAAAAATAACTCTGCTAGTTGCAGTCAACACAACACAAAAAAGTAAATTCTTATCTATGATGTAATGTATGATTTTGTATGTTCTTGTTGAGTAGTTGTTACAATACATATAGATTAACCAATCATATATGTTGATGAAAACCATGAAAAAATCCTAATTTGGTCAATAAACTTTATTCCATTCCATTCTACACTCTATCAATCAAAACTGGAGTTGTTTCTTTCAACTGTTGGGTGAACCATGTGGTGTCTATCTTCACGCAACATGCAGTTAGTGCCAGTTTTTTCTGGACAGCTTTTTGTTCCAGGGTCATTGAGCACATCCCTCACTCTAGCATGCATGGCTCATTGCTGTAGTACAAAACCTGGACACAGGATGTCAGAGGACAAATAGATATATGCAGTTTTACTTGACTTTGTTCAAGCTTTTGACAAAATCTGCTTTTGAATAAGTCTCCCATCAAAAATTATTTTAAGAGCTGAATTACTGTGGTACCACTACCTGAAGAAAGGAAGCTTTCTGAGTGTCAAAAACAACTAGTTCTGGATGAAGGTTGTTATATGCCACAAAATACAGTCAAGGGCCAATTATTCTCCTTAGTCTTCATAAGTGACCTTACAGAATTGTTACATCCAAGGCTACGCTCTTAAATGGTGATTGCAAGTTGTTCCACACAAAAAGTATTTAGCTCTACTGCAGGACCAGCAAGCTCAAAATGGTGCAGGTCAGTCTAACTAACACTATTTACTCCACTGAAATGCAGCACAATCCAGAGAATGAAGAAACGAAAGCTAGTTAATGCCACTTATTATTTTCATTTTCACATACTTGAGTCCTTGATGAGATCAGACTTACCTTGGTAGAACAGCTTTTCCAGACATGATGTCAATAGCTACAAACCAAAACAGGTGACTTCTTATGCAGGAACATTAGGAGCTGTCCATCAGAGGCTGAAGCCTTAGCCTACACTACTCTAGTAAAGCCAGTGCTTAAACTAAAACTGTCCTTTCGGGACAAATATCCCTGCAGCAGCAAAGTTGAGTAACAACAAATTTGTTTATAGACTAACAGTAAGTCCAGGTCAAGGTCATGATATACATTTGTACCATATATTCTGACCCTTACTGTTCAAGAGGTGTTATCAATGAAAAACAAGATGTGTTTGTGAAACATGAATGCCCCTGGCAGAAACAAAGTCCAAATAAGGCAAAATTTGAAATGTAAGTCAAAGGTTATGGCCAAGGTTATAAGGTGTTATTTGAAATGGCTTTACTAATGGAGTATGCATGCCAAATATGAAGTATTTATCTCTCACAATTCAAAAGTTATGACAAAGGTTAGAGTTGACAAAAGAGAAACAAATAAACAAACAGACAGACGGGTAGAATTCAATATGCTCCTAATCTACCGATCCAGAGGCATAAAAAATATCACGGCCTTGTTTCATACATCATAATAGAAATCTGCATTCTTAACCAAATTATTATTACACAGTCAAAGTTCAAGGTCAGGGACACTATGTCAAATGACTTGGTATAAAAATGTTAACTTGTTATAGTGAAGTGTGTGTGAAATGTGAAATCCCAATCCCTTATACTGTAAGAGAAATCTGCTTACAATACTTATTAACCAAATCATTAATACAAGCAAAAAGTTCAAAGCCATTAAGTCAAATGTCTTGATACCAAAATGCAATGTGTTATGGTGAATGTTTGTGTGAAATATGAAAGCCCTATTGTTTATACTGTAAGAGAAATCTGCTTACAGAACTTCTTAACCAAAGCATTATTACAATGTAAAAGTTCAAGGTCAAATGCATTGGTATCAGGGCTTGAAAGTGGCAAAAACTTTGGCTCATCAAATTGGCAGATTTAAGGAAATTTGGACGATCTCCATTATATTTACTAGACTTTCAGGTTGCCCATAGAGATTTTGGGTTGTTTTTGACGACCAGACGACTGCTTATTTCAAACCCTGTATTGATATCAAAATGTAGTACTTGTTATGGTGAATGTGTGTGTGAAATATGAAAGCTCTATTTCTTATATTGTAAGAGAAATCTGCTTTGAGAACTTCTTAACCAGACATACAGATGAACAGACAGACAGAGTGTATCCTATAAGCTCCCCTCCAAACTTCATTTGCAGGTGTATAATAAACAGTTAGTCATAACTGTATGGGATACATATACCATCTAGCTAACCAACAATGTGGTGCAGACCCAATAATATCGGTAAACCACCTGATTTACCACCAGAGACTTTTTCTCAAAGGGCCCTGGATGTGTCACCCATATTTTGAAACAACTTAAATTGGAACCCAAGAACACTACAGAGCCAAAATAAGTGTAAAGATGTTCTACACTATCATGAACAGAATCTTAAACTTTCCTGTCAGTAGCCAACAACACCATCAGAACCAGGGTCAGTGCATACAAATACTCCTTCCTGCATGCAACCATAATGGCCTAGAATTTAATCCCACAATTCACAGGGATATTGCCATCAATAGAAATTACTACCTACATGTATGGTGTGTCTGGATTCATCACTGTTAGATACCTGGTTTTACATTTTATTGCTTTTTAAGTGAACTTAGTAATTTTAAGTTCTCCTCCTTTAGAGCAGAGGAGTTCTCTACACCTGTGTGATGAGTCTACTCCTTACATGATGATGATGATGATGATGATGACATACAGTACTGTGTATGGATTAGTCACTAAGACCGAGACCGTGAAAATTTTATGGAGTAAGATACAATATAGTACATTTCTATATTACAGCCTCGATTAGCATATCATAACTAATGCATGATCGGTACAAGACAAAACAGTTACAAATACACAAATCATGATAAAATTAATAGGTAAAATCTGAAAAATGCATTAGACACTGTCTTGAAAAAAGATCTGACAACACCATATATGTACAATTATTAATTATTTACTTGTGGTTTGTGGGTAGGATGGTTCATAATATATATATCATTATATATGTATTACACTATCTATGTAAATACTACAGTACTAGACCAAAGAGTGAAAGCGGCAATGAATAAAGCATCATGAGGCTGTGTCTGGTGATCAGAAAATAATGATTACATTGTGCATAGATAAATATGGAAGCACAATAGTAGTAGAGGTTTAGCAGACACAATGAAAAGGTGCTAAAGGATCAATAATCCTCAATCTGATTAAAACTGGGCCTACTTGTGATTAGGTATTGAAGACTTTATTGTTCCTCCATATTTAAGGTCTTGGTTTAATTGGACATAAGGACCAATTTCAAATGAAATTGTGGGTTTGTCAATCACTACACACCATATACCTAAATAGACGATCTAACAGTAGACCTCTTTCCTTTAGCTGAGGAGCTGTAACATTGGATGGCAGATTGATTAATGTCCCCTCCAAATTTATTGTGTCGTAATGTAATTTGACATCATTCTGATTGTTTTGGGGAAATGTTAATGATTTTGCTGTCCAATGTTACAGTTCCACAGTTAACCCTAGTCATGCTATATAAAATACACAGAAATAGTGCTGTGAGCTGAATATTTTTCTATGTATTTTAAAAAATAGAAGCATGTTTTTATATGCTGTTTTATGAAGGTTGTTTGCGTAATGATATAGACATATCATATACCAAAATGATAAAGAATGTTTGAAGTTTATGAATATTGTAAGAGTTTGACTACAATTTATGCACAGTAAAGGTAAACTGCAGGTAAGTACAGGTAAAATGACAAAAAGCTAGATTTAGCAATAAACATATAATTGAAATAATTCAATAAATGAGATTGAAAATATTGAAATATGAAATAATAGTTTAATAAATGTCACACATCAGTAAACCAGCAGTTACTTTTCTGGTAAAATTCAGGTAACATTTATTAGTATATGAAGTATATCTAATGACAGATGCTGATTGGAGTATATACTGCTCCAAAATGATGCCTAGAAGTGTTACATAACAGAAGAAGTTAGAATAACTGATTAAAATCGCTGTTTCCTCATCGTACCTGTAAGGTAGTATCAGCCAGGTGAAAAATAATTAAAAGTGCCAGAGTCGATATCTAGTGATCACAGACAGAAAGAATGGATTCACGTTTACTAATCATGTCGTCCTGTACTGATTAAGTCCATCTGCATCACTATAATAAGTCCGTATGCACCTTCATTTCCCCCTTCATTTTTGTGAAAATTCAAATGTACAAAACAGAGGTATGCTTTAAGTTGCTTGTATTTTCCGTGGATACTGGTCTACACACCGATAAGTTTCACGTGCCATTGTAATCACTGTCATTGATAAACAAAATGAGGAAATCTAAAGTAGGTCGATTGTCTTCAGTCATGTTTACAAACACCTTTAAAATCCCAAGTCAACACATGGCTGCCGCCGTCACGTGCACGTCAATTATTCATGAAATCTACACAATCGTATACTTTTTTGTAATCAATGTCTTCAATGATATCCGCAACATTAAAATACATCAATTTCCATTTCACTATTGTCGTTTCCAAAGACTTATTTGAAGAAAGAATTGAGTTGTGTTTATAAATCTGCCATCTTGAAATACAAATTTTGATCTCACCTTTTCCTGCATCTTAATATATGAACCAATCAAATTTAAGTGATGTCATGGAATTCTTTTTAAGATAGGAATTCTATCTCCATATATGGAAAGTCTTTTTATAACGTTTACAATGATTGGAAGGCTATAAATACGATCTAAAATAAGCTATAGTCGACCTAATTGTTACTCGGAATATTCCAGGGTCAGCTCACTGCTGTATTTGATTCCCAGGGTATTCCGGGTTTAGCATGACTAAGGTTTAAGGAAAAAGATCTGTTCTATAAAGAAAGCCTGTCTAGAAAAATGAAGTAAGGAGGGTGTTGGTTGATTAAAAAATCTTAATCAGTTAAAACTGAATGAAGGCGGGAAGTGGGTGACATGGTCAAGTCTATCTCATTCCATATAAAAATCAAAGGTTGAAAGTTTATTCATAGGACCAGGAGGGGAATAACTGGTCAAAAGTAGTGGAGAAGCAGCAGATACTACGAGGCGGTGCTGAAGCCCTTGTGCCATGTCCACACCACACTACAGCTTGCAGCAGCTAGCAGACCACTGCCACTGGACTGGCCAGGATAGAGAAAATGCGTACACAATCTACCAGATTTCAAACATCAACCTTTTTTGAAGCGTTTTCTTAAATCCGCATGAACGCCCTTCACGAACTCAGCTAGTATTTTATGTTCAGCCTTTACAGTGTCTTCGATGTCATCCATAACTGTTTATCGAAAAGGAAAGTACCTCCAGTGTACTTTCATTTTATAAGGAAAAAAATCATTGGTCGTGAAAATTAAAGCGCTAAGTTCAAACACATAGTTGTAGGGGTTGGGTGTCAAACTCAAGCGACCAAATAATGCAAATACTATCAAATAAATGATTGAAGATTTACAATTTATATATATTTTTTATTCTATTCCGAACAAACAGGAAATCACTTAATATGAAAATATTTTTCCTCTTCAACTTTGAAGTTTACGCAAAAACTGAAATTTTGTAGGCCTAGATCTACATCTTTTTCACCCCAAAGAATAAAATAAAATAATAAAATATATATCAGTTTAGTATTATGCAAAATACACAGAATATAAGTTTTTCCATGAAGATTTGTGTTGCCGTTGGCCAGTGCAGTTTGGTTTATAATATATTATCATTCTTGTGTGTATTAATCTAGTGTCCCGATATGGTAAAAGTATGAATAAATTTTTCTAACAAATTTTATCAATTCCTCGTCTAGCTTTACTTCTGCTCTTCACCGTCTGCCTTTGTTTGTTTTTTCACTATTTACACAGCAGGTGCCCCGTGACGTCACCTGGAACGGTCGCTTCACTGCTTTTAATAACAAAGTGTACATACGCTGGGGAATTTAAAAAACTACATCCTATGTTGTCAACCAGATGATAGGTTTTTATTAACAAGGAACACTTGATCAATGATTGAAATGAAGCATGTAAATCACTTGTATCATTTAGTGCACTCAGAGCTCTTCGAAAGCTGACAGATGTTTACGCGGATGAATATATTTTTATTTACGGTTGTGATTCGGCTGTAGTGTTGTCTTTGGAGCCTGCCTCAATATATCGAAATTCTGTGTTGAATCCATTACAGTGGCGATATTTAGAGGTAAGAGTCAAATTCTGCTAACATTTCTGTGTAGTTTTATCCCGTGATAATGAACTGTTAATGTCCAGATTCGTGACTTGCACCCGTATTTACTCTGACCTGACCCCATTCATTGAAAAGTTACATGGTCAGCATATGAAGTAAACAATGTACTGTGCATGTTTAACGAGAACCAAGAAAGTATTGAAATTTAAGACTTATTCGTAACAGAATAAATATTGTAGATTTGAGATATAATGCTATTTGATAAAAATACTGCTTATGAAAACAAAATCATAAAGAGTTCTGTTATTTCGCGACTTACATGAAATTATTGATTTTTGCTATTTTCTATGAACGTGTGGGTGTCTAGTTTGCAGTGCAATTCCTGCAATACAACACTGTATTATAACAATGTATTTCTGACTGACACTTACGAAGCTCGCCTACTTCAGCGAACTGAATTCATTTAAACGTCACTGTCAGTAGCGGTTTTAGTTTAAAAACAAGCTTTTTTGTATACTGATTTATATATTCCATCCAGTTAGTTGCAAATCTGAAGCCCATTTGGGGATGGGATTCTTTTGCAGTGAGGGGATGTTGTGTATCACAATCCCCTTTTCCCAAGTATAAAATACAAAAGACATTTGACTTGATTTGTCCACACATACCGTACATTGTATGTACAGCCACCCACAGGAGGCCAAATCTATGACTATGAAATGAAATCTATATAGTGGGTATATAATATATATATAGTTTCAGCCTCCTGTGACACTACTCGATTTTTGTAAATTTCATCAGCGATATGAACTTCTTGTTATGCAGTCTTATAAAGGAGAAATTTATGATGTATGTTAGAATGAAAAAATCCCAAATTTATTATTTGTAATACCACAGGATTGCAAAAGACACGAATAGAGAATCATTTGGAGTAATGAGATTCATACAGACATTTTTCTGTCTTTGGAAATTTCATTAATTTATATCATTTTTGTATTTTGACTTCTCAGATGAATAGTGTATCTTAATTTGTTTATGGTTAAAATATACTACATAGTATACTTTTAACAAAAATGTTAATTTCTACATTTTCCACAAATAATCTAATAGATTAGAAGTAATAAGTATTTCATTATCATCATTTGTAGTGTAATTGTAACCAAAAAAAAATGCATGTAACTGGTTGCTGGTTTGTTGATTAGTGTCACTTTCAAAAATTTTTGTTATATTGCAACATGGAAGCTGGAGGTAACCAACCTCTTGCACATACATGTAGTGTTGAAATTGGGGAATCATATCTGGATATGCAGACACAGTAACCCAAACACTTAATTACTACACCAAATCTGTCCCTATGTTTGAATTTGTTCAAATTTTACATTATTTTATATCTAGAACTATTTGCAGGTATTGAATGTATACCTATATACTTGGAAATTTGTACATCTTTTGTACAGCCAATTAATTAGCATTGTTCAAGTTGCTAAAATTACCAAATACATTTCTTGCTTCAAGACTCTTAAAATTGCTATTACAACATCCTGTGTGTATCCCTGGCAAATTAATAAAATCCTGAGACTGAAGTGTATGATTGTGGTGACCATCTTCTTATATCCTAGAGTTATGCCCCTTTTGGTCATGTATTGCACTGTGCAGTCATAGATGTATTTGGGACAGAGGTCAGTGCAACACAGGATGTAGCGCTGTGGACATACTGGACAGAATTAAAAAAAAAAAAAACAAGTAGGAGAGTAAATCAGAGGTGGAAATATTAGGGTAGACAGTTAATCAAAAATTTCATGTAAGACATGTTAATAGAATATTGTCATAAAATTTGGATGAAGGGGATGATGGTCGCTCAGTCTGTCTACTGCTAATTCTGCCACTGAATTATATAAAAAAAATTAAAAGGAACAATATTATGATGTTTTATGGACGACAACTTCATTATTAGTCTTTTAATTATAAATGGTATTGTGCATTTAATAATTACTAGTATATCAGCAATAATTAATATGAACTTTTTGTAAATTATAATGACATAAAAACGACATAACTAAATAAAAAACATGTCATATTTTTAGAATTGGCACATAGAGGCATTTTCCCTAGAGAAGGAAGTCTGACAGTGTGACCTCAGAGGCCTGAAACTAGTTACATATCAAACTTGTTTTACCATATCTGAGGTGTTTGTTTGTATTTGTTTACTTTTAGTTGATAAATCCACCCTGTAAAGTTTGTTTTCTGACAAATGTATAACATAAGATGTGTTTGAGCAAGCTTCTCTGATAAAACGTAGACAAAACAAAACGGAGGTTTACCTAAACACTCCGAGCCTTGCACTTATTGCACAATCAGAATGTGAAGACGAAATCAAGCTTGTTTGTTAATAGGGAAACAGATCATATAGCCTGGTGAGATATTTAAGAATTTCCAAATAAAGGACCTGCCCAATAACTTATAAATAGTGGTTACCTCTACCGAAAGTTGTATGTTTAAAGTATGTGGAGTGTTTATTTTATTGGTTTTATTTTTCCAATGTAGAGGTACAAGAATATACCATGATAAAATCAAATTAAACATTTTCACATTTCTGACTGGCTTTTGAAATCATTCATTTACTGAGATAATACCAAACATTCATTATGAAAACAATAGGCATTGCCTCTCTTTTTGTAAATCTCCAAAATGAATAATGTAAAATATGGTTCAAATAAATTAATAGATAAGTAAATAAATATATAGGTGAAAAAGGAAAACAGTTTGTACTCGATTATTTGGAGTTTATAAAGACATAATTTAATCCACAGGGTAATGGTACAAGACATCTATTTCATCACTAAAAAAGCAATTATTTGATACAGGTACCTTGAAGTTCCATTCCTCACACGTACCGATCGGGCTTGATCCCGGGACCTGTCAGTCCCGATCCAGCCATCCACTACGAAAAACCGGCTCACTATATGTGCCCCTAATGCAGAGACCCTTTGAATAAATTCTTTGAAAATTGTACATAAAAGATGAAAATATACTTCGTTAAATAGGCCGATGTGGCCTAAAGGATGACGTGCTTGGCTCGTGACCTAGAGGTTCTGGGTTCGATTCCCGCCCAGGGCAAACCGGTGTTCTGTCTTTCGGATGATACAGTAATAATCGAGGTCCCTTGTCACGGTAGGCGTGACACGTAAAAGATCCCTCATTGCTTTGGGTGGATCCGTTGCAAGGGTAGAAATTTCTATATATATGTAATGCATCAGGCAGATGTCGTCACCACATACGTGAAATAACCGTGGAGTGACGCAAAACAATAATCAATCAATCAATCAATCAATTCGTTAAATTCAGTCGGAAAGAACGTTCGACTTGTGGTCAGTAGGCACCTAGTTCGAACCTCACTGGATTAGTTGAAATGATGAGCTGCTGCCTAGGACGCAAGTGCGGAGTCCTTACCGATGATAGTTTTGGTATTGTTTTTTTAGGTGAGCAATGTCAAATCATTGATCATTTAGCAGTCAATACACAAGTTTAGTTTACTGACGAGATCAGATTATAATTATAAACGACACTATATCGCTAGTATGATCTCCCACCCTTCTCATGCCATTCGTGCCAATATTACTAATATATAGCACATAGCCTTCTGTATAAGCGGTTACTATGTTCCTAATACAAATGCAGTGTAAGTGCATTGTTTATCGGGTTTAGTAAACAAGGTAAACACGTCTTGTATTTGAACTAAATTCCTTATATAGCTCGTGGTGGGGCCTTATTGATTTTAAAAAGCCAGGATTAGATCCTTAAACAAAACACTAACATTAAGTGTATTTAGATCTGGAACTACTTCTCTTTGTTGATTTTACCTTATTCAGACAACTTTTTATTTAGAATAAAGATGTAGAAATTTACACAAAGTTTTATCGGAAAGCATACTTGTTAATTAAAGAAAGTTACCACAAGAACGATAACTCCTGTAGATCATTTTGATATATAGCCCGACTTGAACTTTTCATTTTAAGGGTTATATGGTTGTACAATTTATCCCTTGTTTGTTTCATGCGATCCTTGTTTTATCGATGGGAGAATTTATCGTGTATCATTACTCTGCAGTGACGGTTTTAGGGAAATCAAATGGGGCGAGAGAGCGCCCCCTCCCGTGTAGTGTCTCAAACTTTTACCCCAAGTTCTTAATTCAACTATTGTCGGTCAAAACCAGCATAATATGTTCATTGACTCGGCAAAATAGGCGCTACATTAATGATTTACCAATTTTGAATGATATTATTTATTGCAAGGACTGAAATTTAGCGTTCAATACTGTGTTTGAGTGGGTACAACCGTACAATAATGGTCAGTTGGTCGAGTATCATTCTACCGTTGACCAAATGGTTCATATTGTAAGACATTGTGGCTTGCTATCTGTTTTGATTATTATCGTGATTTTTCATCCCGATTCGATGATTCATTTCTGTTGTATTCCTACAGACACATATATGTTCTGAAATATTAAACAAATTTACAACTGAGAAAACAAATGTTATTCAAGAAGGATTTGGTTGGATTTCGATGATATAACCGGGAACTAGATTGATTGATTGATTTATCATAGTTTTACGTCACTCCACGATTATTTCACGTATAAGGTGACGGCATCTGCCTGATGCATTGCATACAAATTTAGACCTTTGCAACGGACCCGCCCGAAGCAGTGTGGGATCTTTTACGTGCCACGCCTACCGTGACACGGGCCTCGCTTTTTCGGTCTCATACGAAAGACAGAACACCGGTGTGCCCAGGGCGGGAGTCGAACCCGGGACCTTTCGATCACGAGCGGAGCACCTCGGGGACTTGAGACGTATTTGACTTTATGCATCGCCACATCTACATTATATCATGGTTACGATATTCCCGGTGTGAATATTGCTGACGGACGGGGTCGGCGCTTTGGGGTAGATACTTTGAAGTATATTACGCCATAGCGGATTAGAGATTAAGCTTGACTTATTGTTGACAGCTTTTGGGTTCGAATCCCATTGGAGACTTGTCACTTTCCCGTCACGTGGCTGAGAAGTAAAACCTAGGTTGCAAATCATAATAGATGTTTGTATGTAAAACACCTTCACTACTTAGTGTGGATTCGTAACGTATACATGTTCAAATTATTTAGCGATGTTTGAGTAAGGTGCCGCCATCGTATATCCGAAGTAGTTCAGATGTGGCGTTAAAACAGGCGCTGAAATATTCGGAGCGTGTTTTTCATCCGCTCAGACTAAAGCCAGGGACACCGACTTTCTGAAGATGATAGATGTGTAAAGCTGAACAATATTAAAATCCTCTGCTCTTGTGTTACATTTAACACTAAACGCAACTACACAAAGTCCTCTTGCGTTATACTTTAAAATGATCAGTATTTTAAATCACACAGGGAGGAGTAAATCAGGTTACTCCTTCTTTTAATACACAAGTTAAAAATCCATTTGTCTTGAAATAACAACGCATCAAAATGAAAGTATCCATAAATCATCCACGGCTTGTTCAATCATTTATGAACATCAGGTTAATGTAAGTAATGGCCAATAAAATGGGAAGGTGGATATATAAAGCAGATTTAATGATATTTTGTTAATCATGATGCAACCATTTGTAATGTGGCACTTAATTTCATAATTTTCATGGCTAGAGCTGGTCTATTGTGTCGGCGACACATTTTTCTTGGGTTGTTCGCATGTAAGGGGACACAATCCTGTCATGCATTAGCTATAACTCTTGACAAGCTGGAAGCTTTATGTGTCTGGACAACTTCGCACCTCTAGTTGTCACAGAAAACAATGTGTTTATTTACTCTTGAGACGGAAATAAAAGGGCGGTATAAGTCTGGTTTTATTTCCCTTTATAATTTGACGTTTCCCTCTGTGCTACACAAGAAAAAGTAGGACATGAAAAGTTATGGACGGATATGCAGCTTTGATACATGAACTTTGAAAGCGAAATTGTTGAAGGAATTGAGTAAATGGAAATGCAAGGGAGGGAATTTTAAAGGGTGGAAAAGAGGACAAATTGTATAGATATTATGTGTCACACAGAAAAATAATTGTAAATAAAGGACATTTTGATTTTAAAAACACAATGAAATTCTAGTAACACTAGCAACTTAAATTCCTATTAACAAAAATAATAACACCTTTACACCGTGGTTCTGTAGATAAAATTTGGCATTCGGTATTCATTGCGTTGGTAATGAATAGTTTGTGTCTATGCAGTGCTCGGTATATGGCTAACGTGGTGTTGGTTCGAAAGATATGTGGAATGTCCATTCTTTATGTTGAAACTTGAAATCTCTTGAATGGAATCAGCGATCGCTCTGTATCGCGAAGGATGTTGATCTGTGGCATATTAGAATTTTTATGATGTTCAAATATGCATTGATAATTGCCTATATTTCTTTCTCTCCTACATAACTTGTATAGCCTCCTGTCTTAAAGAGACACTTTCATACATCTATACTATAATAAAAAACATTTAAAGAATAAATATGTTTCCACAGTTTCCATCTTGTATACTCCTTTTACACCTGTATAGATTTGCCAATCGAAAGTCCCTCCTCTCTCTCTCTCAAGAAAAAAAACAGAAATAAGAAGGTAACCACCAAACAAACACACCAAAAAGCAAAAAAAAAATAAATAAATAAATAAATAAAAAAAGTCCCCAAAACAAAACATTATAAAAAGCTTTCCCGCTTTTTCTTCTTTTGTTTCATATTGCTATACCGTCATACCATAATAAGTATTGTTATGTCAACATAAATGAGTGGTAAACATGTAGAGTTTACAATGACTGGCAAGGGTTATTGCTCACATTACGATTCATCATTTATTACACCTCAGAGTCAGACTCCCGGGATCAACCGTGACATAATAGGTTTTATCTATTACATGCATGCTAACTGTTCAGTGCATACGATTATATCATCTGTATTATATACACCCATTTGAGAAACATAAGTAAATTACATAGAAGTGTATAAATAAAATACAAATTTTGATGGATATGCTTTACATCATTTTGGGCATGCCCTTACGATGTATAGTAATCATAATGTATAAAATAACATTATTGTCATAGATATCTTGCACCTTGTCGGTGGAGAAATTCATGCGTTACTTATGTTACAAACCTGATGACTTCTCGCACCAAAATAAAATGCATAAATTAGAATAAATCAGACATGTATCACAAAAATACGCAACTTGATTGGCATTTGTATTCCATTTAGGCAACAGGTACAAGCATCTGTACTATATATAGGTAAACGGTGAAAAACTCTCAACAATTTATGAATATTCATGTTTCCGATCAAGATAACGATTTTTCGTGTTTCAGCAATATCTTAAAACATTTATTGACTTGAATATGTCACACACGACCTCATAAATATAAAAATAATTTTGCATAATTTGTGTGTGTTGATAGGGGAAGAGACTGTACTGGTCGGACTCGTTGTGCGTGTAGAGGCTTTTGTTTACATGACAGCCAGACGGATTCTTTATTCTATCTCTATACTGCCAGGTAGGTTAATTCACCTTATGGAAAACAGTAGATCAATGCCTATTGTATCTTAAATGGTGGATGTCTACTCTCTAACTGTTATGTTGAATGGTAGGTCACTACACGTTCTGGTGATAGGTCACTAAGTGTTATAATGTTGAAGTATAGGTCATTAATTGTGATTCTTTAAGTAATAGGTCTTTGATTGTTGCACGTGAAATAACAGGTCACTAACTATACTGCGTGAAATAATAGGACTTATTGTGACATGGCGAGTGACACTTACTCTCGTTAAAGTATTAAAGAGATAATAGATCGCTATGATGCGTATAATAATAGGTCATTAAATGTGATACGTGAAATAGAATGTCACTAACTGTAAGACGTTAAACATAAGGTCACTAACTGTGATACGTCAAATAAAAGGTCACTAATTGTAATAAGTGAAATATATGGTCATCAACGTGGATTCGTGGAGTAATTGTTACCTGTGATGATAAACTTGTTGACGTCGTCCCGACTCTATTACTGTTTTAACTTGAAAATTATTTTTCTTAGTTTTTGAAACGTTATTTGATATTTTGTAATATTCCAAACACTTTCTGTTGTCCTGTCAAGAAATTTCCTTCACGGAAGTAACATATTACATTAGTCCTTTAAGTAAGATTTAATAGCTGAAGAGATGCTGTAAAGTTAAGAGTAAACATTGCCAAGAAAAGATTGGTTAATCTCACTGTATATGTAAAACTGAGGAATAGAAATATCAATCAGTGTCATCCTGTACTATTATTTATGTTGTTATTTATACGTTTTACCTGTCCTATTCTAGGAAAATATACCCCACGGAAATAGTATTGACTGAATTATCATAGTATGTGTGTGTGTGTTTGAGAGAGAGAGTGTGTGTGTATGTGTAGGTGTGTGTGTGTGTGTGTGTGTGTGTGTGTGTGTGTGTGTGTGTGTAGATTTGTGTGTATCAGCACAGTTATGCAATGTTGTGTTGTGGCAAACCAATTTTCATTCATTTTCTTTTTAATGTCACATTTCCGAATCGATGATATTTTAGAGCTATGACTCATTTTTGAGTGCTATATTTGAATAGTTAAATTATATATTTTTTCCTTGTTGACTCTTGAAACAAGCATTACCGCCTACGTCGCTAGCTGTGAGTGGACGAACAGCGAGACCTGTACACGCGCAGGAAGATGAGCACCCAACACTCGACTGAAGTTGAAAAGTAAACCCGATAAATGAAATATGATCCCGTTTAAGTTGAAAATATATCTGTCAATGGAAATTGATTTGAATGCGGCGATGTCGCGATAGTGGTGCCTGATAGGCCATCTCCCCTCCTCGTAGTACCTCCATCGGAAGTAAACAGGTCGTCGTGTCGGATTCGGCCGATCATTCATGCAATCCTTCGTTGGTAATGGAAACAAGGAAGCTGGATGTTGAGTTTTATGAATGAATCATTCCATAGGCCTATAAACTGTTTGTACATCACTTATTTGTTAAATGTATAAAAGAAACCAGGCTTGGCATCTGGATGTTTTGCTGAATGAAATTTTCCTCTGGCAATTTGTTTTTAACGATAAACACGTCTCGTCTAGGTTTAAGCGCACATTGCTTTCTTTGACCTAAAGAATTAATTAATCTGGGTCAGGTTTTGATTGAAATCGACCAGTATGATATAAAGTAGTTCTAATTCCAATACACATATTTCTTTGTTATATTGCATTGATCTGTTATTAAGGTTGGTATTATGAACGCTCTATGTCGTCTTCCATACCTGTGTGTGTAGCATGGAGAACTGACTGCGTTAAAGGACCGAATGACATGTTACATTCGGTAATTAAAGACCGTGTAATATCACATGTTTGTTATGATATTAGTAGCTGACACATTTAGTGGTAATTGACAACTGAGTCGTCTAGCATTGTGTAGCGGCAGACGCTAGCGGGAGTTAGGAGTATATCACCCAGTCTACCTGATAGAAAGGCTCACTCCGCGCTCGACTGTCAACACAACCTATCGACAGTCTCGTCTGCTCAGTCATTGCTTATTCAGTGAAAATAGGATAAAACGGAGTGACTGAATAGTGAATTGAAAATAGGAGAAAAACACGGAGTGACATAGCATTGAATTTAAAAAAAAAAAAAAAGACGGAGTGACTGAACATCGAATTGAAAAGTCACCATAGTTGTGTGAAACTCCACTCTACTTCAGTGATACATGACACAGTTTACATATTGAGTACTATACAGGAAGAAATGTGAAGTGCTCCTTTTGTTTTTTTATGGCGCACTGATTGGAAGTATCACTAGACTTTTATTTCGAGTTGACGACGGAACTTGTAACTTTAGCGGTAATACACAGAGCTCTTCCTTCCATTGTGCTCGACCAACTTCTCCGTGTTTCCTGCATCTAATTGACTTTGTCATAAGTTTTCATCAAGTGGACAGTCAGAATTATTTCTTCCTGTTTAAGTTCTGCGGTTTTGTTGTTGAATGAAGTTTTACTTATTGTTATGTTAGTACATGGTATTGTTTATCTCGTGCGCTAGTTCTGTGACTACGGTTTGGAAGATATGAGCCTCGTGTTAGGTCGTACCAGATCAGATTTAGACACTATGCACCGGCTGGACACGCGCAGGTTCGATTCTAGTGATTTTCCACCCTTCTACCAGTCATATCCTCCTCCCATGATAGCACCGAGCGGAATATACGGCGGGAGGATGGAGTACACGGAGACACCGCTTTGGAAAGATAGAAAAGAGGAGAGGAAACTGTACACCAAGTATCAGTCCGAATATTCTCCTAAATTATTTCAACCCTACGGAAATCTGGACTTTAATGAGAGAGACAGGACAATAAATGATAAGGTGGAACTCCGTGCCTTTCATGACAGTACGGAGAAAAGATTTCCTAACCCAGGTTTAATGCTAGAACTCGACTTAACCACATCCCAGAGACACAGTATGGAGATGCATTCTCCTATCAGTCCCTCGGAATATTTCTACCGGAGACGGGATATTCTCAGCAATGGCAGTAGTTCCCACTCCACCAGTCCGGTATCCCCTTTCTCGGGAGAAGTCACAGCATCGAAACCGAAATATGCGAGTTCGGTAAAAAACAATAACGGATCACATTCTCCGGCGGTAAGTCTTCCGATATATATTCCAAATGTTTCAATTCTATTTGTATCTTTTCTGTTTTCATGCCATTTTATCATACATATTGATTTATTTAGTTTTTTCCTCCGTTTGTTTGTTTTCATACATTTCACATCAAGTTTTTCGAGGTAACTTGATCCGTGATAAAGTTAGTGGAAACTTCTAATACTTACCTTTACTTTATAGATACACGAATAGATAATACGTGAAAATGGTTTTGAAAATTTATTCTTAAAAACTATGAGTAGATAAACATATACACTTTCCACTGAAAAAAAAAATGTCATGCAGAAATGGTCGGAAGTATAAATCGAATTTATAGTGTTTCAGAAGAACTAGTGACTGAACATTGAATAAATGAATAAATAATAAATAAGTATATATCACATCCAATAAGAATACATCGGCAAAGATATATTGATTAATGAAGAGTACACCTTGCTTGTGGCCTGGCGACCTACATTTATTACAAAGAAATACATTAATTCGTAGGATATTGTCCTCTAACAAAATAAAGGGGGATTACATCCATATTGTATTATGCAAGCTGATGGAGCGCTATTTATAACTTGCATAACATATTTATGTACTTATGCAAATCTCGCTTGTGAGAAGTAACACTTCATGATTTGCATCATATGCATTTTCTAGCTGACACTGGAATGTGTATTGTCCAAGTCGTGTTTTCAGTATAACAATTTTCTTGTGTATTTTACACAATGTATGTTGAGCATGTATAGTAGTGGATAATTGATTATTCGACATAATACATAGTTTTGTTTACGAATACGTTTTTCTGCGAATATAACTACACAAAAAGTAGGAGATATTTATGTGTAATGTCATATTTGTTTACGTACTTTTTTCTAATGTATAACAACAAAGTGTATTTTAAGTCGCGCAATCTATACTTTATATTGTTAAGGCCACCTATAACTATATATGTATATATATATATGACTGGAAAATATTCTCCATATTGCATATACATAACACTAAAGATCGCAGATAAAAAAGAGGAGGGGGGTGCAGATTGAACACTAAGTAACCACTTTCGAAGGTGGGGGCACAAGTGGATCCCACCTTCCTTTCCCACTAATCACAAAATAATCACACAACAATCTAGATGTTCATTATGAGAACTTAGCATTTTGTCAAAAAGAATTTAAAAAGACCAAACTGTAAACACTATTAAATAACTAACTAACATACAAAGACACCGTCGATCATGTACATATTCATACCGAATGTAACTAACGTACAAAGACACCGTCGATCATGTACATATTCATACCGAATGTAACTAACGTACAAAGACAACCTCGATCATGTACATATTCATACCGAATGTAACTAACGTACAAAGACACCGTCGATCATGTACATATTCATACCGAATGTAACTAACGTACAAAGACACCGTCCATCATGTACATATTCATACCGAATGTAACTAACGTACAAAGACACCGTCGATCGTGTACATATTCATACCGACTTTTGTTAAAGTCATTGTGACAGGGTGCTGACTATACCTTTTGACTCGCTGTGACTCCACAATGGGGATATTTCACTGTACGTACACACGTTTTGAGTTTTACATATTGCACATTCTTTTTTTTTTTTTTTTTTTTGAGTACAGGCGCGAGAGATTTCGAATGCATGATGGATTATGACTTTAGTGTTTTCCTAGGCCATGATGCAACTTTTCAATATATTTTTACAAATGCTATTATGAATATTTTGAAATCTACATTTGAATTCAACGAAGAAGCATACATAGATGATATATGTTTAATTATTTTTTGATTTGAGATAATAATCATGGTAAAACAAAAGATTAAAAAATAAGATTTTACTCAGAAATTGAAGATAAATCCTGAGGAGTATAACTCATAACAAGGTACCAGTCTGGATCATCTAAGCGTTTATGTAATAGTCTCATTGGAACCAGTTTGGGAGATAATCGTAGCGACTTGTGAAGAGTAATAGAATGGTCGTAGTGA
The DNA here is from genome assembly GCA_035048485.1 of Pteria penguin. Classification (NCBI taxonomy): domain Eukaryota; kingdom Metazoa; phylum Mollusca; class Bivalvia; order Pterioida; family Pteriidae; genus Pteria; species Pteria penguin. The sequence goes on along the minus strand of CM068588.1, from coordinate 24,898,458 downwards.
GTCGTGGTATGAAAGTACGGGTCGGAAAGTCCCAACGATCTTGTTAAATTCCCATCCAGACTACGGTGCAATGTTGTCAAGGCGAGGATATAACAATGACAGCTTTGTCATAAGCAGTCGTAGCACAGTCCGTCTTTGATACGTTTCATCATCATTATACCATGATGCCTTAGGACGTGCATCGACTGACAATGACTTAGCTACGCTTAATTCACGACTTAATCCCGATTAACCTCCACTGATAACGAAATCGCTACCATTACGATTTATGCAGACATCGCTACGACTTACGCCGACATACTTACTAGTGACTATGACATTGCTACAACTTAAATTGACATAGCTACGACCGAAAAGGACATCGCTGCGACATGTGCTGACATAACTACGAGTAGCCATGACACCGCTACAACTTGCACTAACATAGCTACGAATGATAAAAACATCTCTACGATTTATGCCGACATAGCTATAAGTGGCCATTGCATCGCTATTACTTAACTGACATAGCCACAACCGATAACGACATCTCTACGACTTATGCCGACATAGCTATAAGTGGCCATGACATCGCTATAACTTAAGTGACATAGCCACGACCGATAACGACATATCTACGACTTGTGCCGACATAGCTACGAGTGACCGCGACATCACAACAACTAAAGTAACATAGCTACGACCGATAACGGCATATCTACGACTTGTGCCGACATAGCTACGAGTGGCCATGACATCGCTACAACTTGCCTGAAATAGCTACGACCGATATTGACATAGCTACGGCATTACTGCATATGTTCATATGTATCAACTTGTCGGTGAACTTTCGTCAACTTTTATTAACATATAAAACCAAGAAATTGTTAAATTGGTTGATACATTTTTAACAATATACAATATATGACTCCGAAGAGAAGAAGGTACTTGAAAAGCTGCAAAGTCAGCATCCACAAGCGTTCCCAAAGACTATGCCGTTGCCCCAGTTCTTTGATTAAAATGAGACGTCTTGGTCAGTTATAAATTAAAATCTTATTTCCAGAGTAATAGCGTAGTTGTATTTTATCGTAGTCGGGCATATCACATGTCGTAGCTTAACCGTAGAAAATCGTATCTTAGTCGCAGAACGAAAATTGTAATAGCCTAGTTGTATTTTATCGTAGTCGGGCATAACACATGTCGTAGCTTAACCGTAGAAAATTGTATCTTAGTCGCAGAACGAAAATTGTAAAATATAGCTATGATGTAGTACATACACACCTAAGACAAGTCGGCTTCATCTCCCCTATTTCCGTAAAATTTTAGACCGTAGCAAGACGGAAGTCTAAATCGGTACTGTGTGATGAGGGCAGTAAAAGTAAGTTTCATTCCAGGAAGATAATCCCTCATTCAGCTGCGGTCACAAACATTACTATAATACTTTTGAAGGAAATGAAGAACCCGAGATGCAGTTTTATAGGGGATGTCACGGAGGTCTCGAGCTGTCAGATACTTGCATTTGTATGAATGGCTTGGGATATTACAAGTACGACTTTATACGGGTATGACTGAAATACTGAAGATTTGGGAAGCCCGTCGTTGAGGTGCTGAGGACATAGTTGTTCTTACACTCGGGAAGTAATGAAGATGCGGAGTTATTGGATATTTGGGAAAGTGCATAGAATCTTTTTCTTTCTTTCTTTTTTTTTTGTCATTCGGAAGTACAGAGCTGCTGAATATGAAAATCTATATATACGCTTAAAATGCTGACCGAAGTATTTTGGTTTACATTTTGCCGGAGAGCATTCCGTGCGAGCTATTTTCTCTATCTTGCCCATCTCCAGTAAAGTCTTTCATAGCCCTTTAATATCCGATGACTATCTGGCAATGTTGTGGGATATCGGAGATAATTGGCATAAAGTCTAAGCAGGATTTGTAGTGTATCTATATTTTCTATTGTTATGAAGTAACGTTATCTATTTATGAAAATATATAATATGCTTTAAAGTGTGAGGGGTTGGTAAACAAAAACAATGTTCAATACACAAATCACCGAGGAGGTGTGGGGGATTATGGGACGGTCAGTTGACTTGTATACGGATTAACAACGCTCCATTTCCCAGCGCTGAATACAAAACCTTCGGGAGATTAATAAATACTTTATTAATCTAATGAATTTTAATTACACGTCAAAGTTTTGGAACATTGTTATTTGTGTATCAAAAGACAAGCATATATGTTGGTAGAAGTCGCGTTGACAGAGAGCTTTAGAGATCGAGGTCGACAATTCCGGATTAAAGAAAAACAGTGGACTGTTTATCTTTTCAAAAATAAAGTTACATGTATTTGAGAAAGTTTCAGTGATTAAGAAACCCGAGTTGATTCCTTTAGTGTTTTTGTTTATTTGTCACGAATTTCTCAATAACTCTATTAATATTATATCAGTTGATAATTTCTTTTACATATCTGACGTATACTACTTTTAAAAACCTTATATATCAGTTGAGAAAACTACATTTTTTTACTACAATATAAATGTTCTTTAGCAAGTAACTTTTGACGATAATTGATTGTGATGATATATCCACACATTTTTGCTTTTTAATTGTTATTCTTCCCACTTCTCGTATTACATGTTCATATTACTTATGGCATAAGTTAGGCGTTTGCTTTCCCTTGAAAATCGTTCTTCAGCGATTTGCAGTAGATATTTTGCATTGTTCAACAAACAAACAGCGACTTTCAACAAATGAGGTTCAAATAATAGTTGTAGCACGGTTTGCGAGGTCGAATACTGAGGAAGTGTTTTGTTACATGTCCATTGTATTTTTTTTTTCATTTTGTTATTTTCAGTTTTTATAAAGTAATAAAGGATTGAAATTGATACTGTTTTTTTTAGACCAGTGATACTGGAGTATGTGGAAATAGGCATATGACTGATCCAGGTCGTACAATGAAAATTTTTTTGTATGTTTTTCATGTCTGAATTTTTTCAGATAATTAGTTGATTTGAAATTAAATATAATAACATCGCAATTAAAGTGGATGAAAATACCTGTACTCTTCTGAAAGAAAATTGAAGGTCTTTTAGATAATGTTACCCCATTTAACACTCGAAAGAAAATAAGTTTGCGCACTAGTGCATTGGATGCATGCATTACATGTAATGGTAGAGTACCCGTACTGGTTCTGCATTAAAATCAGTGACCACTCAGTTAATTTCCCAATGAAATTTACAAAAGAAAGTGCTAATTAAGCTGTGTTAGACGACCGTAGACCGTGTATCAAAGCACATTAACCTCTATAGCAGATGGTAAGGAATGTGTATTTATGTAATGATTGATAACTCGTATTGTATAGCTTTAAAAGTATTTCATCAATCATATTGTTGTTGAAAATGCTGTAGCATATATTGATTGACTGGTAACACATATCAAAAAGAGTTTGATGTACGGGTAATACTTATAAAAAGAGTTTGATGTACGTGTAATATATATAAAAAGAGTTAGATGCAGTACTGCGCCTTGCAGCAAGATCACAATGGGATTATTGAGTGATATTCGGAATTTGCTGGGACATTTTTATATACATTGTGATTGTAGTTTAATGTCCTAAAAAGTTTGAATATAAAGTGGATTCGTTCTATAATATTAGAAGTATGCTGGGATAAATATGTATGTAGTCCTTAATTAACTTGGTATCCGTGCTACCTAACTTGATATAAAACTAGTGGAATTGAAAATGACAAGAACTGCAACGGTTTATCATGTCAGGTCATACATAAAAAGAAGCAAATTAATACATGTAGTTATTCATTAACGGTTTTACCAAAAGTATCAAGCTGTATACAGTGGTTAAACAAACATAATAACTGGATGCCTCCTGCCTCTATGTCGCGACAAAACTAAAAAATCCTGGAAACCGATGCAAAACCTTAATCATTCAAACAACAAAAAAGGAATAGGTATTTACAAAGATGTGATGTAAACGTACAGCGATTTACCAGTTGAATGACCTGAGTATTTTATGGCTGTCAGTCGTCTAACCGAAAGTTTCAAAGAGTTACAAGGAAGGGGATCTGTATGTACAAAAACACAAAATTCAGGATAAAATGAAAATGACATTGTTTAAGACATAAGTGGAGTGGTTAAGTTCATAACTTCTCTTTTTATGTAACCAGGGTTCACTGTAAGGGGCTAAAATCTCCTTCTTCCATATCATGGTATTGGGTTTTTTCCTCGTAAAATATTTATGTTTATAATCACGTGATCTAATGCGTCATATTTCTTTAGCTAGCGTTTGAGCAAACGTTATACTGTGAGAATGAGCCGGGTACGGCTCTCTCGCTGTTCTCTGGTTCTACACCTTTTTTCAAGATGTGTCGGATGAATTTGTTCGATCACAGCCGGTGTTTTGTACTGCAAATTGTTGATTAAACTAAACGGGAGTGTAAATGCTTGCAGGCATTTTGCAGAGTTGCACGTTTCTTTCGACAAGCAGACAGAAGGCAATGGGCCGAACTTCCGGTAGCTGATTTACAATCTCATTTTATTAGCAAAGCTAGTTTATTCTGTTGTTTACTCTGATGTATCCTCCCTCCAACAAGCCCCATCTTCACGTTGCCTTTTCTGCGTTTTCATGTTTGCAACAACTATCACCATGTTACCTACCGTTATAACATTTATTTACTCGTCTGACGTTTGTTTAATCACTTAGAATTGCATGTACAACATTGTATCCTTAGTGGAAAAGAGACGAATTCAGTGTTGATGGAAACCTCGGCTCGAAAAAAAGGACATCTCAGGAATATACATTGTCCCCGTCTTGTATTACGTTTAGTCTGTGTACATGGTGTATCCGCTCAGCTTCTTCCCTGCTTGTAGAATCAAAACCATGTAGACTGGGATCTTCTGTTGCTGTGACCCTCCATACCGTATATCTGGGTTCAGTTTTGAGTTTGAAGTCCTAGTTTGACCTTGTTCTGTTTTTATTCCAGAGCCATGGAATGATGGACAAAAATGAGGAGGGTGTCATAAACCTAAGTACCACGAAAGATGTAGCTCTTGATAACAGAATGAACGGGGATATCTCTCACAACGGAGGCCATAAAGAGGCTTTCCAGGTAACGCATGTGCATTAGTGACATTTTCATATTTACGTACATACAACAGATATTTTTCGAATTCTAAAATGGCCTAATATCGGATATAAGCTTTTTTGCTTGAATTTTCATGATTTCCATTTTGTTTTCTTTGTAAATGCTTAGATTTTGACGTCATGAAAATAGTAGTGGCATAACTTCATTTGTCTGATACTGCCCCTTATACCATATTAAGCCGAGAAAGAGTCTTTTTTCAGATATATTTGTTTTTTATTTGTGAAGAAAATGGCCATATGAAGTACCGGTAATTGTATTTTAAACTTCAATCGCTTAAAGTTCTAAGCTAATTCGATCCGGGTATTTTTACAGGAACGTTTATTGTCTTCACCTACTGAATCTGGTTCATCGAAAATGACCAATGGTTCTCCAGATTCTCTTTCCAATGGAGTGGCAGCTAAAAGGAAAAGTAAATGTAACAGCACTGTGGATCTGGGAACTGCTTCACAACCTCTGATGATGATGGCGGCCCAGCAGGGAATGTTACAGCAGCATGTCCAGCAAATGATGCAGGGACAAGGATTATCATCTCCTGCTGTCCAGCAACTTCTGCAACACCAGACAATGCTGCAACACCAGGTTAGTACAACCATTTGGTTAACATGACCATATCTGCAGTTCTTTTGATCTGTAGTGCTACAGATTGGTACACATTGTAATGTGTATTAACAATAGATTGCTATTACTTTCAATAGTTTAACATAAAGAAAAAAAATTACACAAAAGAATAAGAATCATAGGAAGTGTTCTACTTTGAAAGTCTTTTCTGTGATATTTGATATTGACATCAAAGAAAGTCGCACTGAAAAAGAAACCACAGAATGGTGCGCATTTTATTGTTGTTTCTGTTATTATTGTTCATTAAAAAGTGTGGCATAATATTAATTGGAAAGTGTAGTCTGCATTTTCAAAAGACCACTCATGATTCTCTTCTACAATAGATATTACAAATATTGGATACTTTTTTGCTGGATTTACAGTGGCGAATTTAGAGAAAGTCTGTCGGTCCGTAGTGTAATTAGCCTTTGGCCGAAATCAAACGTAATCCTATGTAACATTCGCCACAATCCTTTCTTTCATATTTTATCTTGGAAATCTTGTGATCGATCCTTCCCTCTTTTTTTTTTAAATTCCGGAAACCCCACTGCATTCGGAGGTGGTAACTAGTAAATCTATGGAGACTTTTCTTCTTAATCGGTTGTATATTCACTACCTTATCCATAGCTTCTTATAGTGTATGATACGGTTCGTGAAAGCATTGTGTTGACGATGTAAAGCTTTTGGAGCATTGCATTTATAAGATTGAGGCTTAACCAACCTGAAACCATATGTAAGTAAATGATACAGATGCTCATATAGCATTAACGGGGCAAGACGATGCAAGATTCAGTGTGCAGCCTAATTATTGTCAATCAATGTTGATTTCAAAGTTAGTCACGTGACAATTAAAGAAACCAGGAAATGGCCATGGTTATGACTTTGTTTAACATTCCGTCAGTTAACTGTGTCAGAGACGACAGTCGGCCATAAATAAGCCAATGCTCTGTCACACTGTCGTCGTCTTGTGCATTCTGAAAAGGCTCGAGGTATTAAAACTTCGAGAAAATAAGATATACATTTGTACTGAAATTTCTTAACAAATATTTTGAAACCAAATACATGTATGCAGAAATCGTTGTTTTTTCTTGATAATTTTTCGAAAGATTTAATAATCTAATATGAAGATGTTATTTTATCCATGTTTAACTATTCCTGTACGTTACAATAAGTGTAACAATTAACAGAAAACTTGAGTTTATTTACATTCAGCACGTAATATTTACATTCAGCACGTAAGAAAACAGCTAATAATAATTATAAAAGACAGTATATGAGTTTTAAGATCATTTTATCGTTTTCCGCACACAAAACAAGTAAGCGGAGAAAGCCGGTATTAGTATAATAGGCATTTTAAAAAGCTCTGAGTAATGAATGCTCCCGCATGCACTTTATTACCTATAAACACAGAAACATACATGATAATGGACCACAAACGTTCTATTGTTTGCAGGGAAGGTGAGAAAATATTATTGTCCTATTCACACAGACAAGTATTCTCCAGTTATGTATTGCAGCGTGTTTATTGTTGTACATGTTTTACATGTTTATTGTGTAATTGTAACACCACTCTTGTCATACACCTTATGTTGGATGAGGTGTGAAGCAGACAAAACATGTGGCCATGTTGACCTGTCACATAACATCAGGTTCGCCACCATTATGCAGTTGGTTTATGGCCTAATAGTCAAGCATGACGGCTATTTCTCACCTGTCTGTGCCCTCCGGACAGTCCTGGATTGTGGACTTGGTTGTCTGTGGCCCAGATGCCCGCAAGTCGATGGCAGATAGAGGTTTCAAACGGTCCTGAATTAAGGACTACGTCAGCCATAATCCTACTATACCCCTATAGTATAAAAATTTGCCCCTCAATTATTCGATCATAGCTGCGATTTCATTGGTTTCAAATAGGAACTTTTTTCTTTTAAGAACGGAAAACTTTGTGATGTGAAAGTAAGATAGGTTACCAGTGTATGAGTGTTTGTCACAGGAAAATGTGACGAAGGCGGCTTTGATTTCTTCACAGTCTCACTATTTCTCGTATTTTTTTAAACGTTCGGACACGAGTTCCTTGTTAGCCCAAGTTTGGTCATCCATGTAATCTTTAGTCTGAGTGACTGCTACTTGATCACACTAGCGACATGGGGAGAGTTTTCTCGATATCTCTTGGTGACCTTGACCGCAGGAGATGATGCTCCTGTTCCTCGCACTCATTTTACCATTCAGTTGCTACACAGGTGTGCGTTGTGGTAACAATTCATACCGACTGATATTAAGTTTCAATTTAATACATATATATTTCAATTCAGGATATTTATATCACCTGAGACAACAGATAAAGAGGTGAAACAAGACTGACGCGTTTCCTTAAACGTTTCATGTCAGTTAATCTTTGTTGACAAATATACTTGACATTTAAGTGGAAAATAGTTCAGGAGACAATGTAGGACAGACCATTGAGAAGGCTGCCACGTACCATGATGTCACATTGCCAGGTATAGTAGTAAAGCTACTACTGGACGAAAAGATTACTTGGCTCCCATACTGAAGAGTACAGCCCCTCTCTTCCCGTCTTTCTGAATCCGCTTATACATGAATATCAAGGGAAATGTGTAGCGGATGCGGAGGGGAATCGTAAGGTATCAAATGTTGGGCGTTGAATCATCAGGACTGAGATACCTAATCTTCATCATGTCGGATTGTGATCATTAGGTACCAAAACACAATCATACCGGAGTACTAAAGTACCAAAAGTTGGGCACTATTTTTTTCGTCATTAGATACCAATCCATGGATATACTAGAATAGTATGTTACTAAAGTTGGGGCATTACGGATTTTAATCATTAAATACCAGTCTTTGGGCTGGCTATAATAATAAGGCACCAAAGCTTGGGCTTGCAGTACATACTTTGGCCATGTCTGAGTCATAAGGTACAATCTTTGGACATGCCAATCTTTGACTTAAGGTACAGACCTAGTGGACATGTCGATATCATTAGGTACATTGGGGGAGTTCATGCACATATGACATGTACATTTTATGTCGTCGCCATATAGGTAAAGAGGTACTACCGGTAAATGGTGAGACAGTTTATTCAAATAAAGTTTTAAAAATGATAGAGAGAAAGCTGATTTCATTACCGTATTTTCAAGACAATAACATTTACTCTGTTACACAAATATACATTTTTTTCCTGATAAATGTACGCAATCACTACTGTGGAATAACCCACTCAATGGGAACAAGGGGCTTCAATGAAATAGTGAAGCATAACTCCGATACCATTTTACTTTTGATTACGTATTGAATCATTTTTTATGTAGTTACATAAACTCAAAAATAGTAAATGTTACGATACTTCATGGCGCCAATGGCTCCAGTGCATTATCGGCAATATCGCCGTACTACATTGGAACCATTGCTGCTTGGGAAAAAAGTATGGTATTGACCATTCCTGTTGTGTAAAAACAGTGTGTAGGACGAAGTGTGGATGAGGTTGAGGTTTGGTATGCAGACTCGTTATAAGTTATCCCAACTCATAGGTGGGAGATCTATAACCTTGTGTCCATCTTGTGGTATGGCTGAAAGTTATAAAAACACTGAATTGCCAGCTGGTCTTTCTTGTTCACAATGCATCATGCAGTGGAGCGACATAAAGCATCACTTCACGGTGGACTCGTATTAAAACCACCAATGACTGATTGTCTTACCCGCCACTCATAACCTTACCACTTTAGGACGATATACAAATTATTAAAAGTCATATCAACACTTCAAAGTTGAAATACATGTACATGTATATATTACTAAACAATAAAACGAATAAAGCGTCACTTTCAACGTCTGTAATCTCAACTCCGGATACGCGTCTTAATTTAGTTGATGTGCTGTTTAGGCAAGGGCCATTTTTGAAATGCTTACTTGTTTATTTTTGATTTTACCTTCATCAAAAGGTCTTATTTACATATATAACAGGTAAATCGGGAAGTGGAATTGGCGGTTTTAATGTCTGTATTTGGCACAGAAATGAATAATGAATCTAAATTTAGATTCTAAAAATGTCGTTTTGATTTACTATGGAGCAAGTCATTGCTACATGACCCTCTCATCTTGGGAAATGTGAAGGAATTAATTTGTTTCTTAATGGAAGCACTATTGCAAATAATAAATGGCATGTACATAATTACTCTGCTAAGGAGCATCTCAGTAGAAACAATTGCCCGTTTAGAAAATAATCAAGTTGCAATTGGTTAAGATAATATTTGTACTCATTAACTCTTTCGGTATTAGTTTTGTAATTTCTTTTAGCTATCATATTAAACATGAATATCATGCTTAGAAATTTACTTGAATTCTTTCAGCAACAACAGAAACTGCAGGAACAAGTCCTGCATGAATTAAATGAACAATTGCAGATGAATGTTATACAACAGACTCAGTTAATGCAGCAACAGCAAACGGATAAAGCAAAAGGCAGCAACAAACAACAGCTGCAACACCTCTCTTTGCAACAGCAGCAACTTGTTCAGCAAATACAACAAATTCAACTTCAGCAGCGACAGTATCTCTTGGCTTGTCTAGTCAATCCATACAGCGTATCACAGGGTAGGACATTGTCTCCTTACTTCCTGGTTATCCTATACAGGGATCCTAATTCTCTGTTACCTATGCCTCACATTTGTGATTGTGGCATACACAATGCCAAAACTATCTTCGGCATATTTCCCTACAGCAGAGAGACGACGATTTTAAAATTGCTCCATTTAGACATTATATTCATGATGATTATAGTTTTAAAAATAGTTGATGCCTGATCTTTAAAACTGTCAAGTCCTTCCTCAAAAAGTGTTGCATACAAACAGAAAATGCCCACATCTTTGAAACACCCTTTCCATTCTCAGTCAGTATGACGTGAAACAGTGCTTGTCCTGTCCTTAAAGTGACCTTACCTTTGTCTGGTATTCACAGGAGGTGATTATTTCTTCAATGTACTATTTCCAGTTTCTGACAGTAAGTGACATACAGATAAGGAATGGTACTCATTTCAACCTTCATTATTTACGTCTCGTGGGTAGTAGATAAAGGACATTATATTTATAGCTTTAGCAGTTTGTTTACTGTATAGCAAGTGAAGAGTGACCAACATGCTTTTATTTACACTTTTGAAAAATGTTACACAGAAAGACTCCATTGTTAAACGGGCAAAACCCCCCTCCCTATTTCTCTCCCTGATCAAACCCATACTTAACAGGATAGAAGTGAGAGATTGTAGTGATAGTAAGTTCCCGTATGTATGAAAAGTCCACCTGCTCGGCTTTCTTGGATCCACTCTTTGGAGGTGCATGTGAAACATGGACCCTTTTTCACCAAGACAGTGAAAACAGTGGTGCCCACTTATATTATCAGAAGTACCTAACCTTATTGCGAGTTTCATTGGAAGAGAGGTTTGTCATTTGATAAACCCACATACCTATTGTATTCTGGGTCACTGAACATGATAGTTTTGAATACATCTGTGTATTCTTTTAAAATTAGGTCTGTGTTTACCTGTATCCTTCACATTATTACACAGAGTCTGCAGGTGGCTTTGATAATCAGGTCATCTGAAGCCAGAGTTTTGTTTGTTTATAATTTTGCGGCACTTCAAGATTGTTCACTTATATAGTGATGAAATCTGCCTGATGTATCGACACAAAATTTTGACCTTTGCTACGAACTTTCTCATTCGAAAGAGAACACATCGACGTGTTTCCTATGTCGCTAGATCCTTGGACCACTAAACCTGTGGGCTAAACTCACCCTCTGAGCAATGATAATGGTACTGATGATGATTTCATGGTCAGCATAATGGAAGATCAGGATATTAATGTTTCGTAGGTATTTCTAATGTACGATAAGTGCCAATGGCCCAGTTTCAGAATACAGGGAGAGGATGTTGACATAGCTGATTGGTCGACGGTGTGTCATAGAGCGTGATATTTACAGGAATGAAAGACGATAGATCTCAATGATGAGATAAAACCATGTAATAAACAAGGCCAATATTATACTATCATTCAAGCAAGCAGGTAAAATTACACCATAAAACCGATATGGCTGTAGCTTTATCATTCAAATAAAAATGTTATCAAGGCAAGTTAAAGATAGTTAGTTAATGTTGCGGTATTTTTCCCTTCTCTTTCTTCTTCGACAAAGTCATGATGTATTATTGCCACTGTTTTGCTGTTGATTGGGTTTTTGATTTAGTATATCACATGGATTGAGAAATTATTTATCGACTATTGTTTGTGTTCTGTATAGGCCTTTGTCATTACATACGGATGAGAATCTTCTCGTGCTTTATGTGTATGATTCGTTTTCATGGATGCATGACCGCCTCAATTTTCATACCATGTACTCCTCGCTTTATATATTTATGCACTTCCTGAAGATTAAGGTCCCTTATCCTTTGTCTCATCTTTTGAAATCAGTACGCTGACCTGAACTCAAGGAACCTCGTCCTCTTATGATGTTGTTTAAAGCTGCATGCATTCCTCACAGCACCCACTTATCTATTGACATACCACCAGAATGAGGAGGGGCGAACGGAACGTATGGCTTTTTTTTCCCTATTCTATCCCCAACCCCACATTTTTTCTCATCTTCTTTTGTTCTACTTCCCTTTCCACCGTTTTTGTTCCACCCCCTCCCATGCCTACTTATCCCATTCATATTTTTCCTTATCTCACTCTTTCCACCCATGTCTCTCCTTTGTCTTTTTGTCCCATTCTTACACCGTTTTCTCTCCCTCATCCTCCGACCTTCCCCCTCTTTCCTACAGCCTCTATGTAAATTTGACCTATAACCAAAGGTCCTCCATGAGAGTGACCTACTGCCCAAGGTTCCGGATGTTATAAAACCAAACGTAAACATGTATAGCGTTATGAATTAGATGCATTATTGAACAAGATAAACATTGCATGCCCTAAACGTGAAATCTGCAGTAAAATCGATATCACATTTTTCAAGGAGCTTTCGTATTCGCTATGATTATTTTTGTAACCCAGGAGAGTGAAGCGTCGAAGATAGTGTATTTTCATTTGCCTGCGAACAGATAAAGGCGAGTTATTTATAGAAATTGTTTACGACTATGGGGTGGCCTAGATGTTTGTTTACAAAAATTGGCAGAGGCTAATGGCCTTGTTTATTGTTATGCTACTTACAGTCGGGCGAGTTGAACTGTGTAGTCATTGTTAGAAGTGTTTTTACAGCGATGAGATTTTTTTGTTAGTATTATATATCTACTTGTCCATTGAAATGAATTCAAGTTATTTGTTTTGTTTAATCTCTCCTTTCCAACGGAAATAAGAAATAAAACAAAACAATGCAGGTCATATATCACACCTATTAGATCAAGGTCATTTATAAAACAGTCATTACAGAAGATGAGTGGATTGTTTTCAAGTTTTTGTGTTTGTTACGAAATCCAAAGTAGAGGTTTACAGAATCATTGCAGTAGTAGACGTGACGTTAAATCTACATGTATTTTACTCTTTGTAGATAGCCAAGGAGTTTTTCGGAAACATTTTACAGGTTGAAAAAGTATAGTCTTATAATACCCAGATGTTCAATTTTGACTGGTTTTCTTAAATTGTTACTGTAAATACAAGCACTTTGATCCAACACCCTCTTTCTTGGGGGGGGGGGGGGGGGGTTGAAGATTTAACAACATACCTACTCAGTGGTTTCAATGGAGTTGTCTGTTTTTCTATAATTTACACTCCCCCTCCCCGACCATCATTTGACCAATGATAAGAAAGTAAACGATCTACTGACGGTTGCCCTGCAGTGACTGTAATGCTTACTTTGAGGTATTTTATAGTTTATTTGCCATAAACATCCGCTGAAATTACGGATTAACCAGGTGTATTATCTTGCCGCTTTTCCTGGGTCATAATCGAGAAAAATAAAACTTGCTATGAAATCAAACGAGCTTTGTGCTATAAAAACTCCAATATGAAGGGGTCTTCGGGGGACTGAATTGAAATGCCGGTATTTTTGTCTGGAATTTGAGTAGCAGCCTTTATGGATGTGTTGTTTGTTTGTTTTTGACCTTGATACGGCGTTCTATATCGACTATTCGCAATTACATTACCTACATAGCAAATTTTGTTTGTGTTGGGTTTATTTTGAGGCCTCTGGCAATAATTTCCAATTTGTTGTGTTTGCGACAATGGTGTTGTTTGCTCGTGTTTATGGATTATATGTGCCATTGTTTAGTTTATTATTGTCCCTTGTATTGAAGCATCGGGGTTGTGTTAATAGTTGGAACAAAGTGCGTGGATTGTAAAACAAATTTGGGGAAATTTGCTCAAAGAGACCTTGCTTTTATACATGAAGTGATTTGTTGTTACCAATGATCGATTTGGTATTGCACGTTTGAGGATTTTGATCGTTGACCGTGATGTACTTACTGCCACACCCCTTTTTACCAGGTATGATGCTTCCTCCCGAGTTACAGCAACTGTGGAAGGAGGTGGCCTCACAGACAGGGGCGGACACAGAAAATGGGAAAGGAAGCTTCAAGGGGCTGGGAAGCCTGGCCAGCACTCCTACCACCCAGTCAAACCCTGCATGGACCGCCAACGGACTTAGTTCTTCATATCTGCCTCACGGTAAACAGACTATAGCTTTCCTCATACAGCTAAATAATAGTGAAGTTTGTAAACAATATACATGAAAATAAGAAAATTAATGTATCCAAATACATAACAAAAAATCTGAAAATATTTTTATTATTTTTCTCATAAAAAAAATATGAAAATATTTTTATTATTTTTCTCACGATTAATTCATAACGATTGTAAATATACCACCTCGGATGTGAATCTAACGTTCGAACAATCTTATGTCGTGTTTTCGGGTTGTCACTTAGCTCTCTCCGCGTAATATCAGAGTGCCAATAGAATAATGGTTATGATAATGATAGGTATATGAAGGGACTATATAAAGGGAAGCGGACAAGTGAAAATCCAATGATTTTGATATGATAGGTCGGTATACTGTGATTCCAGCGCTGTCGGTCTTTTACTTCTTCTACAGCTACACATTCGACATTGATTGCAGAATAGTCGACATAGTGTATGGTCTCTTGCAGAATAGTAATTTCATTGAGCATTGTTTCAGGTATGATTGGACAGCCTCCCGTGTCAGTAAATTTGGACGATGTTGAAAGAAAAAACTCGATCTTATACCGTCATGGCGTGTGTAAATGGCCCGGATGTGACATCGCTTGTGACGATCTGGCGTCTTTTCAGAAGTAAGTACACACTGGCACTTCATGATTACTACAGCTCAAGGTATTCAGTGATAAAATGTACTGAACAATTGTGTTGGGTGTATACATCTTTCATCAGCAGTTCTGATGAAATAAACTTATCAAAATGATCATACTCTCAAACACACCTAAACGGACAAGAAATACACGACACCCCTGCTTAGAAGGAATTGAAATCATGGGTCAGAAAACTATGCTAAAATCAGATACTAAAGGATAAGTAAGCGTCTTCTACTAGCGAGTTTAGTAAGCCAAAATACTAAATGTTGGAAATCGACTTTGTTCTACTTATCATTTTAAGAAAGGCATCTGTATTATTAGGAATTTAGAATGAATTTCTGAAACCGTGAAGTTTGTGCGGTAGTTTTTTCAATATCACAGATGTTTCCTCTAGTGAAGACCGCTTTATTCAGTGTAGATTGTCACTGTCTAGGTTTTTACAACTTTGTTATATGCTGTTGCTTCTCAGACAAGTTCGTCTAGCGGCATATGCAATGAATGTGTCCAATTTGATTACTTCACGAACACATTATTCGTACTGTCTGTTCCTAATACACGTCACTTCGGGGTCTAAAGGCCGCCCATAACTCACGGATGGTCGTTTACACTTTTGCACTCATTAAGTATAAAATTATAAACTTAGTAGTGGACACATGTTTGATTGATAAACCTAAACTCAAAGTATATAAAGGTATTCCCTTGTGTTCAACACCTTTGTTACCTGAAAGAGAAGAAAGTCTCAAAATACTGAAAGTCTCAAAATACTAACGTCGAATACCTGTTTTGATGAAAGATTTTGAATTTTTGTTTGTGTTGTTCCAGGCATTTGGACGTGGAACATCAGCTTGACGACCGCAGTACAGCCCAAGCTAGAGTACAGATGCAGGTCGTAAGCCAATTAGAAATTCAGGTAGGTCACGTGATTAGTCTGTGTAACGCCACCAAGGCTGGTTATAGTTATATCCCCTACCCTTATCACAAGTGCTTAGAAAGTAAAATAGTTTTTAAATGAATAACCATGATAGGGTACATACAGAAAATTTGGATTGTCAGTTGGTCGGCCTGAAATTCTGGTAACAACGCACTGATTCATGATATTGCCTGATGTAGAGTGAGCTAATGAAAGTTATATATAAGTACTAGACCATTATTACTATTAATCAATACATAGTATTCGTTACACAGGTACTTATTACATAGTCATTATATTGTCCTAGTAATGCATACTAGTAGTTTAGTTATTCAGTGTCGACTTTGCCAGAATTTTCTCGTTTTTACTTTAAGGAGGCATACATTTGGCTGGAGTCAGTTCAATTACATACATACATATATACGTACATACATATATACATACATACATACATATATATACCGGTATATGTGTGTGTGTGTTCAGTAAATGGTCAAGTTAGAGCTTACTAATGTACATAAGGTTGTGAGTCTTAATGCAGCCTGTAAAATACCTTGATAGAACACTAAACCTGTAGGAATGTGATTATGTAAACAACCTTACAGATTTACCCTTCATTATACGGTCGTGATTTGATATCTCTTCCTTGTCCGTTCCAAGAAATTGCATATCCAGGTATATACACTTGTAATGGTAATGTTAGGTAAACATGTACTAGGATACATTATGATCATTATCAATGTTTTTGACTAAGTCATTATCCAATATACACGTTAAACAACTTCAATACGGACTACAGAATGGTGAAGGGAGCTTACGTGGTATATACTGCACGAGACTGATTAATCCATTCTCTCGTAGTATCTAGATTAGAGACATATATGTAACAATAAACGGGAGATAACTTATCCTCGATTATT
Organism: Pteria penguin; assembly: GCA_035048485.1. Classification (NCBI taxonomy): domain Eukaryota; kingdom Metazoa; phylum Mollusca; class Bivalvia; order Pterioida; family Pteriidae; genus Pteria; species Pteria penguin. Next base: position 24,881,575 of record CM068588.1, on the reverse strand, counting down.
TAGTCTGAAACAGTTTAATATGTTTTGGTCATCAGGGCCACAGGGTTTCATCTTCTTCAAATGACCATACAACATTTTTGCAGACTCAGTAATATTTTTTCTTCAATGATTGATGTAACGTTACGTGTTGAATTGGATGGCTAAATCATTCCTGTCCGGACCACTAACTCCGTGCGCCCAGAAAACCGCGGTTATTTGAATATTTCAATTTTCTAACATTATCAGAAAGATTCTAATATACATTTTTTGTGTCTATCGAATTCATTTTGTTGAAAGTAATGAAACCCGTTTATCCAAACTGATAACAATATTAAAATACTTTTACAAATTGATATGGACATTAATATAGCCAAGAATGAAAACTCCGTAGAAGAACCGATTTTCAAAATGTCACATCTCTCAAAAATGCCGATAGGCCTCTTCAGAAGTACATTTTGTACTAGAATTATCGCATTTTTTTTTCGGAAAAACGCCGTTGGTCTTGGTGTCCCAAGCAGTACCTCATTGGCTGCTTTATGTACATGCGACATGGGGTTTCACGTAATTTCTAGATAGAATAAGATAAAAAAATTTATAATCCGATATATGGAAACCAACATTACTAGTACTTAAAATTTCTATGAAATTATCTTGCTTTCTACAATATATTGATAAAACGGCTTAACATTTTGTGATCAGCTTAAACGAGAGACATATATACACATGTGCATATGTGTCACTGCTTAAACTTATTATGGACGTCTTGTTTCGTATAGTTAAAGACATTTTGCGGCCCGATATGCCTTGTGTAAAAGTTATTATACACATTATTATTCACAGTACTATTCACAATGTATAGAATTAGGTAACAGCATCGATTCCTGGATGGATTAGCCCCCACTTACATCTGCATTATTAAGCACAACAATGTAGAAAATCTGCATTAATCATTGTTTGCATACGAATAATCTTTACTTTTCTAAAAGTGTGAAATTATTTTAAAGAAGTTAAAAATAGATAAGTAGAAAAAAAAAAACAAATCACAAACAAAACAATATTTTATAAATGATATCAAGCCTGGGTTCGAATCTCCGTTCTCTGTGGGAAGATTCGCTGGTGGACATGGGAAATGTCCTCGGTTTTCTTCGGGTTCAATCGGTTTCCTCCGATACTGAACACTGCCAACATGTAAGTGAAATAAACCCAATGTGTGGTGTTAACAATAAAGATTGATTGATTGATTGATTTTTGTTTAACGTCACACCACGAATATTTCTCGTATATGGTGACGGCATCTGCCTGATGCGGGGCATACAAGTTTTGACCTTTGCAACGGACCCACCCGAAGCAGTGAGGGATCTTTAACGTGCCATGCATACTACGACACGGGGCCTCGGTTTTTATTGTCTCATTCGAAAGACAGGACACCGGCATGACCAGAGCGGGGATCGAACCCCGGTCTCCCGATTAGGAGCCCAGCGCGATACCACTAGGCCACGCCGGCTTGTTTACCATAAAGAAATGAATCTCATGTACAATTAGATAAAGGAAAGGCATTATGTGTGAGATTTCATAGAAATGAACATCAGTTCAGACGGAAATATAGTACATGATTTTCAGTCTTGATATTGCTTAGTTTTGAGAAAGACACGTTAGAATTGACTTTAAACATGTCTTTGAAATCTTGATGTGATTCATTAAGGTGAAAACGTGCATTCTGGATGGCTTACAGGAAATTGAAATTATATAACGCAGGAAAAAAGAAAGTAGAAACACAATGCCCCTCATGCATATGAAGAGAGATTAATAAGTAGTGGAAAGGGGTTGCCTCATATTACACTCGCTGACTCTAGGTCAGTAGGTCAGCATGTCAGATCTCGACCTGGAACGGATGTATGCAACATATATGTGGGTGGCAACCTGATTATCATTGTCGACTATATACAGAGGCAATCGTCAGTTATTGATTAAAGGCTCTACTCTGTAGTCTACAATCCCTATTTCCGCCTTGGCTGAGGGGGATGGCAAACTGACATGGGCGAAAGATGTTATTGCAGTCATTGACCTGTTACCAGGTGGAAAAGAACAACTTATGAATTTTTCAGCATACATAACCTCCAGTGCAATAGGGTATTTTATTATGCATTGATGCAATATTTATTGATTTTAAGATTTTACATGCAAGACTTGATTAGATGCAAATTAAGGTGGAAGATGTATATATTGATGGCGCATTGAGTAATCAAAGATCTCCCGGATTGGTGGAATGAGGAGCGACAGTGTTTTAAAAGGTGTTTTGGGCAAACTTTTTTTTTAATATACATGTTTATGGACATCTAGAATAATCACTGAATATGTCACCTAGATACGCCCTTTTCCTATTATTACTGTAAAGTATGGGTAAATAAGCACATTGCAAAGTATACGAAGTGTATCAGTGTTAATACTTAAAAGTTAACTCATTACCAAGGGAGATAAATCTACTTGTGTATACATGAAACGTTACATCCATTCGCATATTGTAGGCTCCTGATATTTGGTGTCATTGTAGTATGAAGGCACGTTCATCGTTGAGGCTCATTTTAGACCTTTGTCGCATGTTACTATCAGCTGAATGAAATATGGGTTCTGTTATCTGTTCTAAATAAGTATATCCCACGAAGTGTTGCTTTTAGTAGTTTTAAACATGATTTGCCGTTGGGTGTTAGGGGCAGGCTTGGTGTAGTGGTTAAGCGCTTGGCTTGCGGCGCCGACGATCCGGGTTCGATTCCCGGATTGCGCCACTATGTTTAAGAGGTTGGTTACCTCCTGCTTCCATGTCGCGATATAACTGAAATATTGTTGAAAGCGACGTAAAACACCAATCAACCAACCAACCAACCGTTGGGTGTTAATGTTGTTTGAAAAAATACGTTTATTCATCGACATGAAATCCGTTCACGCGTAAGCATACAACAACGCATCGAGTGTTCGATCGTATTGAAAGGATATATTTTGTTCAAATTTTGACAAATACCATACAAGGTATATCAATCTTTGATAGATGTATTTATTACATTATTCATGTAACATTTTGGATTTTATGTTGTTTTGTGGTAGTTGAATTTAAATTTTCAGTGCTAAACCGCCGTAAACCATATTACGATGACACAGTAACTTGAGTGTTAATTAGTTGATCTTAATTAAGAGACGATCATGACGGTTCGATCATGATTTCGCGTGATAGGATTACTAAGTCAACAGGGCGGGGACACGACCTCCGTGTCACATTCTAGCAGATATAGAACTAATTGTCATAGGAAGGCAAATAAAAACAAAATGTGACAGTTTGACATAGCTGTCAAAATATCAATAGATACTAATGTCAGAAGGAAACTGCTGAAGTCATCACTCCATATAAATCACCGGCTACCTGACTTGCACGGTGTTTCAGATGAGTCTTGACTAGGTTTATAACATACTCTACGTATTTAGGGCTTGTCTCATGTACTACAAAGTCCATATATATTCCTTCGTTATATCGACTATTGCTTGCCATTGTATCACAATGAACTCTAACATCTAGCAACGCCCCTGTTATACTTCAACTTGACTTTTTTATTTTATTTGTAGAACAATAAAACTCGAATCCTTCCCTTTCATTTTTTCAATAGATTTTCAAATAAAAATGAAATTTTCCTTATTAAACCTGAAACTAATCAGCTGATTTAGAAGCAATATATGACGGACTTCCCCTCCTCTTATCCATAGTGTTATTTATGACACTTTCTAAACAATGTGGACTCATATTTACCCTCTTTTGGTAGTTTTGAGGTAATTCCGTGTCGGCTGCATATTTTAGACATTTATGGCAGGTATCGCTAGCACTACATGAGATACCTGTTCTTCCCAGGCCTCTAGTACCACATCAGTTGATAGGGGTAGATAAATGTCCACCTTAGTGCATCACAGTCACGGTGGCATAACACCAACTGCCCGGAAATGTTGATCAGTGATACGTTATGTAGACATAGCACGAAGGGTCCATGGTTTCTCACAATTGTAAGTCATAGTGACATAACATCATGTGTCAGTGAGTGTCCACTGTTGTACTTCGTATTGACATTACACCACGGTTACATTAATGTCCACCGTTGTACGTCACAGCGATATTACACCAAGGGTCCGTGAATGAACACCGTGATACGTCACAACAACAGTGACATTACACCAAGACTTTGCCCACCATGTTACATCAGAGTAGCATTGACATAACACTAAGGGTCTATGAATGTCCAGGTAATACCTCACAATTACATAACACCAAGGGGCAGTGACACAATACATTCAGGGTCACAGTCTATGACATAACACCAAGAGTCAGCGAATGTCCACCATTGTGTCACAGTCAATGAATGTCCACTGTGGTGTCACAGTGAGTGACATAACACCATGAGTCAATGAATGAACACTGTGGTGTCACAGTGAGTGACATAACATCAAGAGTCAGTGAATGTCCATCATGGTGTCACAGTGAGTGACATAACACCAAGAGTCAGTGAATGTCCATCATGGTGTCATAGTCAGAGTGACATAACACCTAGGGTCAGTGAATGTCCACTGGTTGTGTCACGGTCAGCCACATAACACCAATAGTCAATGAATGTCCATCATGGTGTCACAGTGAGTGACATAACACCAAGGGTCAGTGAATGTTCACCGTGGTAATACATAACAGTGACAGTACCAGTTACTTTGCTGTTCTACATCATTAACAATTATTGTTATACCTAATCAGTGTCCTACTGTTATTGCCTGATTCCTTTGCTTGTCTGTCCTATTTAAGTTACTCTTGATATATACCTAATGAGCATGAAAGTCTTTATCATATTGTCTTTAAGTGTTCAGTGTAAAAGTTTTATATGTACTGTTATTGTAGGTGTTGGTTTTGTCTCTGCTGCCAATTGTTTGTGTTTATCTTCACTACGTCCAGGTTTAAGATTTCAGTGCGCTACACTACAGTAGTGTAGCTTAGTGAAATCTCAAAATTTGACGTTGTGAAGATGCTTTGTGTAATGCCTAGGCAAAGACCAATCCGTAAAGAAGCTGTCATGGACATTGTTGTACATGTCTGTACTTTTATTAAATTCTTTTCATTTTGTCGTTGTAGTTAACAAGAGAAAAAGATCTCTTACAAGGAATGATGCTTCATCTTCACATGAAAAAACCAATGGAACCCAAAGTAGAGGTTTCTCATGCTCAGGTATTGTCTTAGTGGTAGTAACTTACAGTATTATTTTCACTCAGTAAAGCAATTGCAAGTTCATTGTCAGCAGTACTCAATCATAAACTCCATAATATAAGATAAATACCAGAATTTAAATCGGATTTGACACATTATTCACTTTGAACTTTTCCTTCAATTTACAGAAATTGGCATCACATAAAATCTCATCACCTGTATCTCCTGTTTCCATGGCAACTCTGCATTCAGCTCCTACTAGTCCACCAAGACATGGCACGACCTTGTCAAGTCCTCTCAAGATGCAGCTTAATATGACTTCTATATCCTCTGTCTCAGCTCCCCCTACACCAGTATCTCTGGTGTCAAATCCCTTGTCCCTCCCTCTAGGCATTGCCCCTTCTCTCTCGACCTCCATGTCCAAACCTCCAACTCCCATGTCCCAGTCATCCGCCTCACAGCCATCTACCCCAACTTGCGGTGGAGGACCAATGCGGAGGAGGGTCTCAGACAAGTGTAACTTGCCCATTTCATCTGGCACATCAGAAGGTGGGTATAGTATTTATCGTTAATGATTCGTACAAATTGGTTATTATTGTTAGTCATATAGTATGGTTTGACCAAAATAAAATGACATGCCATTATCCTCTCAAAATGAAATTAAACAATATTTTTAAAGTGAAGGGAGTGTACAAGTCTGCACATTCATCTATGCTATGATGTGTGTGCTTGAAGTGATATTGTTTTTTGTTAATAAACTTACCTGTCACAAAGATGTTTGAACAACATTGTGTTTACTAACATGTGCCTCATCAGTATCTTGGTCCGACTATAATAAAGATAAACATGGAGAGATCTATTTGATATACCAATATAGGCAATATAAATACTTGATCATTTTAGACAATGGTGATTGTTATAGAGTGGCAATTGTTATTCGTAAAGCTGTTGACTGCTAAACGAAAGAAAATTAATAATAAGATATTATATTTATATACAGCTATGATAGTTATAGAAACTTGGTTGGTAGCATGTATAGGAATGATTGGTTATACAAATAAATGGTAGTGGTTATTGCATTACAGACAGTTTAAACTGTTATGATGTTCATCCTATATGCCTCGATAATTGATTTGTTTATATGTAGGTATAATCATGTAAAAGCACAAAGGGAAAAATATAACAGCAAATGTCACTGTTTAAAAGTGTTGGTCAAACAAAACTGAATGTATATTACTTGCAGAAAAAATAGAAAAGAACAAGAGAGTGACAGGAAAGCGTAATACTTGCAATATATAGATAGTTTATTATTTATTTCATACTTTCAGTGTTTTTGTCAATGTATATGAGTAGAAAGATAGAATGGTGGTGAACATATGAGAGTAAAAAACACAAACGAATAGATAACACAGGATATCTGATGATAATATCTGCATACAAGATTCTTTCTGAATCAGGACCTTTTAGCACGTTTTATACAATATACATGATTGTGTGGTTAATAACAGAGAAGTAAGACAATGGCATAGATGTACTTAAAACTAAGAATAAAACATCAGTGTCAGCACATAGTTAAACTGTAATCTCACAGGTGCAGTTTGAAGATGACTTAGGCTAATGTGATTACATACACACAACACCAATGGAATCCCACATTATGACACATATAATTTTCCATTTGAATGAAGACATTGAAAATGATAATTATATCTGTAAAAATACTTAATGTTTTTGTTACTTTATTTTCGTAAGAATCAGTTACTGCGTTTGTTGCAGGAGATTCCGGTTTTTTTTTTACAAATGAGCCATCTGTATGTTGACCACTTTTTATGTTGTAACTACAGTTAATTCTGATCACCCAGTTTTGTATTACAAACTAATCACCATCTGGGTTCAATGTTAATATGTATAAACCAGTAATGAGTCTGAAGTAATGAAATTATTCAAGCTGATTGTTGCATTGCACATTAGTAGAAAAATATATCAATGTTTCCCAGTTACTTTCCAAGTTCAGTGGGTCTGATTTTGTTTTTCAAAGCATGTTGTTTAGTTACTGGACTGGAAATTTCAATGAGGTTAACATGTGTATTACAGTAGTTTGTCATCCAATTCTCTGTTTACTTAAAATGTTTGACTTCATTTTCCTGTTGAGGTGATCTCACAAAACTATGCCAAAATAAGGTCCTTAATAATGAAATGCCATTTCAGTAAATTAGATACCAGAAATTGGTAGTAACTGATAGCTTTGTTCTTTACAGAAATCCAGAGAAACAGAGACTTCTACAAAAGTACTGATGTCAGGCCTCCATTCACCTATGCTTCTCTAATTAGACAGGTAAAAAATATAATTAGACAGGTATGAAAATTACAAACCAAGAAACCACACACCAACAAAGCCCCTAAAAAGATCAGTGAAATCTCAGGTTTACCATGTCTGAGCAGCTCGTATGCATTGTGGTTTACCTCAGAATTATAAGTAGGGGATTTCCCTTTAAGATCAGTTGAGGCTAGAAACAACCTCAAAAGCCACAGTCATAGAGATATTGTTTAATGAATATAAGCATGTGTTTATAATTTGTATTAAATGAATGTAAAATTGTTTGTTTCTCTTGAAATATTGCACTAAAGAAAACCACAGAAATATATTATATAAATACATTTGTGTTCGAGATTTGTATCCAATGAATGTAAATTGTTTATTTTCCTCGAAGTATTGCACTGGAGTAAACCACACAATAAGATGGGTGTTGATTTAAGAAAAACATGTAACAGTAAATCAAAGCACATGGTATAACCTTCATTTTGGTGTTATTTTGATTTCACCTTGTGTTGAAAGAAACTTGTTGTATACATTGCTGTAAAAAATAACCAGTAAAATGTCTAAAGAAAGGCATCATGTAAAATGTATTTAATTTAAAGCTACATTGATTAAGGGCTTTCATAGCGATGGTTAAATCCTGGAAGATTGTACCCTTGGGATCATCCTATGTTGGTTTTGGTCATATCGATTTAAATCTAAATGCCAGTTAATTGTTAACAGGTTTAATTCCATAATATCTTTGTCATGTATTGAGCATATGGCATTCAGTCTATCAGATGCATGTATATAATGGTATATACAGCATAAGGACGGCTCTTCCTTAAGGTTTTAGGTGATGATTATATAAAAAATTTCAGATTTATCATGTTGCTTTCCATGCTTTTTCCATTGAGATTTTATGATGCTTGATGGTAATATCGTACATGATGATAATGTTACAGGCAATCATAGAATCCCCTCATAAGCAGCTGACCTTGAACGAGATATATCAGTGGTTCCAAACGACCTTTGCCTACTTCAGGAGGAATGAGGCCACATGGAAGGTAAGCCAATCATTGTCATTAACCTTAGATTCAAGGTTAAACATATACTACGTGTTATGATGTCTTGACATTGTAGCCCTCTAAACTCTAAATTCCTGCCCAGATTTTGAATGCAAGTGGGATATATTGAAGTCTGAAAGGCTTCTTTCCATTCTATATGATGTAAGATCCTAATGCCCAACAAACATTTTTTTACCTTTATTTTCATTCTGGCACTGATGCTTAAGTTTTGATGTCACCGTTTGCAAATTTTTGCAACAAAACATCATATGTCCGGCATATAATGAGAAAGAAAAAAGATTACTTTGAAGAGGTTATATTTATTTTTTTTCTAATTTTTACATTTGTTTCATTATGAATTGTAGATTATATCTTTTTATTTGAAAGCATCTATTTATGGATGATTTTTTGATTTTAAACATTATAGCTTGACCATGAATGTAAGAGGCTTTACTACAGATGCCAAGAGTCATAACCTTTTGAACATGATGACATTTTAAGTTTTATGTATCTTGACTAGCTATCTCTACCTGTGTCTAATTTGTTTAGTTCATTATTCATTTTAAGCTTCATCACTCTGACTGTACACAGTGCTTCTTAAATCATATTATGATAGATAGGCATAAAAAATCCCCCTTGTATCTCAAATGTCATGATTAAATATGCATGGTAGACATCCATCAAAGTTTTCATCAGTACCATAGACTGGTGCTACATGCAGGGTCATCACGTTCATATTCATTATAATAATCATTATGTCAGAGAATTTAAAATGCTTTGTATTAAGATGAAGGAAACCTTTAATGACAAGTTATGAAGTATGTTGATGAGAGATCATGTCCCGTTAAATGTTTATGTTCATGTAATATGTTTATACAAGAACACAAGATAAGAAGAACAGACTACACAGTGACTTGTTGATACTAATTATGAAGTGAGGTGTGTAGCAATGGACCTCTTTATGAAGTAAAAGTCATATTCTTGTTGACAAGGTTGAGCATCAATGGTCATGTCAGCAGAGATGCTTTTCTGAATCTCTGTACTGTCCTCAATCTCTGTAGGTACTGGTGTACCTTAGTATCTTAGTGGTGTTCTCAGAACAGTGTGGTGTCCTCTGGCACTAAATGCCATCCAATAACAGCTGCCCTTATTGAGTATACAAAATATGTTGTGGCACTGACAGTAACAAAACAATGTTGATTGTGGTTAACTTTAAGAAAAATATCAGCTTAAATGTCAAACTGATATGACCCCAAAAATTGTCTAGCAAATATGACATTAGTACGGAATGAACTAAGGAGAAAAAGGTTGCATTATTGAACGTATCTTCTAGATAAAAAAATATCAGTCAAATGTGCTAACTATTTTTTAGTAACTGGTTATGAATTAATCAATGAGATTTTATGAAAGTTTTGGGGTTATGAAATGAGAGTTTATGAAAGTTTTAGGGTTATAAAACTGAAAATGGCATTTGTAATGCAAAGTTTGTTGATTTGGTAATGTGTTATACAATTTTAGACTTACAGTGGAAGTAAAAACATATTTCTAATAAAAGTTGTATAAATGTTTTAAAAATAAAAAGTTGTGAAAATGTTTTAAAAATATTTGGTGTAGCTTTGACTACTTTCACTTTTTCAACTTATTACATCATTTAATACCTCCTATGTATGCTTTGGCTATATAGATCTATATTGCTTAGTACTAGGTCTTTGTTTATTAAGCTTTGCTGTCTTTTCTGTTATTGTATACAAGTTTGAAATCATTTATAGTAGTCGTTTGATACAGTGACATGTATCTCTTATTTTTACCTGATTAATAGCAAGGACAGCATGTTTGTCGTTCCATTTTTATTCTTTTCTGTGAAATTCCTTTTCGTTGGTGAGATTTATTGGAACTTAGGCACAAAGAATGGGACGATTCTTACAGGTTTAGTGAAAATTGATTGTTTTATCTCTTATTTTGTCTCTCCTTTGATGGGAAATAAAATCTTGGAATCATTTGTCATTATGTCTGCTCATGCTGGAAGACGAATTAGCTGACAACTTTTTGCATGGCATTGCCAAGTAGAACTTGATATAAAGTAGAAATTGTCATTTTTTATTACCCAAAAATAAAAATTTATGGGGTAAAATATTTGGATTTCTGAGAGAAAAAGAGATAAATGATACGTTTGCACTTGAGACGTAAATAATGATGGTCACATTTTGTTGCAGTGGCTTGGACATTTTTGTTTTTCATTTCTAAGATGATGATTTTTGTTCCCAGATTAGTTTTTAAACATAAATGAAAAGAGAAGAAAAAAAATTGAGACTGAGATATATAAGTTTGAAGCATTGTTTTGCAAGGGCAGAGATGATACTGATAAAAATTTAATTCAAACAGTTGCAATCAAAGTAGATTTTAAGTTTCATATAAGTTCTTATGTCTTAATGAATGCTTCATGAAATCTGTGTTAGAGAAATCAGACAAAGTTTTTTTATCAAAAGTGCAAAACAATGATATCCAGTAATAATATGTTTGAGGTATATTGCATCTATGTAAGAGGACATGAAATAGCTTGGGTCTTTGACATCAGATTCTGTTACTGGGGTAACACATGTTGCTGCAAATTTTAGCAAGACGTTAAATAAGGATTGCATGACTGAATTATTTACATAGAATTAGCCTATCAGTTGATGATTTTTATTTCTGTATATTGTTTTCTGAAAGCCTTACTGAGTTTGAATTATATTCTAGCTTTATAGAAGACAATATGCATGAAGTACTAGGTGTTTAGTAAAGTTTTGTTTTGTTTACGTAGAACGCAGTGCGCCACAACCTCAGCCTTCACAAATGTTTTATGCGAGTAGAGAATGTAAAGGGAGCAGTCTGGACGGTCGACGAAGTAGAATTCTACAAACGAAGACCCCAAAAATTGGGAGGGTATGTCATTATATTATGTAGTGATATTTTGATTACCTGAAGAGATATGCTTGCATATATCAGAATTGATATGTTTGTGATAAATTTTGGAGTTTTAGGTGAATAAAAATCTGAGATCAATTAGTACAGAAGTATTGCTCCTGAAAAAAATTCTGATAAATTTGCAAGCATATCTTATTAGATGGTAAGTAACATTATCTTCACAAATTATATTTTCTCTTTCCTTGCTGCACAGAACGCAATCCGCACCAATTTGTCTCTGCATAAATGTTTTATAAGATTTGAGGATGACTATGGATCTTACTGGATGGTGGATGACATAGAATTCGTACGCCGTCGGCACCTTAGTCGGGGACGACCACGCAAATATCACGATTGTGATCAACATCTGTAAGATATTCCAAATGTTTGCATGACGAACAACGTTTTTGAAATATTTTTTTTATACTGTCATAGAACTGTAAGAAGTTCTCATCACTGGAACTTGTGCTATAATTGATGTAATTTTTTTTTTAAATACAAAATCCTTATCAAGAATTGATTATCTTTCCAAAGAATTATCATATGTCAGACGGTTAATCAGGGATAATTAATTTCCCTAATTATGCTATGCTACAATCTAGTATATCTCGTGTTACTGAAATAAATTTATATTTGAAATAGAGATTTTTCATTATGAGTTAAAAGTCAGCATGCTTTAAATATTTAAAGATTTTGTGACTTCACTGCATGTAATATACTGTTAGTAATGACGTGTATATATGAAATTTAAATACATATCTATATCAAATTTTAAAATCTTCTAAAACATCTATCTTTTCCTTGAATTTATTGTATATATAGAGTTGACAGACTATTAGGAAATATAGAGATTGAAATCTTACATTGAGGAAGACCAATCTTTATGAGGTGTCCTTTAGTGCAAAAGTTAGAGGGCGGGCATATTTCTCATTTATATTCAGTCAATAACTTTTTTATAACATTCATAACATCTAGCATTTTTGTCATAGAAACCTTAATTTTTTTGTATTTAAAGATATCTTGGCATTGAATTAGATTTGTAACTGATGAATCTGTATTCACAGTTGCTATGGTTATTTACAAATGTGGTGTTAAGATGTCATAGACATATGAAAGTAGTCCCTCGTCTTTTACACATCTAGTTTTGATGTCTAATGAAAAAAATGGTAATATGTATAGTCTCTAGAGCCAAAAAAAAAAAAATCTAAATTTGTAATAGTTTGTTATTATAGTCAGAGTAATAAAGTCTCATTACATGTACTTATCACATTATTTATTCATAGAACATGAGTGTGTAACAAGACATTCTTATAACTAGATTTCTCTAAAAGTAAAATTTTATATGCAAATTGTGTTATCAGCAGTACATGTAGACTACATATAAACATTCATAACAAGTTACCTTATTAATGAGAGATATTGCCGTTTATTCCCATCTATAAATAGATTATTATTATTTAGATATGAAGCAACCTCAGTGACATGATATTTTAATTTTTAATTGAAAAGTCTGAAGTAAATGTCAGAGTCTATGTATAGTATGAACATCTGTTCCCCGAAATTTATACAAATAGCTTTCTATGACCCTTTAATATCTTGTCAGAATAATTAGATGTCAATGATACATGTAAATATGTGATGTTTTTGTCACTATGCATATGATGAATTTGTTAAGAAATTAGGATGTGCACGTAATCTTCAAAACCTAGTGATGCATTTGTGTTGAATTTTCTTGTGGAAAGGGGAAGGGTGATAAAACTTGTGAACATGGTCTTCAATCCTTGGAATACTGCTTCATATGTAAACATAATAACAAGTTTGGACTTTTGAAGTAAAATATGAAAGTCACTGGTATTATGTCACTGTGGCCAAGGCAACACAGCATCACAGTAGACATTCATAGAGGTGGTACCAATTATCCAAAAGAAATAAATATCTCCAGTTTGGCAAGCCACATCTGCCATGAATGCCTAAAACATATGGACAAACTGTAGTATTCAAACTTGTATTATAGAGTTGCAAAACACTTCATTAAAGCAATTAAGAATGCATGTCTTGTGAAATTCAATCTTTAAACAATTATTTTCAAATTCCAGAAGCATGTCTATGAAAGATGTGAAGAGTCCTATCATTCCTACTGACCCATCTATGTTTGGTGAAAATTTAAACGCAAGTTTACGTGTGAGTATTTATGAATTAGCTACTGTATGTAAGTTCTGCTGTGAAGTAGATATTTATACTTGTCATCAAACAAATTCTCACTCAATGTAACGGTAGTTTACATACAATGACTCATCAATTTATCTCACAAATATCTTACCTTATAAAATAGAAGATGTCTTGATAAATACTATTACCTTTTTTCATTTGACTCTGCCTATGGTTTCATAATAATATTTTTATGCGCTTTTTTTTTTTCATAGGCGGCTCTTGAGCAGGCCAACCTTCTGAATCATCACTACAGTAATGGCTCAGTATCCATGGATGGAGTCGAGGACTTATCCATGAAATCTAGTAGAAATAGCAGCTCCGATAGCTTTAACAAAGGGGACTCTCCATCTCAGTAAGTTGGACTGTTCAGACTTCCACTTTTCATAGAGAAATGCTACATACAAAGGATTTTCAACTATTATATTACTGACATCATTTAAGCAAACATTTCATTGTGAGAAGTTTGTTAGAGTCTAGACCCCAGATGGTGTCCTCACAACAAAGTTTCATGCCCAGTACTAGGACCATTTCAATCCTCCACTATATTAGAGTAAAGCACCACCTTCCAGATACGTGGCTCATTTTAAAATAAGAATTCAATATTGATCATTGTATATTTTTGAATGAAAACTATCGCGTATACATAATTTTTTGTAATGCCTGATCATTTTAATGTGGTGACTAGTTTATATTATAGCTTTTCAATATTCGATAGTGTCAAGCTAACGATAGGTACATCAGCAATCACATCTATATGTGTTTGTGTCCAGCAGATAATAGCCTTATGTATAAGAGTAAGGTAAGGTACATGTAAATGGCCTCTGTCATTTATACTCACATGAGAAGGTGGTATAGCTCACTCATTGATTTTGATACTCAAGAGTTCTGTTTTATGTTTGAGTGAAACTGTCTCAGAGAATGAGTGCATTTATTTCCCAGATTAAACTGAGTGAATTAAGGCATATCTGTTAGTGTCGTCTCTTTAATCTCCAGTTTTATGTGTTCTTAATTTTCTCATCAACATCTACCAGAGTATTTAAGAAAGCATAGTAAAATAGGATCCATGAGTAAAAGGGTGGAAGTGTGCTACAAAAAAATCAGGAAATGAAGAAAAAGAAGGGGTCTAAAAACAGGAGGAAAAAGATGATTTCTCTCTAAGTTGTGGGATTTTCTGCATTTTATAGTTTCCCTGAGGTTGTTGTTTACATGAAGTTTGAACATTTTTTCGAGAGGTAGAAGTGTGAAGTAATCCATTAAATTGGTTTTCTGTGTTGCTCATTTATCATGGTATGTTACAGGTCACTAGGGCAAACACATAAATTATATCGCATATGTAAAACTGCTCCTGTGCATGTAAATTCAACTAATTAAATGGAGAAGAGCGTTTTATTTGTAACTGATCAAAGAAACATTGTTCAATCAAGCATTCAAATAAGATTATTGTCGAACATCAGGTAACACGGAAATTCATTATTATTTAAAATGTTTATCTTTTTATATCTTATTCTAACCCTGAGGCTTTTTTTTAGTAAACATGAATATTATAGACCTTAAACAGGCATATACATAAGAAAGTTGTGACAGATTGATATTGCACCATGACTCACCTGTGTATATTTATTTTACCTGTATTAGTTTGACATGTAGTATTCCACTTTGATTTCAATGCCTTGAGTGATCAGTACTTTGTGACATTAAAGCTAGGGTGATGTTCATCAAAGATCTGCATTTTTGCAATATTTATGGTTTTGCACCTCTTGATATCTTGAATTTTTATCGCTTTTTTTTTTTAAATATTTAGACAAACGATGGTATGAAAATAGCATCTGTTAATGTGTCTCTGTATGTCCACATCTTGTTCTTTACAAGCCACACTCAATACACTCTGGTTCATTAAGTTGTGATTAAGAGGCAGATTGTTGTTTGACTTATATGCAGTACAAAAGATGGAAAAGTAATATATATTTACAATGACAATGATTATATTATTTTTGCTGGATCATGGTTATTTATTACTTATTTATAATCTATGACCTCAAGACAAGGTTATGGTTCTCTCATCACACAGAGCTATCCTCATAATTTATGCAAATTAATCAGCCTGTCATCCATAGGGGTGGGGTGAGGGGAGGGGATAAGCTTTACATGCTCTAACGGAAATGACCCTGACCCAGTTATTGGCATCATACTAACGTCATTGCGTATCAGTGTGACATGATGCATTTGTGGCCATGTGGGGGTTATGGTGGTTGATTATGTATGGTGAGGTATAATTTGAATGTTTCTAAATATATTCACTGATTTATGTGTTTCTCTTTAAAGTTCATCCTTTCAAATTTAGTGAAATATTGGTAAGTTCTCGTCAGTGTAGGAATGAATATAGTGGCAAGTTGGCTCTTCTTTGAATCGGGTCAGATGTGTAGTTATATGCACAAAAAAGCATATGTCAATGTTTTAAAATATAAGCTCATTGATTGAGAAATCCACTAACCTTTGTTTCAAGTCAGTTTGTCCATATCTTGGCAAGTCTCGACATGAACTAAGTAAACTTGACACTCTGGTTAGTGGATTTATCAATCATTATCGGAAAATAGAGAAAGATTCTATAAGTCATCTCTGGTCTTGCAGATCTTCTTCTTGTACCAATATTGTAGAGGCTTGAAGATTTTATGCAGAAATTGAAATAAATGTTAAGATGTGCAGTAAGAGAGGGAATTGTGGTTTTATGTTCTTTAACCTTAGAATTCTTTTATTATAAAAGTTTCACTATGTCATCATCTTTCTAATCTGATATAGATGAATAAATTTTTCACTACACATGGCACACAGGTAGATTACCATATGAAGACATGTATAAAGGGAGATAAATCTGATACCTTGAATTTTTGTTGGAGTTAATGCTCTTTACTTGGAAGTTTAACAAAATCGTAATGTAATAGTAATGTCAATGACGGGGTGTATAGGTCTATATCTTTTTATGAGCTTTCTGACATGTTTATTAGTCATTGCCAGGTGAAGTCAGGTGAGGCTATATGTCAAACTGTATAGTCAGTGTTGTCACCAAGTGACATCAAAGTGGACTATTACTACCAGGTGAAGTGAGAGGGGACTATATGTCTAAGTATATTCAGTATTTCACCAGGTGAAGTATGATGGTACTATTTGTCTAAGTGTGTATTCAGTGTTTCACAAGGTGAAGTATGATGGGACTATTCGTCTAAGTGTGTATTCATTGTTTCATCAGGTGAAGTATGATGCAGTGTAACCATACCACAGATATATGTTAAGTGCATTTTATTCTCAAAATTTATCTGGTTGTTGAAAAGCTTACAAAGGTGATGATGGCATGAGTCGTATCCTCAAAGTATAAGATTTACAGATATTCCTTGTTATTTTACAAGTTTTCTTGTTATTTCTTTAGTAAAACATACAGATATAAAGGGATCACTTTGTTGTTTGTCCATTTCTATCTGTCTGTCTGTCCACCACATCTTATATCAACTAACTTTGCAGAAGACACTTGTTCTTTGCAACATTACATTGTAGATCCATATAAATCTTTGTTTTAATTTTTAAGAGGTGATGTACACTTTAATTTTCATTTTCAGAGATGAATTTCCTGATATAAAAGAAGAGGAAGAAGATCATCATGACAACAATGAGGAAGCATTTTTGGGCCAGTCACAGATGGAGCTGCGAGCAATCCCAGAAAGTGATAATCAGACAGATGATATGGCCGAGTCGACTCCAAGTCTGACTGAGTCAACCCACTCTGCAAGTGCAAGTCTGGATAGACAAGTTGGCTTACAGCATTCAGTAGGGATTTACACAGACATTCAGTGCACCCTCAGGGAGGAAGAGCCACCAGAATCAGATTGCAGTGAGCAGTATTCCAATGTGGACATGTATCTCCCTTCTCAAGGGGAGACAATGAACAGTGAAGAGTCAGATCCCTTAGGCTCCTGATGTGCTAAAGGGAGCATGGCAATCAAGATAGCTGACACAGAATTCAGTCAAACTGAATACCTTTTAATTTAATCTTGACTATGGGTGTATCTGATGTTTGTACTTGAATAATGATGATTATGAGTGCTTTTTTGCATGGATACTTATTTTGGCTTTATGTGTCAATCAAATTTACATTGCTGTTGGAGGACAACATAGTGCTCAAACTGTTAATGTTAGCTTATCTTTGAGTTTTTGTTTGCTTTGAAGACTTTTCTCCTTTGTTAATTTTCTTTGTTGAAGTTTGGAAACGAGGTGGAATAGAGATGGCCTTGTCTGAACCATTTCAGTAAAACCAAACTGTTATCTTCCAAGACTGTGTATTAAGTGTGTAGCTTTCTTTTATGAAGTATAATGGAGGTTTATTTACAGCAGTTTCCGAGTACTTGGGTTGGATAACTAGATCACTGATTTCTCATACTATCTGTATAATTCATTTGTTGTTAACTTTCTTTTGATCAGCTGTTTTTTGTGCAATATGTTGGTTTGTGACTGCAATAACATCTTCATTTTATATTAGAATAGAGAGCGAATTTTGTATTTACACTGAAAAATGAATAATTCTTGATTTTATAGAAATGTGCTGACTTTTCTTTAATTTGTTTTCATTGCACTTAGATTTTCTTTCTTATATTAGTCTTTCATATGCGTTCACTGTTTGCTTAAGGTCTTGCTGTGTAATCTCTTCTTAATTATATAAGATTGTAGAAGTCGTAGTACATCAGATTACTTTTATACCAAATACCAAAGATTGTCGAGCTACTAGAATTTTTTGGTGAAAGAGCGAGGAACTGTGATGATCATTTGTCACCAACATACAGTGATGATGCTTTTAGATACATCAATTATTATTTTCATACTATACGATAAATTGTGAATATTATTTTATCAAACACTGTAGCTTTGTTTTGTAAAGTAGGTTTAAAGTATCATTTAACATGTTTTATAAAATCAAAAATTTTGTGAGAGTAATCATCGTATTCATTAATTTTGTATTGACAATGTATAAATCTCTTGAGGCAGGACAAATTCTCTTTGGATTGCATTTATTATAACACTGGCATTATAGATATACATCCATGAACTGTTTTGGGTTGTTTGATTATATGAATATTCATATTTAGATAGATACTTATAATGATTGATAACTCTTTTAAAAGATTCGAGTATTGGAGTTTTCTTGAAATAACTTGATAAGAAGTCAAAATACAGAATTTATCTATACATCTTAAAAATAAAGTTATTATGTTGTAAATGAACTTATATTGGATGAACAGTGTTTGAGGAGTGGTTGCAGATACTTGTCATATGTTTGCAACATGTATGGAGATATTTGTAGTATATCTACAGTATGTAAGCAGTGTACTTGCAAGATGTTTGTAGGCATTCACATTATGATTGCAGGGTATCTGAACATTCAGTATCCTTTCTCCCTTACGTGTTATATAGAACCTAATGTATCTTAGCTACAGTTTTATTCAGGATTAAAAACTTATTGATTTAAAACTTAATGGTACATAATGATGTAGAATTATTTAATTATTAATTATGATGTAATAGATATATTTTTCGGTATATATAACTGTTAAATATTATGACCTTGCATGCAGTTACACTATTACTACTACTTGTGTATTTTGACATCTTATTTTTACAATGATGTATATATAAATGAGAAAAGCAATTAAACCCCCACCCCCTTTTTTTGCCCCATATCCTGTTCCCTTATCCCTCTTATGGCATTAGATACCATTTACTTGCTACATCATACACCATGATACCAGATTGTCGTATATTCCACTCTTTGAATGGGCATATGTTGGAAGTATTTATGTGTTTGATTCTTCATGATTTAAATCAAAATGATAAATTTTACTTGACAGTATTTTTCGTTGAAGAGTTTTTATTTGTGTGTTCAGTTTCATTACCATGGTAACATAACATGTAGTTAAACCACAAGTGGACTTAACAATGAACTTAGCATTGCACTACTGTGATGGAAAAATAATTTTAAAGTAAACTAACTACTTTAAGTTTCGCAGTTTTTAATCGTGGATAATTGTTTTAATTATTGAGTGTTTAGACATAAAGTCATTGATTTAAACATATTTAAAGATTTAAATAACTTTAAATATAACTATTATATACCGGTCAGGTTCTGTAACTAAGGAAATCAATTATGCTTCATGATGGTTGAATTTATTTTAGTTCGCAATTTGTTTTAATTTCTGACATTTTTGCAAAGCAAAAATTGATCTGGAGTGTATACTTGTATGTGATCTGATCATTGATCAAGCACATTTAACATAATATTAGGGTTGTGTTTTATTTTGTAATATTCTGCTAGAGTTGTTAGTTAAATGCTATAGAAGAGGAAACTGTAACCAATTTATTTTAAAAAATAGCTGGTTAAAAGGCATATGAATTGGAGATTCAATGACCAGGTGAATTTCGGTTCCAAACCGGGATCAATGATGATAGCTAAACCTCCCACAGTGTATGGATCTCATTATGTATAAGGCATGTACATAGATGTTTTATTTTTCACTGATTTGTTACTTATGTATGTATTTATCTTTGTCGACTTTACTGTGTTGTTACAATAACATTGTACAAATGTAATTCCCGTTTCTATTTTGATCACTTGTTGATACTGTGCTATAATTAGATTTGTCATCTTCCCCCCCATATTTGTTGACCAAAACGATTTTTCAGGGAGCAATTAAGCCATATGGGTATAATCAAGTGTCAGTCAAGGAATGAAGACTTTGGGTTTTATGTACATATCAAGTGATCATTATTCCCATTTCATAACTATTTCGTCCTTAAGTATATCTTTTCTGTGCCTGCATTATTAAATGCTATTTTTATTGAGAAACTATTTATGATACCATCTTTCAAATTTTTTTCATTTTTGTTTCTGTAAAGGAAAGGAAGTATTTATTTTTTTTATCAATATAATTTCTCAAAAGTTTTTTTTCCAATGAATGAAAAAGGAAAAACTTTGATTAATAAAAGTGTAAAAGAAGAGAGCTTCTGATATCAATATCTTTACCTCATTTTCTTGGTGTTTCCCATCTAGTCACTGGAATATTTATCTTTTGTCTGTATCTACATGGCAGTGTTAATAGACGTGTGTTACCTCAGGAAATCACACTTTTATCTAACAATCCCACTTTGTTTGTCAGTGGCACATTCTCAATCACGTACATGTGTAAGTCGAATGATTTAATTGGACCAATAGAATTTGTTATACCATCTTTATTCAGTGTTACAGCCGGTGCATTATATGACATAATACTTGTATTCTACAAGATACTGCACTCATCCCTCACATGAATGAACAGAGAAAAAATAAAGTTTTCTTGAGAAGAGTTTTTGGTTTTATTTCAGTTTATCCAAACTTAAGGCTCAAATAATTTATATTTAAAGCAATGCATCCATAGTCTGTCCCTCCATCTATGTATAAGATTTGAACATTTGATCTTTTCAGAATTACTGAAAAGATTTTCCAAGAAATTTACATGTATGAAGTTTTCAAGGTTACTTTTAAATGTTGTGTTTCGGTCAGATTTCTCAAAAGATAAATCACTCATGGATGGACATTAGCCTCTGAGGGCACCTTTCTTTGACAAACTAATTCTATGAATTTCTCATAATAGTAAAATACCCATAATGCATTAATTTTGTACATTCTTGTTTAAGAACAATACATATTAGTGTTAAGAATTTGAACAATACATATTAGTGTCAAGAATTTGAACAATGCATATTAGAGTCAAGAATTGGATTACAAACAGTTTTAGAATTAAAACCTTTAGGTCTAAGAAGGAAAGAAAAGATGCCCTATTGCAGGTCATATTTAATTAAATGGACTTGCTGAGAGTTTGAATAATCTGTTTTATGCTCCTGCCAGGTACGGCAGTGGGCATTAAGTGTTTGCTTTGTCCGTCCTTCCCAAACACATTTGGTTTCCGGATGATAACTCGTATACCTTTTATCATATTGAAATCAAATTTTGATACATGCTTACTTACCAAGAGAGAAAGAACTCTATTTATTTTGGGGTCAAAAGGTCAAGGTCACAGCTGACAAAAAAGACCAAAATTATTGGTTTCTGGATGACAATTCAAGTACCTTTCATCATATTAACCAAATTTGGATATATGCTTACTTATCAAGAAAGGAAGAACCCTGTTGATATTGGGATCAAAGGTCAGGGTCATAGCTTATGGAAAAGACTGAAATTATTGGTTTACAGATGATTTATATATATTATTGTATATCATTACCTGATCAATGGAATTTGATCATATTTTACTTGTCAACTTCTTTAAAGCAGAGGTAATTTAAAATCTTATCAAAACGGAAAAATGCCTGTAGATTTGAGGGTAAATATGTCAATAAGCAAGGTCACTACTGGTAATATTTATTAAAGTAATGGCCCATGAAACTTATAACTCAGGAATACTTTGCTGCTGCTTTGAAATAAGCCTACAGCTGGGACATGTGTTGTACAAACATGCTATAGCTTAATGACACTGTACATAAAAAAGGTAAAAAAAAACCAGTAAGCAGCATAGAAGATTTAATGTTTGACTGTGTACTAGAAGGATGCAGTATGAGAATGCTGGAATGAATTTTAACTTTAGAAAATTGTAATCAGTTCAATTTTTATTATGCGTTCAGGTTAATGTATATGCCCCTTGTTTCATACAGCATATTGCGTACCTTTACATGCACATCTGTGGATTTAATTACTTGAGCTTCACCGTTGTTTCTAAAATCCAATCTCGGATGAAATGAATCTTCGTTGTTTTAGTCAAATTCCTTCTAAGAGGTAATATTGTTTTGATTTGAAGTTCGACATATAGAAACCTGTTGATAAAAATGTCAGCAATATCCGAAAAGTGACGGAAACTGAAGCATTTCTTTCATACTAATGATATGATTTTTCTTAATCACAAACAAATAAAAAGATATCATGTAAGACGATAGAGGAGTAAACATCTTAAAAGAAATTTGGTTCTTGTTAGCAAAACAGGAAACAATCCTCTCGAGCACTTGCGATCGTTGCGGCTATAACAATACTAGCTGGTTTTCGTCTTTCAGTCTGGCGCAATAAGCATTCCGTAAAGAGTGCTCCGTAACGCCCACTCAGAGCACATATATGAATGAGTATAGTCCGTAACGCCCACTGAGAGCACATGTATGAATGAGCGCTCCGTAACGCCCATTGAGAGCACATGTATGAATGAGTGCTCCGTAACGCCCACTGAGAGCACATGTATGAATGAGTATAGTATGTAACGCCCACTGAGAGCACATGCATGAATGAGTGCTCCGTAACGCCCTCTCAGAGCACATGTGTGAATGAGTATAGTCCGTAACGCCCACTGAGAGCACATGTATGAATGAGTGTAGTCCGTAACGCCCACTGAGAGCACATGTATGAACAAGTATGATACATAACAACCACCGAGAGCACATGTATGAATGAGTATGCTCCGTAACGCCGACTGAGAGCACATGTATGAATGAGCGCTCCATAACACCCACTGAGAGTACATGTCTGAATGAGTATAGTCCGTAACGCCCACTGAGAGCACATGTATGAATGAGTGTAGTCCGTAACGCCCACTGAGAGCACATGTATGAGTGAATATAGTCCGTAACGCCCACTGAGAGCACATGTATGAATGAGTGTAGTCCGTAACGCCCACTGAGAGCACATGTATGAACAAGTATGATACATAACAACCACCGAGAGCACATGTATGAATGAGTATGCTCCGTAACGCCGACTGAGAGCACATGTATGAATGAGCGCTCCATAACATCCACTGAGAGTACATGTCTGAATGAGTATAGTCCGTAACGCCCACTGAGAGCACATGTATGAATGAGTGTAGTCCGTAACGCTCACTGCGGGCACATGTATGAATGAGCGCTCCGTAACACCCACTGAGAGCACGTCTGAATGAGTATAGTCCGTAACGCCCACTGAGAGCACATCTATGAAAGAGCGCTCCGTAACGCCTTACCGAGAGCATATGTATGAATGAGCGCTCCGTAACGCCCACTTAGAGCACATGTATGAATAAGTATACTCCGTATTGCCCACCAAGAGCACATGTATGAATAAGTATACTCCGTATTGCCCACCAAGAGCACATGTATGGATGAGTATACTTCGTAACTCCCACCGAGAGCACATGTATTAATGAGTTTACTCCGTAACGCCCACTGAGACCACATGTATGAATGAGTATCCTTACCTAAAGTCCCCTTTCACACCAGAGAGCCTGCCAAGACCCGATTTAGAAAATATTACAGATTGACTATGATGGAGTCTTGATCAGGTACAGCGGATGTTGGTTAAAAATACTGATGGAATGCACTGGGCACAGCTTGATGGAATGCACCGGGCAGAACCTGATGGAATGCACTGGGCATAACATGAAAGGTCGTCGATAGAGGGATAAAATTCTAAGTCCCAAGAAAATACAAAAACCGGGGATTGAGCTTAAAAATCTGGAGTTAGTCCTTTTTACAGCACAGAGAACGGTTAAAATAGGGTATTGGTCGTATAGAGAGGGATCAGTTTTTAGGACATGAAATAATGGATAAAGTAGGGAAAGAGTAGGATTTCATTGAGTATATACCGGGGATGCAATGGAATTTGATCAGGCACTGAGCATCAATGAACACGTTTTTCTTGAACTTTTTACACGATCGTGTCCGATCAAATAGAAATAGGCCGACTTCCTAGTGTGAAGGTAACTAAATGAAGAGCAATCGTCCGAATGGTTGCACCTGCTCTAAGCCTGGTGACGAGCAAACAGCCACCATCTGAACTGTCGAATCAGCATTAAGCCCAATGAGGAGTCGCCATAGACAATTTACAGTCACACTTGATATTAGTTACTAGAGGAGTAACAATCCACAATCTGAATGATCACACCTGCATTGTACACATTTCGGTGTGACGGTATTTTTTTGTTGTGAACCCATTGAGTAAACATCCACACCAACTGCGAGCCTCATGTGAAGTTATTGTCCCCAGGTGATGTGTCTTAGTAAGCTCTTTGAGCTCACAGCGGATTGTACACGAATGCATTAGAATTAAGAAATAAAGTTTGTAGTAATGAAATTTTGAAAAACTGCTTTTGTACATGAATGAATTAGAATTAAGAAATAAAGTTTGTAGTAATGAAATTTTGAAAAACTGCTTTTGTGTCAAAAATAAAAACACACATATACATGTACTGTATGACATTGAGGCAATTCATTGTTTGATATTGGTAGTAAAGCAAGATATTTTAGACCATCAATATGACGAGTGTGTTTGCAGTCGAGAAATTATATTTATTTACAACATTAAAAACCGGGCAATTTAGAATATTGCATTTAAAAATAGCTTCCGATACTTGGGAATGCGCTAGCTGAAGACGGAAATACACTAGGTTGAACAGGGTTCCAAATGGATGAGAATCC
The DNA here is from genome assembly GCA_035048485.1 of Pteria penguin. Taxonomy (NCBI): domain Eukaryota; kingdom Metazoa; phylum Mollusca; class Bivalvia; order Pterioida; family Pteriidae; genus Pteria; species Pteria penguin. The sequence goes on along the minus strand of CM068588.1, from coordinate 24,856,356 downwards.
TGCCTCTTGAGCTGGTTGGGCATACCCAGTAGTACTACCACCCTGGTCCCATGGCCAGATGACGGTCTGGTCACAATAGAATACGAGGAAAACCTTGTCGTAAGAAAGACATGGTGGCACAGTACTGTAGTCATAGGTGTACAGATTTGCATCTGCGATGTCGCTACTATACATATACGGGGCATCTGGCGTTACACGGACGACCCCTGAACAAGGTTTGTATCGGGCTGGTTTAGAGCCCGGAATCAGACATTTAGCTTTACACATCCGTCCACAAGAGTCATACACGGATACATAAGCAGTGGCATTCTTCAAACGTGGGTTCTTAACTCCTATCTGGGTCAGAGCAAATGACAGGGGCTGACGCTCATCTACAACAGCATAGTCGGAAAATACCCCATCGTAATTTAATCCGTACGATTTCACATATACTTTAAACGCACCAGATCCGATATGTTTGCAAGTGGAACTTGTTGCCGTTTTTCCTGGTTTGGGTAGTTTATATTTATCCCTCCTTGTTGAGGAGTAGACATCTGTGTCAGCATATACTTTACCATTGCGAATGGGATGGGCGTCGTATTTAACTTCCGCCGGCCTGGTATAATAGACCATTACGGGGAGATACACCCAGTTCCGTGTGTCCTCCACACCGTCTATAGTGAATGTGTTCTGTAAGGAATGATACAATCCCATCGTATTAATATCAATGTCTTCGTAGCTCAGGTCTGTCGTGACTCTAGCTTCAGCCTGTTGTGTAGGAGTTTCTGTCTCCGGAACAGGAATTTCCTTCTTCGGGAAAGGTATCAAATTATGCTCGTACTGGTAGAAAGTTCCACTATGCTGACTTATGTTTTTCAAATACGGAAAGTAAGTAGATAAAATATCAGCATGGCCAGACTTCACAGGAGAGGTTTTAGTTTGTTTATAGGTAGTGGCACTTCGCTTCTTTCGAGCAGGATGTCCGACTCCGTACACCTCACCTATGGTGCGGCCTATGCATCTGCCCCGGAGACACTTGTAGAATCTACTCTGACAGTCTCGATCATTTCGACACCTCATTGGAGATTTCTGGTAGCTATAGAATGTTGACGTCCACCGACTTGAGTAGCCATCCTCGTTTTTGAGATTGGAGAAAGGTAGCATAGTAGCATCCTTAGAATGTCCTCCTTGAACTGTAGGATAATCGTGGTCAGTGTCCACTCCAAAGCGCTGAGCTCTTTTTCTCTGCAACTCCCACAGAGAGTCCACAAAGCAATGATGCATCCAGAACAAAGGGTCTGCCGGAGAATAGTTCAAATTATCTAAAGTCCCTCCGACATACGCATGTACAAAAGCATGTGCCATCTCGAGATTATTGGTGGATTTGGCAAATGGAGTAATCATGTCTTTGGTGTGCAGCTGTTTTATAACATTATTCACTTGCTTTGATGTCATCAGACCTCCTCCAGCCTCAAGGTTCCTCACAAGTACTCCTACACTGGGATGATGAAAGTTGGCAAATGGTCCGTCCTTAACAACACCGTTCCCACTGCCTGCAAATGCGGAAGAAAATATGACTGACGCCGTCGGATTAGCCATTTGTCCGTCCTTAGTAGAGTCCCAAAAAGGAAGAAATGCCCCTGGAACTTTTCTTTGCAGCTGCCTCTCAAAGCTGTTGAAATAATTATAAAAAGTTATTAATTTATGTATTACAGAATAGAATGATCTCAACACAGATTCAGTTTAAAACAGCTGTTGAATACTAAAAAAGATAGTAAGCGATATGATGCATACCAGAATCCACTGTATGAAAGGTAAAACGACAGCATTCCGAAAGGATTAATAAAGCAATGCATACCCCCTACCGACTCATTAACATAAGTAGAAGCTTAGTTATTGACCTTTAGATAAAGGACATGAACTTGAGTCAAAATTTAGCAAATAATATCAAAATAAGAAATATCACTTTGAGTAAAGGCCATGTCACACTTTTGAGTCCTCCCGGGCACCTGGTCTCACCTCTGAATTTCAGGGGTCCGTGAATGTTCACTGTGGTACATTGTTGTTAGTGCCATATTTATGTGACACCAGTTATTTTCGTATTTTGCACTAAGGATCATTTCGGGAAATATATCCAGAGAGGGCTGAATTACGAAGTGGAATGGACCGTAGACCACGTTGAGCTGGTGACTTTGAAATAAGAGATATAGCTAAATGTCATGGCACACATTGGGGTCGTAAATTACATTTGTGCAAGGACATGTATATAGGAAATCCATCTACAGGGGGCTGAATTAAATAGCGGAATAGATTACTGACGGAAAGATAGGTGAGCTGACTAACGGAGAAGAAATTTGCAATTCCCTCCAACGAACCGGTGGGGGAACTAAATTACCTTTCGAATGAACCCAGTCCTAACAAAATTTCAACCAGAGAAATATATATTTCAATTAAAGGTCGAAATTAACTACATGAGACTGGCCTCCCCAGTAGTAACGATATAAATAAGAATGAAACATAATATATCAAGAACATACATGAATTTACCTTATTTTGCTGATTTTGAGCAATTGATTGGTGTGGCTTACTGAATAACTGGTTAGTGGCGGCTGATGCGTCAATATTTCAAAAGTATTATAGATCATTATGAACCCTCATAATTTTGTCTCACCTTTTGTTAATTATTGTATACTTAATGTGTTAAGATCATTGCAAATGTTACTTAGTAATATAGTAAAATGCACCTGGTATTTGAATGGCGATTTCAACTTTTAAAATATCTCGCATTAAAGAATATTCTAAATTTATAAATATCTGAATATGCTCCTACATTTTTTTCTTTTGTTACCTTCGATTGCTGCTGATAATTCTATTAAATATTAGATATATATATGAGAATTAATTTGGCGCACCATATGCTCATTTTGACAACTTATGTCTCTTCAATGATGTTCAAGGCCAGAACCGTGGAAATCGAAAGAATAATCATTCGAAGAGAAAACTCATTACCAAATCGACCTAAATATGAAAGCCAAAGAACCCATCTAAGCACAGGGCTATGTATGAGTGAGATACTCCTTAGTTTAGAATATTCTTTTTTGCACACTTAGTCGATATAAAGCTTCCTGAATTTCGGTTGTGCTCTGTACTGCACAGCAAAGTTTCGTTAAATTTGTATATCGTTTCGTTGATGTAGTCGTTGTGCTATTTCTGTGCTACTCTCAATTTACTTTTTTGGAAAAATTGTACAGGCAAAATAA